>OX632356.1:17260892-17623392 GCA_951751655.1 Ophion costatus | reverse complement strand
GGATTTTCTTCACATACGCTTCTTGGTTTTCTTTACTCGATTTCGTTCTATTTGTACCCCGACAAGAACTTTCCAACCCCGATCGTAATTTCGAACGCGTTTCCCAAACATTTTATTACTGACTCGAGGGCTTGACCTGTTTTTGCTGCGATGAGTCCGTCATCTACAAAAAGCGCCAAAAATACATCTTTACCGTCTACCCGTCCTCGAAAGATTCACTTGTCGACTTCCGTTTCGCGAAACTGACATTTCTCTAAGAACTCGTGAAACTTTTCGTTCCACCACCTGGGTGCTTGTTTCAAGCCGTACAACGACTTGTTCAGTTTACACACGAAACCACGTTTTTCTTCTTTCTTGATGTTGAGTCCCTCCGGTATTTCCATGTAGATCTCTTCCTTCAGCTCGCCGTGAAGAAAGGCTGTTCTCACATCGAATTGTGTGAGCTCCAAGTGCTGTTCAGCCACCATGGCCAGTAGAACTCTCAACGAGTCGTATCTCACGACTGGCGAGAAGGTCTTCGTGTAGTCGAGTCCCTCTTTTTGTTGAAATCCTCGTGCACAAAGTCTCGCTTTGTACCGGTATACGTCGCCTGACGTGTCTCGTATGACTTTGAACACCCAATTCGAATCTATGGGCTTTCGATCCGTTTTCCTTGGTACGATCGACCAAGTCTCGTTCTGCTCGTGCGCGTCGAACTCTTTCTGAATCGCCTCGGCCCAATTTTCTGCCTCGGCACTGTTCATCGCCTCCTGAAATGTGTTTGGCGGATTATATTCAGCGAAGTCGATCTCATACCGTGTGGGTCGTCGGATGTTTGCACGGTCCCGCAGTTGTCTGTCATTGTCTGGTTGCTTTTGATCTTCTTCTCGAGGATCTTCTGGTTGTTCGTTTCTTTCAGGTTCTTCCTGAGCTTCCTGGCGTTCTTCCTCCGGTTGCTGCTCGACGGGTTCTGCCACATCTTCATTTTCGTCCGCTGGAAGGGTGTATTCGAATTCTTCCCCTTTTTCTGCCCCAAGTTGCGACTTCTCGTTGAATGTGACGTCTCTCGATACAGATATTTTCTTATTCTGTGGATTGTACAAACGGTAATTCATCGAGTCGTTCTGATATCCAACTAAGATCAACTTTGTGGCCTTCGGATCTAATTTCTTGCGAAATTGTTTGTCGATATGCATGAACGCATCCGATCCGAACACTCGAAAATGAGACACATCTGGTGTTTTTCCAAACCAGATCTCGTATGGCCTTTTTTTCTTTACCGGTAGCCAGAACTCGGTTGAGCACGGCAACTGCTGTGCCGACTGTTTCCGCCCATAGCGACTGAGGAAGATTCTTTGCCGATATCATCGTGCGCGCACTCTCGATGATCGTTCTGTTGTCGCGCTCGGCTTTCGCGTTCTGCTGGGGAGTGTAAGGTGCCGTGTTTACCAGCTCGATACCACGAGCCTCGAGATATCGCTTCATTTCACGGTTGCAATACTCTCGACCATTGTCCGTACGTAACACCTTCATCGATGCGGATGCTGTTTTCCGATGCGAAAAAGCGAGAGACAATACTACCAATGAACCATTTTTTTTATTTGTCTTGCAATGTTCGATTTTTCATTGGTAAAAAAACCCGGAAGCTTAGTTGCGCACCTAGTATTTTGGTACTTAATTCGCTATTGTTGTGTTTCTCCTATCCACGATCCGGGAAACTCACATTTCCGAAATTTTAATATTTGATTTTTTATTTTGTGGGTGACGGGCTTATTTGCGACCCATGGTTTCTTCCTGACTATTGTTCCTCTCACTTCGTAGAAGTTTTCAAGCCAATAAACAAACTTGACCTTGAGTTTTAGAGTCAAGGTCAATTTTGCGGGTCCATGTTGGGGCGTGATCTTCGCCGAACGTGACTCGGAGAATCACCTGGCGGCACACATTTGAATAAGAAAATTTACAAAATAAAAATTGCCAGAAGCAAGGTTCAAACCCGGGACGACGGGCTCATAACGCACAGAGCTTGCTGCCTGGACCACACACTGTTTGAATTTTTCTTTCGATAGAAAGTATGATGACGCAACGAAATTTTTCAGTGCCAGTTCCCGACAGCGGCGACAAAGCGCATCTTACCGGTTTGCCACATAAGACCTCTGGCCATGAGCTTTTGTTACAAGCAATATGAATAGAATTTGAATTTGACAATTGACCTTAGGCAAAAAGAAGATGTACTATCGATGTGATAGTGCAAAGCAGAATGTGTCGCGTATACTCCAAATATTGTATGCATAGCCTAGTATGGAAAACTTACCTTTACAACAACTCAAAGTAATAGCCCTAATCGACCGTACGGTCGATCAGGGCTATTACGGGCTATTACGTGTACGGTCGATTAAGAGACGTTGTAAAGGTAAGGTTTTCCATACTAGGCTATGCATTAAGTATTTGGAGTATACGCGACACATTCCATTTTGCACTATTACATCGATAGTACATCTTTTTTGCCTAAGGTCAATTGTCAAATTCAAATTCTATTCATATGCTTGTAACAAAAGCTCATGGCCAGAGGTCTTATGTGGCAAGGCAGTTAGATACGCCTTTTCGCCGTTGTCAAGAAAATCGGCACTGAAACATTTCATTGCGTAATCATACTTTCTATCGAAAGAAAATTTCAAACAGTGTGTGGCCCAGCGAGCAAGCTCTTTGCTTTATGAGCCCGTCGTCCCAGGTTTGAACCTTGCTGCTGGCAATTTTATTCTTTTTATGTTTTTATTCAAATATGTACAGATAATTCCCGGCAATCAGCTGCAACGATGATGCATATAATACGTTTTTTAAATGCCGTGCATAACTTTGTTTACGAACAAGACAATGGAGTTCGAAAGCGCCGGTATTTCCATAACAAATGGGATTTAAAAAACATATATACATAATTGTTCAAACTGATTGACAGGAATTCTCTGTACACCCATGTGAATGAAAATTTTATTTTTTTCAATATTGCCAGCAGCGAGATTCGACCCGGGGACCGCAGGCTCATTTACTTAAAAAAATTATTTAACACACTATTTATAGACGAAAATGGCAGTTAAAAAAATGTCCTAAAAAATTGTAGCTCTGCGCTGTTAATGAAATTTCGGAGATGGATCATCTGAAAGAAAAAAATCAAACGGTTTTTGGTTTAGTATGTTGATGGTTATAGCGCATATCAAACAGATTTTGATATGTGTAAAAATAACAAAATGGCGGGCATTTTGCGAAAGAAAAAATCGTGTTTATTTCACCGTTTTTGGCAAAAAAAAGAGTAAATATCAACATTTAAAAAATCCGTGATATGCGCTGTAGTTATGGTTGTAAACAATCTGTGGTTAAATTTTCATAAGGATCGGTTCAGTAGTTTCGAAGTTTTTGTCAACAAGCCGTCGAAAAACGTTGTTTCGACAAAAACGCGTTTAAAGTTTGTTTGGGTTACATAAATACATATACATTTTTTCGTGTATTTCGAAAGTGTATTAAGTGTAACAATTTTTATATCTATAATATATACCTATCAAAAAATTCATGAAAATAACCCTTTTTAACGTCTACAGTGAGAAGACCCCTGAAGGGATAACACCACTCTAACGGTAGAAAATAAGGCCTAAATTTGACAATTTATTCCGGGAGTATAAAAAAAGGAATAGGTTTCTTTTGAGCGGGTTTATTTAACACATATTAAAGTGTAAAAATATTTATTACAATTTTCATACAAAATGGCAACGACAGAGCCCATCTTGAAAAACGTGTTTTTTACAAACAGCAGTAGAGTAGCTACAGCGGTCCTAACCCAGGGATCTCAGTTTGTAGAGTAGTTTGAAAAATGGAGTGGGAGGCTTACGAGGGAGCTTATAATTTCGTGATCCAAGCTCAGACTGCACTATTCCACAGCAACATCAACATCTCTCCAAAAATGGAACTTTGAAAGTGTGGAAAATGGATTTCACGAGTATCAACAAAGTCAACCGAATGGCAGAATTTCTTCCAACGAAGAAGCTATCAGAACACCGCATTCACTCGGATTGTCGAAACTCCGACACGAGGGCCGTGCAAACCAAGTTTGGGAAATGATACATCGCGGACATCGCAGATGAGTTCACCGTCTTCTTACCAGCGCGACTTGTGAAGGCCTTCGACGAAGATTTGGAAACGTTCGAGCGTATTCGGCAAACGCCACGAGATCATCATCTCTGGATGACATATAAAGGTGGAAAATACAACAGCATGGACTTTTTCCAACTCTGAGGACCCATGGTGGGAAAAGACGAAATTCGTTGGAACACCATCGCCGACCGGCTGTCCACATCATCGAGAATATGCTGTAACTGGTGCGCAAATGGTCAACTCTACATGCAGTTGTGGAAAATACATCAGGGTCAAATTCCTTCATCTCTGAGCATGGCGGAAAAGAGCAAATTCGTTGGAGCAGCATGGTTGAGTGGAACAACCGTCGGCATCACAGTCGTCTCACCTTCGTTTGCAACGTTTTATGTGTTGACTATGTAAAAATGTATTTAAAAAAACTGTTTTATCGTAATGTAAGAGGAGGAGAAGTTCAAACTATTTCCGTCGGAGAATAAAGAATACAAATTACATATATTTTCATCGAAATGTTTTTATTCATTTTAGAAAAATCCCTTGCTCACACAGCGCTTCGAATACACTCAACCAGCTTTTCAGCAATTTTACATTTGCATGGGTGCAATTGTATTTCGTGTTGAAGGAATGATGCGGGCATTTGGATTTCGTGATTTTCGACAACTTCTGCAGCGATGGACAGTCCAGAGTCTCCAAATCGATGACATTTGTTGTGGGATCCGCGAATCTTGATAGCCATGAGCATTTCTCGAATCCCTTCGCATAGATTGTAGGAGTTCCTCACAAGATTTCTCGAATTGTCTTTCCAGCTGCCTCGTATGGTATGTCGCTTTGATCCTAGCGTATTCCATGGAAATTGCGTTCCAGCCACTTGTTTGTCATTTTGTACTCGGCCGGTAGAGAGTCCCATGACAATGGTGCGTCGAAGGAGAGCGTCAGTGGTTCAGCATTTTTGTCGTGGAGTTTGACGATGGACATCTTCTTTAGGACAAATTCGATGACGGGTCTCTTGAAGACGTCTCTCTCGACGATAAGCTCCGCGTCCACTGAAGTGGATGCAAATCAGCGGCATGATTTTTTACGAATATTCTAACCCCACCACTGATTGGATTGTACTCGGCAAATTGATCATGGAGGATCATACAGTATGCTGAAGTTTGTGGTGGAATATTGTTTTTCAATTCAAACTCAAGGCGCACGTCAACAGGGCCGGACTTGAGAGGATCGTTATGTTTTGAGCAGTCAATGACAACGTGGGGGGGGGGGGGGCCTTTTTCTAAAAATTCAAATCCTGCTCGGCCATGGTTCAGCCTCTTTGTTTTATTAGGTCGGTTGAAAGTTTGCGTATATGTCGTAGAGCAAATTGATTTTGGTCAATGTTCAAATTCAAATTTCCCTATGGATAACATTGTGAGTTGAGGTATAGTTTGACATCGCTCATGTTACAATGATCGAAGTGGCTCGCATTTTGTTGTTTCTTATTTTTCCGTCCCGTCTGCAGCGCGAGTATGACATACCGTGGCTTCTCCAGCTGATTTGAAGTTTTCACAGACCACACGTGCTTAGGGGTCGCAGGCAGCAATGAATATTCATACAGGTCCTATGTTCCGAAACTCATGGAGATTGGTGCGTCTTTGGCGAGAAACTTTAACGGTTGAACTTTTCGCTGATCCGACACTGTTACATACGAGCCGTTCTATTTTATGCAATACGAGTTTGTAGTCTTCGCTCTTGGGATCCATAGAAGTATCCACGGATACACAACTCAATGAAATATTCATGGATCGTACAAGCTGCCATCCCAGCTAGAGAAACCATAATAATGTCATTTTTGCGGCACAGACGGGCAAAAAAGTCTATGGCAAAGGACATTTCATTATTCGTCGACTGCGAACTCACCAGAGTTAAACTTTATCTCAATTCGGAAGTACATACTCACGATGGATTGAATTTGGACTTCGACTAAAAAAAAGTTTCGCCATTTTGTTCAATAAGTACTCTCGATTTCGTAAAAATATCGTTACGACTGTAATAGTGATCGTTCTTTGCTAACCATCGCACAGTAGGAGAAAAGCCCAAAAACCTGGCCAAAACCCCAAAAAATAAATTTTCGAAATAGGGTCAGTTGAGTAGTCATTCAGGTAGAGGACTAGTAACTGCATTCTATTGTGGAAGGGAAAGCCCTTTAAGTGTATACCTGCGCCGCAGCGTCAGTTGGCAGTTAGTGTTCGTGAAGAGTGTACGTGTCACGCGCTGAACAGACGAAAATAACGCTGACTTCAAAAACCCATAACTTTAAAGTGACGGGTTTAACTTCAATTCTGCAACATGAATACGACTTCTGGAGGTATGTAGAACATGTTTTTACATCGGTTGAATCTAAAGTTTATGTATAAATGATTGAAATGTAGTATAGCCTTCGGCATAAATAAAATTGAATAATTTTGAAAACTTATATTTTCAACGGTCCGAAAAGTTATATATTTTGTCACATTTTGCAAAGCTCCTAGTCTCGGCCTTTAGTTTAATGTATAAGAGTTACCTGCGGAAAACGTGCGTCTTGTCCGTTATGATTTTTTTCGCATCGTGCGGTAGCCGAGCGTGCACGCGGCACTATTGAGCAGCCTCTGCGCCTCTACCTGAGAATGGGTGAAGTAGCATCATAACGGACAAGACGGCTGTTATACGCTTGAAATAAATTATTTTAATATATATGTATGTGTATATATATATATATATAAATTTTCTGTGATTTAATTATGATATATACGTATGCATATATATATATACATATTAAAATCAACCACATAAAAATTTCTTAAATATGAATGAAATGTTATAACATTCAAATAAAATATTTGAATATATATATATATTATATAGTAAGCAAAGCTTTCTTTTAACCAAATCCATGTCAATATTTTCTGTCTAATTTTCTTAAAATTATTTCAATTATTGCGGTTATTTATTTGGTAAAATAATGTACATTGTTCAAGTTTTTGTATTAATTGAAAATTTTATCTTTTCCTTTAACACCAATTTTCTACAATTTTATGTCTTTATTACAGGATCCGGTTACAAAGAATTGGTGCTGACAAGGAAAGAAGTATTTCTGATAATCAGCGAGCATTTATCCGATAAATTCGCTTCCTTGATCGAATTTATGGTAGAAAAAATTTCCAAGGACACCGGACGTACAGTTGTAGTGCCTGAGGACTCGAAACAGATTTTTTCGATACTCTTCAATCAAATGAGAACGAGGTGGCAACAAGCTCACAGAAAATCCTGTGTATTTTTCAAGAATAACGGTGAATGGCTTAGCAAGCAGGTATGTTTTGCCGCACCTACAGACACTGTAGTAACAAGCCCGGGTAATACGGGCGGCCGCCCGTCCCTTAAGTTTACAATGTCCAGTGAAAGATCTAAACGAAGGAAGACCCAAGATATTCGTACATCGTTCAACTCGGTCGAGTTAGCATACGCTACTCAGATGAGCCTTCGCTCTTCAGGACAATCCGACGCCGCAAAAGTTATTAAGGACGTAACAATGACGAGTCCTTTAAGAGCTTCCATGTATCGTAAAGCTTACTCAGCAACGGATGAAATTACTTTATCCGAAGAGGCTGCACTTTCCGCTATGATTGAATATAAATTCTCCAAGAGTACTTACCAGGGAATGAGAAGATTAGGGAAGGAAAATAACTGTAAGCTATATCCGTCTTACGAAAAAGTGATGAAAGCAAAAAAGCGTTGTTATCCACCACGTGATGCAATCAGGATTACAGAGAGTAGTGCAGAAGTCCAACTACAGGCACTATTAGATCATACAGTTGAACGTATTTTACTCGTCCAAAATGTACTCATTCAAAGATTGACTCCAGATAATGTTCGTAAAATGGACTTGATTTGCAAGTGGGGTTGCGATGGAAGTTCTGGGCAAAGTGAATATAAGCAGACGTTCAGTGATGACAGCAAATCTGATGCGCATGTATTCTTTACTTCAGTCGTGCCATTACAACTCGTGTGTTATGATCAACAATCGAAGGAAGAAATAGTTGTTTGGAAGAACCCCAGACCCTCGTCTCCACGATTTTGTAGACCGCTTAGACTACTGTTTCTACGCGAAGACACAGAGTCAACACTTAATGAAGTCCAAATTGTTGAAGAACAAATAAAGTCACTTCGTCCATTCGAAAGTGTAATAGATGGAAAAGAAATCTCCGTAATGTACAAGTTGTTGTTCACCATGATAGATGGTAAAGTTTGCAACGCTGTATCATTGACGAAATCTGCTCAACGGTGCTATTTGTGTGGAGCAACCAGCAAAGATTTTAATGCCATCGACACTGTATTGCAAAGGGAAATCAATGAAACAAATTTGAAGTTCGGATTGTCGACGCTGCATGCGTGGATACGGTGCTTCGAGTATTGCTTACACGTGTCTTACAAACTCGGCATTAAAAAATGGCAAGCTCGAAGTGCCGAAGAAAAAAAAATTACCCAGGAACGCAAGAGGGCCATTCAAGAAGGATTCAAGAAGCAATTGGGTCTAAATATCGATCGCCCAAAGCCTGGATACGGCAGCAGCAATGATGGCAACACAGCTCGGCGATTCTTTGAAAATTCGACGGTTTCCGCTGCGATAACGGGGGTCAACGAAGAAGTTATTAAACGCTTGTACGTAATCCTACAAGTTATATCGTGTGGCCACGAGATAAACTGTGAAAGATTTGAACAGTATGCTATTGAAACGGCAAGAAAGACCGTTGCATTATACCCTTGGTACTCCATGCCTACTTCGGTGCACAAACTATTAATTCATGGTCCAGTGATAATAACTCATGCTCTATTACCAATCGGCCAATTATCCGAAGATGCTCAGGAAGCTCGAAACAAAGACATCAAACGATATCGAGAAGATTTTGCGCGAAAAAGTTCCAGGGTTAAAACTATGGAAGATGTTTTTCATCGGCTCTTAGTTACTTCTGATCCGTACATTTCAAGTGTCAGAAGACTACCACAGAAGAAGCTGAAGAGTTTGTCGCCGGAAGCTGTAGCGATGTTGATCGCTCCTAAAGTGACTGCTGCAGCAGACGAATTTTGCGCCGAGATTGAAGCCGTGCCGGGAGTTGTAATAGATACAAACTCGGATAATGATTCTGACTCCGACTCCGACTCCGATTACGATTTTGATTAAGAATAAAATTTTCTATTTTTGAAACGTTCCGTATGTATTTTGGAAATAAAAATAATAATTGCGTAGAATACACTGTTCACGTTTATTTTATTATGATGATTTTTTTAAATATATTAATTTATCTATTTAGCAGGATACTCGGCCATTTTGTTTATAACAATTTGCTGTAAGCTCTTTGTTGCAAGTTATAAACAATAGATATCGGATTGGTAATCAGCGACCTTGAAAACCCGTATATACCAATTTTTGTCAACATCTGGTAACTTTTTAACGTTCATGTCGGCCATATTGGATCGGCCATTTTTTTTACGATAATTTGGCTTGCGGATTCGTAATCAGCGACCTTGAAAACCCGTAAATACCAATTTTTGTCGACATCTGGCAACTTTTTAACATTCATGTCAGCCATATTGGATCGGCCATTTTGTTTACGATAATTTGGCTTTCAGATTCGTAATCAGCGACCTTGAAAACCCCTGTAAGCCAATTTTCATTCCCGTCAAAGGTCATTTGAGGTTTTGGCCAGGTTTTTGGGCTTTTCTCCTACTGTGCATCGCCAAGTTTTAAGGAGTAAGGCCACTGTAACGGCCCAAAAAAAAAGGTTTTTTCACTAATTTTTTGCTCCCGAAATTGAAGGTATTTGAAAAAAAACTTTTAATGGTGTTATCGGGCATACATTAAACTTTATTATAACATTTTTTCACAGTAAAAAAAAAACAAAATGGCGGTTCCACAGCTATCTTCCCGGGACATGTTTTGCTTCCAGGGCTCCGCGGCACGCAGCACCACTGGTGCACTTTTGAATCTAGAACAAAAAAAAAAACCATTAATCTAGAGGGCTATAGCTAGAGAATGTCGATCGGATTTTAAAAAGTATCAATTTTTGTGGATTTGGCGTGCGTTTGAAAAAAAATTGATTTTTGAAGAAAAAAACGGCAAGTTTTTTGTTAATAAAAAATCGATAAATAAAGTTCTTGAAAATTCCGATCGACATTCTCAAGATAATGTAAATGTTCACATCTGGTTAAAATTTCAAGTGAAAAAAATGAAAATTGTTCGAGTTATGCTGCGTGCCATTTTGAAAAACCATGTTTCGAGAAAAACGCGTTTAAAGTTTTGCGAATAGTTTTTTATTGGAAAAAATTAAAAAAAGAAGTTAAAAAAATTTTTTACCGTTAGTCTGCAATCCCAGCACCATACATTTGTCCTTCGATAGCCAAATTTTCGTCTTCTTCGTCTTTCCTGGTTGATTTTTGGAGCGCGCGCGCACTTTTGGCCGCGTCGCTCAGAGATGTCTCCACATGCGTGATGCGTTTGGCGTCGGCTTCGATGCAGAAATTATATAACTGTACACCAATTTCCACCTCCAACATCTTGAATATTTGCAAGACGTTGGTAAGGCCGCCATTGAATATGCAAACAGTGATATCCGTCGCAATATCTAGTACAGTTTTTCCGCTTGAGGATGATTTGGGGGCCAAACTCCAAACGGTAGCGTTGAAACTTTCGTTATTGTTTTGAGTATAGGCCCCCAAGCAACGCTCCAGCAACTCGTCCCGGCTCAATTCCATGTAGATGGGTTTGATGGCTTGATAAACCTCCTCACTCATTGGCTGATTGTGATGATACACATCCAAGGCATTTTCTGCTTTCGCTTTCTTCCAACTGCACCAATTCTCCGAACATTTTTCGTGCTGAGGCTTTTCATCCGTTGACATTTTGTGAAAAAGGGTTGCCCAGATCTCATTTTTCATATTTTTGATGGAATCGGAATTTCGACGGATTGCTAAGCCGTAATAAATGCTTAGTTCGTCAATCAATTTGGCAGTGAGTTTTCCTCTTCCCCCGAGACCTTTTGTTCCTTTTTTTAAGTTTCTCAATCGAGTGCCCATTCTTTTTTGCACGTGATCTATGCACTCTTTTTTTTAACATCAACATTTTCATAAGGCTTCGAATCCACGATGCCTTTGAAAGTTTTGGAATCGCCATCTCCGATATAATTGCAGTCGTTTCGGAGCAAGTTTTGACACGCTTGGCGGCGACCTTCATTTCCTTAGGACAACAAATTTTTTTTCGCGCAGGACCTTTTTTTCTTATTCTAGAGGGTTTAAACTATTTTTTAAGCCAATAAAAAAAAATCGATTTTTCAAAAAATTTACAGTGGCCTTACCCCTTAATGTAGCGGCCCTCTCACGGTTGATGATTGATCGCATCAGAATGAGCCTGTGAACAAATGCTATGGTAGATGGGTGAATAGAGTTCGAATGCAAGGAAGATTCACCACCGAACACAACTGCATATTGTTTCAATTTTACACGATCGCGTTGTTGCATATTGTCCATTGACCGGCATTATTCAAAAAATTGCATAGATCAGCAAAATACCCCCGACGAAATGAATAAATCGTTTGAAAATGAGCTTCACAATGATCAACGTCAGTCATGATTGGATCTTGTCATCGATTAGAACACGCTAAAACATATTCGTTACGGCTGTGCCCACGTTTGTGGATCTACAAGGATTCATTGTTGGTAGGAACTTTATCGTGAAGGAAGTAGCCATTTTGAGAGCGGGATGCATGGTTTCCCATTATATTTTCGCGAGTCCCATACCATGGAGACTTCTCACAAAATCTGAGAGATACGAACCATCGTGGTTGATTCGCAATCATAATGGTCTAAAGTCGGCCTATGGAAACGTTCCATATAGCATGGCTGAAGGTTTAATAACGGCTGCAGTTGAAGGTTCAACGCAAGACGATATGTGCCCTATCATATATGTTAAGGGTCATGAAGAACGAGAATGTCTAGCTGATATACTAAATATGAAAAATGTGCTAGTTATTGAGTCGTTGAATATAGACTTGGAAGATATGGATGTCTCAAGTAAATTTAATGGAAGTTCTACTCTACGATGTGAAAAGCATACAACCAATTGTGCCTTCCAAAATGTATTTAAAATCATCAATTGGTGGCCGAATCATAAAGATTCGTACAAATAAAGGAAATGTAACATTATGTACTTTTTTATTCTCCTCACCCCGTAATTCGTTATGTCAGCGTATTCTGATATCGGATTGTGCAACTGAATACAATATGTTTTTCGAAAAGGAAACTCAATTTTTTTGTATGGAATGAGATCGAAAATAGATGAATATAACCGCACAATGATGGTCGAAGACATTTATCACTTTATGTTCGACAGATGTTCGAGAGCTGTTTGTTGGAAGTTTGCGAGGCGTTCAAAGATTTTCGAGAGTCATTCGTGAGACGTTGGAGAGACTTCCCACGCCATTTGTAAGACATTTAAAGACAATCAAGAGACGTTCAAAAACATTCATAAGCCGTTTGAAGACATGTATGAGGGGTTCAAAGAGTTTCAAGAGACTTTATCCGACGTTCGTGAGAAGTTTTAAGATGTTCGTAAAACGTTAAAGACTTTCGACAACGTTCATAAGACGTTTGAAGACATTTACGAGAGGTTCGAAGACGTTCAGAGACTTTCGAAGACGTTCAAGAGATCTTTGACAACATCCATAATACGTTTCGAGACACTCATGAGGGATTCGAATACGCGTAAGAGACTTTCAAAGAGATTCACAAGGGGTTTGAAGACGTCCAAGAAACTTTCGAACACGTTCAAGAGACTTTCAACGACATTCATAATACATTTGACGACATTCATGAGGGGCTTGAAGACTCTTAAGAGAGACTTTCAAAGACACTCACGAGGTGTTCGAAGAGTTTCAAGAGACTTTCTCCGACGTTCATGAGACGTTTGAAGATTTTCGTGAGATGCGTTCAAGAGACTTTCGAAAACGTCCATAAGACGTTTGAAGACATTCACGAGAGGTTCGAAGGCATTCAGAGACTTTCGAAGACGTGCAAGAGATCTTTGACGATATTCATAATACGTCTGAAGACATCGATGAGGGGTTCGACGACGTTTCAGAGATTTTCAAAGACATTCACAAGGAGCTTGAAGACATCCAAGAAACTTTCGAAGATGTTCAAGAGATCTTTGACGATATTTATAATACGTTTGAAGATGTTCGTGAGACGTTCAAGAAACTTTCGAAAACGTTCCCGAGACTTTCGACGACATTCATAATACGTTTGAAGACACTCATGCGGGGTTCGAAGACTCTTAAGAGACTTTCAAAGACATACAGAAGACGGTTTGAAGGTGTTCAAGAGGCTTTCGAGTTTATAATTTATAGTGCGATCATCGACGACATCCATAAACCGAAGATTCTCACGACATTTGAGTTTTGCTGGATCCCACTCAGGTTTTCAATCATTACTCCGAGTAAAACAGTCGTATTACGATGCTTTTTTTAAATCGATAACCAATTAGTCGAGAAACCTTTCTATGCATTGACCGAATCATCAACGTTAAGGGCGGGGCACAGTTAATTCGGCGAAAAAAAGGCATGTTTTTCAGATTTTTTTTTGGCGTAACGAATAGTGTTCGTTTATTGAAAAATTTACATATAATAAAGTAACATTTGAACAACATTCTCCTAAATTTACATTGCAAAATATTCAAAATTGAGCGAGTGAAAATTAAACCCCGGAGGCGTCTCGAAAAAAAGTTGGTTTGCGGTGTGCACCATAACTCGCAACAGAATCATCTGAAACAAAAAAATCAAAATTGCATTTGTTAAAGGAGATGTTTCTCGAGGTAATGACGGGAGGATTTTTTTTTTTCGATTTTTCGATTCTGCGTAGCACTTGGGAACCAAAAACCCGATTTTCGCTAAAAAAAAATCAGCTAATTTGTTGTTGAAAAATTAGTAATTATTAAAAAAAAACAAAAAAGCTCTCGACAATACCTGGTGAATTATGTGAAGAAGTACTGTGGAAAATTTCAAAGCGATTGGTCCGGTAGATTTTGAGTTATCGTGCACACGGACTTCAAATATGACAAGTCTCAGAAAAACGGTTTGAAAAACGCAGAAGAGTTTGGTCGCTTAACGCTCATTGCACATAAGTTTGAGAACACTTCTCGATTGCATAAAAATCTGAGAAAATTCATGCATATTAAACGTACTCAAAACATTAATTTTGCATACTAATAATTCCAAAATGATATTAACAAAATGATGAAAAAAAAAATTAGTCAACAAATTTCCCGTAACCCAATTTTTTATCGTGATTCGTTCATTTTTCTGAATACGTATGAATTTTTTCAGATTTTTCAATTATCTTTGAATTTTTAGAAATTCAAAATAAAACTCGATAATTTTCTTATACTCACCTATAATTGCCCAATACCGTTCTCACGATCTTGTCTGCTTATTTTTCGAGGCGTTTTTCGAGGTACGAACACGAATGAAAACGGACTCAAACTGTTAGTGTGACGTGCTACTGCTCAGCACGGCATACAGCGGTCAACTGATGTACAGACTAATGTGTATACTAATATAAACCATGCCTCGAATATACATAACGGGACCGGAACAGGCCTGTTTATCAAGAAATTTATTCGGAGTCGAAAAATACAATAGCGCGCCGCGCAGCTGTCGCTCAGGTATAAAACCCGGCATGGAGCGATAGACGCTCAAATACTCATAACTTCGTCAATTTTACTCCGATCGACTTGAAATTTTAACACAATATTCTTGATATATTATGCATTCATTTAAAAAATGAAAAAAAAAATTAATACTTTACCCCGCCCTTAAGAACTTCTGAGATTTACTCGCTTAAAAAATATGTGCTCTCGAGAAAAGCGAAAAAAAATCATTTTCTGTTTTTTTTTCTAAAAAAACATATATTTTTTCCTAATCGACCGAATTAAAAAATTCTTATAAATTTTCAAACATATTCGAAACCATGAGAAAAAAATTGAGCGATGAAAATGATGAACAAAACAGCAAGGCGTAAAAATGGCGAATTTTCAACTATCGCTCTCGTGTTTCTGCGGAATTATGTGAAAAATTGAACAGTTGCGCCTAGAATTTGTTTTGGAATCAACATTTGTCCACTTCCTGGTTGGATTCTTTACATATTAGACATAAAACAACATAAGTTTGCATAACAAACATTAAATAACGCCATAGGAAGGAAGAGAAATGATTATTTCAGTCGATATGTGGGGCAATTGTTTATTACCTTAATTGAAATATAATATATTGTAGCGAATAGGTTGTTTGAATTTTGCTGCGTAATAGATGGCGTAAGCGTGTGCGTTACGGATATAGATGTCGCGACGATATTGGAGCAGAGGAAAAGGAAGAGAGTAGTCGGTGTCCTCTCTCTCTGATTTAAGCCGTAATCGGGGAAGGACGTGTGTTCTCGCGATCGACCACGTTCCTCACCCAAAATTTGCAAAAGGTCGTTGCTAAATAATAAAATACCAAAACGGTCGAAGATCGTATTTTTTGCACAAAATTAGTGTCGAGCATTTGTCAAAAGGACGAAGCGTGACCGTGAGCCACGCAGTCGGCCACGGATCCAC
The DNA here is from genome assembly GCA_951751655.1 of Ophion costatus. Classification (NCBI taxonomy): domain Eukaryota; kingdom Metazoa; phylum Arthropoda; class Insecta; order Hymenoptera; family Ichneumonidae; genus Ophion; species Ophion costatus. Next base: position 17,607,620 of record OX632356.1, on the reverse strand, counting down.
ATCGAGAGGGTCGATCACGGAGTCCCTGACCGGCCGTACGATCGTGGAGACTGGCGGCCATTTACACCGCCAGTTTGGACGTCGATTCTGCTCAAGGATGAAGAGTGACGGTGAGCCACGCAGTCGGCCACGGGTCCATAGTTAATAAAATCGACATCAGGGTTCGAAAGAGGACCTCAGGGATCCCATCTCACCTAAAGGATCCGGAGAAAAGCTGCAGCGTGATCCGACCCGTCTCTCTGGCCACAAGTGTTTGCGACGGGAGTCACCGCGAGGCTCTCCCGTCAAAGTCGAATCGATCGGACCGATATCGCCATGACAAGGCCTCTTTTGAGACACGGGAACATATTGGGGTCGACGGAGTTTGATTGCGGCCGAGGCCGCGTGTAAGTTCGCCGAACAGAGAACTAGTACGTATGTATTGATAGTGGGTAAATAGACGCGTTCCAAAGTGTCGCACCTGTTGGAAATGAATGTGTCGCGCAATGGCGAGCGCCCGTGAAATGAATGCCCACCAGTAATTCGGGGCAGTGTCCTGAGAATCGTTTTAAAATTGATTGCAAAAGATTCACCTCCGTGTGATGTACTTCGCGTGTGTTTCAAGGTGATAAATGTATCCCAGCGTAACGTAATTCGCTTATCATGAAATATTGTCGTTTGTATTGAAATGTTGAATCTTGTCTGCGTACGCGCCTATTTATATTTCGTTATTTGTGATTCCCAGCGTAACGTACTTCGCGTAGATTAAAATAGGAAGAATGTTATCGTTTTAAAGATGGTATTCCCATGGGGTTTCTACGCAATGCGAACCGAGCATCTCGACATGTGTACTTAGACGTACGGCGTACCGGGCCTTATACCCTTTGGGTCTTGCGTAGCGCATCGGCGCAGGACATTGGCCGCGATTTAATTCGTAGGTAATATCCGGCATGCCACAACATCATTTTGTAATAACCTAGAGATATTAAAAAAAAAACTGAAAGAATAAATTATATTTGTGAGATGAGGTTGAAAAGGAATATGTGATAACGAATAAGTGTATTGAACCCCTTATAATAAATAGGAAATTTGTTACAATGTCTTCTATGAATGTGACATTTAAAATCGAAAATGGGAATACTGAAAGATAATCATGAAAAAATTAAAAATAATTATATCAAACGAATGTTACTTTTGGTCCATGCAGTTTGCACACATCATCGAGCGATGTTTCTCGCACATGTCCCCCGTGGACTGAACGCGCATCTTCTTTTTAGATCGAGTCTGATCCCACCATCTCTTCGTTTATCTGCAGAAGTTTCGATGTTCAGAACAGTTTTGGTCCGACTACGAACGACTGTGCGCAGCGCTTTTACTTTCAAACGTTTCATTAGCAATGGCTATACCAGTTCAATCGACAATTCTTCCAGGAAATCCGATCGTTGCATTTTGTCGTTTTCCGTTTTCCGCATAGCAGCGTGTTTTGATTCGTGTATTCATTGTTCGCCTATAGAAGTACAGAAGCGTATGTTATCCATCGACTCGTTTCGAGAGTAATCGATATTTACAATTAATTAATGTATTCATTCATATATGTATTTATTTATCCCTTTATATGTTTGTTCATTCATCTATCTGGATAAGTTATTGAATTAAGGCCTTGGCCACAGTAACGGATATAAAATCGTGAGCGAATTTGACCATTTTTCTGTATGAAAAAGTGATTCATTCATAAAATGAATTACACATCCATTTCGTATGAATATCGAGCTGTTAGAATTTTTTTTTTAGAAGTACAAAGTGTCCGACTACTAATATTTTCTTTTGTTATCTTTTTTAGACACACCGTGGCGTGACATTTAGCATCCAAAATTTTTTACCTAGAACAAAAAACAAAAATTCTCGTCTATTTACATTAGAATACCTAGAGAAGTACGTACGGAATATAAAAATTTTTATTTTATTCAAAAGGTGTAGTTATTTGAACTTAAGAAATGAATTTTCAGTGAAAAATGTCGTTATAACTGTTCAAAAACTGCTCATAAAATGAAAAGTTTTCGATTAATCAGAAATTCCGTACGTACTTCTCTGCGAAATGCAATTAGGAACATAACTTTCAAATTTGAAGTAAATTGAGTGAAAATTGTTGAAGTTATTTGTCATGCCAATTAGAAAAAAGCTGTTTCGAGACATTTCGAGTAGTCGGCCATTTTGTACATCGAAAAAATATATATATTTTCTAACAGCTTGATATTCATACTAAATAGATGAGTAATTAATTTTATGAGTGAATCACTTTTTCATGTAAAAAAAAAATGTTACATTCGCACATGATTTTATACCGGTTACTGTGGCCTAAGGCCTTAACGATGCAATATTGAATTCTGAAAAAAATAAGAAATTCTTGTCTTCAAAGGTTTTTGTTGTCGAAAAGCAAATAAAATGTATCATAAATCTTTCCTAATATTAGTGCAAATCAGGAAGACTATAGAGAACGAGGGGACACAGCATCGGCCTATACGTAGTTCCAGCGTCTTAAAAAATCCGACTTGCAATAGTTTCAGATCGTGCCACTAGCAGCTCTCCTGACGATAACGTCTCAAATAATTATAATAGTCCAAACTTACCGCATGCGCACAAATGATAAAATAATTTGATTTCGATGTGTCTGTGATAGCTTTGAGGCTCATTTTTAATATTATTATGTTTTGTAATATTGAGAAAATCTTCACGAAATTGTTTTCTTCAAAGCCCAAGGTAGAATTATTTGCAATATTGCTCCCAATCAATCGTCGTTAGGGTTAGTCTTCAGTTTCTTTTTTCATGCACGTAGTTCAGTTCATGAGAAATATAACCCGGGAACAAATGTTCATATCTGAGCAGATATGCTCATGCAGGTGTTTATCTGCAACATAAATGAATCTTATCTGATCATGCATGGTCAAAGATGAACATACATGTATTTTTATGCGCTTAGGGGTAGCTCTATATCTGGTCAGATATGATCGCGTATAAGCAAATGTGCGCAGATATGAATTTATAGCTGAAAATGTCTGTCCATGTGTGGTCTTGTCTAACCAGATATAGTACAATTTGCAACTACATACGAGCTCACACATGATCAGACTTGAATATGTGCGCGCAGCCATGAACATATCCAACCAGGATGATCAGGTCTGAAAATATTTGCCCATGTACGATTGTATGTGCCCAGATATGGAATTATACTCGAATTCATCCAAGCTCTATATGATCATCGCCGAACATGCTTGTCCATGTGTGATCAGATCTAATCAAATATAAATCAAAGCATATCTATATATAAAAGTGTTATTATGATTGTGTGTCTTATTAACACATACACAGATGCGCGCATACGCACACATAGTTAGACGTTATTGGCCTATTTGAGAACTCCCATGTGATCCGTGTATAACACTGTACATCACTTATAAAATATTGGTTCGCAAATAGGATAATATCATATGTATGTCGAGGTTAAATATCGTAAGTGTACGGCAAGGAGATAGACATATGACATACCACATATACTCATATCTGCTATTAATATAAGCATGTTCACCCTGATATGGGTATATCTGTTCTGATATGACCAATTACGCTTCGAAACCGATCAACTTTGGATTTTATAGGAAGATTTGATATTGTCAGGTCTGACATCATATGGTCTGACATCGTCAAATCTAATCATATATGCTCTGATATTGCCATTTTTCTTGCATCATTAGACAATTCCAGATATGATCAATCATATCTGGATCATATGTAATCCAGATATAATCAGATGTGATCTGATCTGATAATTTTTTCTCGGGTAGGCAGATTTGATATCGTCAGGTCTGACATCATATGGTCTGATATCGTCAAATCTAATCATGTATGCTCTAATATGGCAATTTTTCTTGCATGATTAGACAAGATCCAGATATGATCAATCATATCTGGATCATATATAATCCAGATGTAATCAGATGTGATCTGATCTGATAATTTTTTCTCGGGATGATCATACATGCTCAGATATAAGCATACATGATCTTTCATGACAGTACATGATCAGACATTGCCAATTTTCTTGTCTGATCATATCTGATTCTACAGATATGATTCAGATACATTCAGATATATTTAGATATGAACTTTTTTTCCCGAGAACCCTTACGCTTCATTCTCCCGGAGTAATAAGCAGAAAATGGAGCATAATTTATAAGTTATTTTTCTTGCAAATACAACTGCAATTTTTGGACAAGTTCCTTTTTTTCTCCAGTGCAGTTGCATTTACAAGCCACATAAAGAGTAATATTGTTTGCATAGGGAATTTTTTTCAAACTTTCGTTCGCATTGGCGAAAAAAATTAATCAACTAAATAGCCTTGTCTGAAACGTATTTCCAATCCACGACAGTCAAGGCTACATTTGTGTTCTGTTTTTATTTTCTTAGTTGGTTTATTTAGTTGGTTCACCGCTTAACTTCATTAATTATTAGTTGCTATTATGAGTTTGCAACAATGAGAAAGATAGCGAAATAGGAGAGGTAGACGCAACAGTTAGGTTCGCCACCACGAATGTGCTGTCAACAGCAACCGGGAACACGCCAAGAGCACGAAGCTAGTAGGCGAAGCTAATCGATCGGACACATACGATCGCCGCGCCTCCTTATTTGGTGCTTTTTTGCGGACGTTCCGTAAGCACGGTGTGTCCACTCCTCACCTCTAGTCTCCCTGGTGCTAATATATACTCAACATTCAAGCTGAAAATGAAGTAAATTATGAGCTGTACATGGGTCGAAAAGAGTTTCGCAGACGCCACACTCGGGCGTTCCCAGATTCCAACTTTACATTCGATGCACACTGCTCAACGATTAAGCGACTACTGGTGCGCAACTGCGCCGCTACCGGTAGGGGCCACCCTAAAGTTTTTTTACGCACAGTGCTCATGCCCCCTTTGCCAAATTCTACATATGCCACAGTAGTCCAGTCACCTTAGCATAAGACCTATTCAAGAGACCCACACTCTGGCCAATTTTTTTATAGGTCGTTTGGACCTACAAGAATATAGTACTGAGTTCTCGGACATTTCCGGGATATATTTTAGCAATAAAAAATTATTGAAAATTAAAAAATGGATATTTTTGAGATCATTTTTTTGGAACGCGTCCTATTGAAAAAAGTTTCGATTAAAATTTGTTCATTATAACGTCCTCTGTAAAAAAGGTCCTGAAAAAAATGCTAACATCGTTAATTAAGCGGTTAATGGCAAATGAAAATGAAAATTCTCCATTTCGTTTTTGCAACCGCAATCGGGTGCTTATCAACATATCGGTTTGAAACTCGTACATGATGTAAAGGAGCCAAAGCCCAAGAGAATCGTGCAAGATTTATCGATATGCGAGATATAGTTAAGCAACAATCTGCGATCATCGAAAAATCTTTGCCCTTTAATAGAATTTCCGGACGAAGGCTCGCAGGGTGAAAAAAAATCGAGGAGCTTCGTGTCATCATGCACAAGCAATTAGAAAAAAAAATACGTTTTGTTGAAAATAGATATTGTTTTTTTGGCGATTTTAGATTTTTGCTTATAAACAAATAACAATTCTGACCAAAGTTGCAAAGATATCTGAAAAATTCTTGGATCATCTAACGCGTTTTTGGAAAACGAACAATTGAAAGAAAAAAAATTTGCAATATTTTGATTACCGCCCGAGATATGAATGTTTTGACATTTGTTCAATTTTCTATTGTTGTAATAAAGATTTTTGCAAAATTCGAGTTCCTCAGCAATCCCTACGCTTCCGGCCATGGGATTCAATAGAATTGTTCCCTTTACGAGCAATTATGCCATCACAGTTATCGACGTATTTCGATCGACGGCTCGCCGCCGAGCGCGTGGCGTCGACTGCTCGGCTGGGCGGCCCGGTGGGGAGCCCCCTCACTCCGCAGCCTGGCGCGGGCGGCTTAGTTAACAAATGTAATAACTTACTTAAAAATGGCCGTATAACAATTTTATTTTCTTTCATTTTACGTAATTTTTTCTTACGAACGCGATGGTGTTCTTGAAAATACGTGTGAGAGAGATGAAAGACGTATCGAAAGTTCGCAATAATTACTTTTTCATGTGCTATATTCCCAAACAAAAAAGCGAACAGTGAAGACAGTGCAGCATTAGCGATTTATAAACTAGATTTTTAATCGTGAATGGAAAAGTATTGAGCGTTCGTTTAATATCAAATTAAACGTTTTTTTCGCATCGATATCAAGGTCAGTATCGTGAGCTAAGGATAATTACTTTAATCTCCAATTCTATTGTTTGCCATTTTCATAACCTTACACATGGGTTCCTCGTGACTAATGGTTGTATGTCTGTTTACATAGTAATAAGTTACGTTACTATATATTTTTAAAGTTTAATAAGGTTATTATGTCATTAATGATTTTAATTCTGAAACAGGATGGGGAAAGTTTGTGCTATAGCAGGCTGTAACGGCGGCAGCAATGCTGACAAAGCTGAGAGGGATATGCGTTCAGTACAACAATTGAGATTGTTTAAAGGGCTACATCTACCTGGAGGCCCGAAAAAATGGCCTCCAGGGAGGGGGCCAAGGGAGGGGAAAAAATTGTTGAAACAGAAACGCATTTTTTTTTAAACAAAGGTTTTTTAAACATATTGGGCGACTTTGAAAAAGAAATCACCAAAAAATACAGAAAAACATGGCTGCCGGCAGATGAAATTTTTTCGGGACGTTTAGCGGTCGACACTCCAGCTTAAACGGTCCGTCTAAAATCTAAAACCAAACGAGTTATTCATATGGAAGCTGCAACGCACATGGAAGGTGCAACCGGTCGCCGCGCGGGGCGGCGGGGCAAAACCGTTCTCGGCGGCAAGAGGGTGCCCCCCCCCAGTTGGCACCAAACGGAATTTGGAAATGAATCAGTATTTCTTAATATATATCTTATTAACAATTTATAAGAAAACGTTCACCGTTCACACGCATGAAAAAGCGAGGAAAACATTATTGCGTTTTATCAGAGTACTTTTGAAATGCATCATCACATTTAAAGGGGGAAATACATATAAATGGTCAAAAATGACGACAAATTTCGGGATTTTTTCCAATGCAACTACTGGACCAATCATTTTGAAACTTGCAGGGTATTTTATTGTACATTAGAAGACACGAAAAACATTTTTTTTATCGACAATAAGTGTTCATCAGCAGCCTGTAGCCAATTGTTGCTGAACGAATTTTCTCCGCGATGTTGAACCGTGGGAGCAGTAGTTTAAAAAAATTTGAAACAAAAGATTAAAAAATCATTAGATTCTATACGAAAGTACGCTACCGATAAACCAAGAAAAAGTTGAAAAAGTTGAATATTGTAATAAAGGCGGTACTCAGAAAAAAATATCGGATTGTACCGAAAATTTTCGTGTTTTCCATGCAAAAAATGATTGTTTAATTACATTTTTTTATTGCATGTGGAGGTTTATCGACGAGGGTTTGCAATTATGTGGTCAAAAACCTTTAGTTGAAATAAATCGGATAGTTTTTTATCGCTGCCGCAAATTTCGAAAATTCGTTCAGCAACAATTGGCTGCAGGCTGCTGATGAACACTTATTGTCGATTGAAAAAAATGTTTTTCTTGTTCCCCTAGCTGAAAGTACGCACTTTCCGGCCGCATTTCAAGCCAGGAAGAGCATTTTTCGTGGTCGGCTGACGACCGTTCGCTCTGGCAGGATTTTCGCGGCCGGCGATATTTACATATGCACGTTATTCTTTTATCTTGGGCTCGCTGCTGTCAAAGTCGTGGCGTGGTCTCGCGAAGAATTTCGTTCAAGTGTCGAAAAAAAAAAAATGGAAGAATCCTCATCAGAAGGTTCCGCAGAACGTTGATTTGATGTTTATGATAGTAATGTTGGTTTTATTTCATCATGATGTTTTGAATGCCCGCCCCGACCAGCAAAACCTCGGCTTCGCCTCGGTCTTGCAAAAGTCGGGCGGGCATCCCCCCCCCTTTCGCTTGCCTTCCTGCGAGAACGACAGCTTCATTGCATTTCACGAGATGGCCGGCTGACAGCCAACAGATGACAAATGACAGCACCAATGACAGCAGTAGAAGAGCTACAGCGGTTCTAACCCAGGGATCTCAGGGGGGAGCGGGGCGGGGGAGTCGAGCGCGGGAAGCCGCGGTATGCATGGCGGTGGGGGGGGGGGGATCCTGCATGCGGCAGCCGAGTGCGGGGTTGCGGCGAAGGGGGGGGGGGTGTGAGAGAGTGGGGAGGCTAGTTTTTGGTGATGATGTCTTCCAGGCGATAGCTGGACCCGCGGCCGAGAGGGGGAAGCCGCTATCGACTCTGTGCGGGAGGGGGCAGCATAGAGTCGCAGGTCCTTGAAAACCCATAAAATCTGATAATTTATTATCAACATTATAGACGTAAGTGGAGCATTTTTGTCTAGACTATTCACAGGGGTTTATATATATAAAAAAAAAAACTTAGCCAAATGTGTGTATGTGTGTGTGTGTGTGTGCGTGGTGGAGGAGGGGGGGATCCTGCATGCGGCAGCCGAGTGCGAGGTTGTGGCGGAGGGGGGGGGGGTGTTAGAGAGTGGGGAGGCTAGTTTTCTGGTCGCCGAGATTGGGGGAAAAGGATCCAACACGCGAGAGAAGGGAGAGAGTCAATGAAACATACACTTTTTGTTATTATAACAATCACTTTTTATTTTTAATTGTGTGTGTGTGTGTGTGTGTGTGTGTGTGTGTGTGTGTGTGTGTGTATGTGTGTATGTGTGTGTGTGGGTGTCTGTGTTCGCGCATGCGTTACAAAATGAGTCTCTATTCACAGCCCGTGTCAACAAACTGAAACAAACAAGAAAATACATTTTTTTTTTTACATAAACTTATTTCATTCGTATGATTCAATTCACAACACTCACAATGATTTTTGATCCCGTGCATCTCAAACACGCGGATTTCGGCATCGCTTGGAATAATGGCTCTCTGCAGTCCTTGCAATATTTGCCCTCAATGAATTTTAGTATTTCAACGGTGTGGACGCGGACCTCACGCATTTCCGTAAAGACGCCTCCTGCATTGGTGAAACACGATATGCACAGCGAAATATCCATGTGCACGCCTTCATAAAACAGATGGTGCCCGCAAACTTTGTCCATATCGTTGAAACTATTTACGGCCATTCTATTTAAATAGCGTTCCGAGTATTCATAGTGTTCACCATCATCACTATCACTCGCACAATCCGAGTCATCCGAGATGACTTGATCGTCGTTGTCGTCGTCGTTGGCGTTGGCGACATCATCATCATTATCTTCATAGTCAGCGTCGTCGTCGACGTCGTCCTCAATGGCGATGACCTCAGGCTCTTCATCTTCAATAACGATGACCTCGGGCTCATCATAATCGTCCGGTTCGGCAACTCCATTGTTGACGTCCATGCGGCGTTCACCACCGTCATTGATTTCAACGACGTCACTATCATAATAGTGATATTCAGCTAAATATACATCGTCAACCACGATCATTTCGTCTTCACTATCCGAAATCACGATTTCCTCAGCCATTTTTAATCTTTCTATCTTGTCGCTATCTTGTCGATGTACAGTCAAAAAGGGCACTCTCCAGAGGTTCGAGACTATAATGATGAAAACTGCTGCCCCAAATGCCCTTTTGGGGAAGTGCATATTTTCGAATCCCTATAGGTTTTTTCTAGTATGTTGGGGATGCCTATCGGCTGTTTGATTTTTTAACATAGCTTTAGTACGAGAGATGGAAAGCGCTTTTATACATGAACATAGGCGAAATACGAAAAAAAAATAAAAACGTTGTCTCTTAAGAAGTTACGTAGAGAGCTAAGAAAAGGTGGATGAATTTATCCAGATGTTCTTTTTTTTCAACTATCTGGACGGAGGCTCATGTCCGAGAGACTGTTATTCACTGCAACGTTTCAACCACCTCGTCTGAAAGTCTCAAATTTTACGACTCTTTTTTTTCTTACGTCGAGCGCCAGGGACCGTCATACCCTATCGCTTCGCATGTGCAACTCGGGCCTCATCATTCCATAGGTCCACACTTGAAAACCCATAAAATTTTACGACAGCATGCGACGAAGACAGTGATCCGGGGAAAAAATGCATTTCCATTTTGCAGGGCTTTAGTGTTTCATCTCTGAATGATAATATATACAGAGAGTGCAACGTCAAACCTTGATGCCGAGACTTGAGATCATGCAGGTCTGGACAAGTAAGCCCCATGGTTAAGGATTTTTTCTTCGTTAACACCACTCTCCAAGCTATTAGAATTTTTTTATTGCTCTGCTATTCAGAGCATATATGATAACGGGATGTTTATGGTGAAAAACTATAAACTTTCGGAGATCTATGGATAAAGACCTGTTTAGGCTTCGACCGTGCACCACTTAGGAACTTTGAAAGTGCGGGGAAAAATGGATTTCACGAGTATCAACAAAGTCAGCCGGATGGCGGAATTCCTTCCTACGAAGAAGCTATCAGAACTCCGCATTCACTCGTATCATCGAATCTCCGACATGAGGGCCGTGCAAACCAAGTTTGGGAAACGGTACATCGCGAGCATCGTAGATGAGTTCACCGTCTTCTTACCAGCACGACTGGTGAAGGCCTTCGACGAAGATTTGGAAACGTTCGAGCGTATGCGGCAAGCGGTACGTGATCATCATCTCTACATGACGTACATAGGTGGAAAATACAACAGCGTCGACTTCTCCCGACTCTGTGCACACCATGGTGGACAAAGACGAAATTCGTTGGAACACCATCGCCGATCAGCTGTCCACATCATCCAAAGTATGCTGTAACTGGTGCGCAAATGGTCAACTCTACATGCAGTTGTGGAAAATACAACAGCGTGAAGTTCCATCATCTCTGTGCATGGTGGAAAACGGCAAATTCGTGGCGGCAGCATCGTTGAGTGGAACAACCATCGGCATCACAGTCGTCTCGCCTTCGTTTTCAACGTTTTATGTGTTGACTATATAAAAATGTATGTAAAAAAACTGTTTTATCGAAATGTAAGAGGAGGAGAAGTTCAAACTATTTTCGTCGTAGAATAAAGTATACAAATAACATATATTTTCATCGAAATGCTTTTATTCATTTCTCAAAAAAACCCTTGCTCACACAACGCTTCGTACACACTCAACCAGCTTTTCAGTGATTTTACATTTGCATGGGCGCAATTGTATTTCGTGTTGAAGGAATGATGCATGTGCATTTCTCGAATCCCTTCGCATAGATGGTAGGAGCTCCTTGCAAGATTCGTCGAAGGTTCAGTCGAAGACTGCTACGTGGGAGCAACGGATTGACGGGTTCATCGAAGTACTGAAAACGCAAAGCCGAATTAAGCGCCCACGATTATCAACTGAACGTCAGCAGTTATTGATAGCCCAAATATCGCATGTGGAAGGATTGAAGAATTCCACGCACAGACATTTTATAAACATGGGTACAGGAGACAGCGATGATGGATTAATATGGCGAGAGATTGAGTTGAACGCGTAATGGTCCATACTTCAACCCCTGCTCGATGAAATTAAATAACGTGACAGTGGCTGAGCTTTACGACAAATACGTAGTCTTCCAATAAATGTAACTAAGTATAATCCAATCCACGTTGAATGTTATATCTTATTGCCGTGGGAGATGATGATTATAAGGGCTGCAATTGATGTGCAATCAAAAGATAATATACGCTGCGCATGGGCGGCTGTCACAGCTTTATACCCAGCTGAACGAAACAGTGAGCAGGCATCTTCTTACGCACATTGTTTAACGGTATTGAATCTACTGAACATTGGATTCCCAGAGACAGCAGATAAAAGAATTGAGCTTCAAGCAATCGATTCATCACTGTGTATACCACAAAAAAAATACATTTTTCCGATACGCATCACTCAATGTGAGAAGGAAAAGCACATTAATTTGCTATCCATACAAGGTACCAAGGACAATAATATATGATATTTCCCATGAATCGAAAACCTGTCGAGTCTCCTGAGCACATAACTGAACAGTAGCAGCTATAAGGATATATGTATGCGATCGGTGTGTGAAGTCAACATAATGACTACTTCGTTATATGTGCTAGACGAATTAAACAACAATCCACTATTTCGCAGGTGTTGGCATTACTTTAGATCAGCGGGCAAATTGCAATCACATAAAATCGATTGTTGAGCAGAAAAGAACTGGGCCAACCGACTACCATCGGACAAGCCATAAGTGGCTCCATTGTAAAGGCCTATATGGAGTGTTTATGTTTCTTAACACTAATGATAGAGTAGATGAGGGTGTGGAAAGACTGATGAGAAGAACGTGGCAAAGGACATGTATCAATATCATGGAGTATTTATTATTGACTACTACATGTGTTGTTCATATGACGAATCCCTACCATAGTATCAATCACAGCACCGCGCTGATTCCATACCATGATTTGTTGAAGAACTAGAAAAACTAGCGCTGTGCACATAATACATTTTCTGCGACAATCAATGCTCGTCGTGAGTTAATTCTAATACGTTGGCGCAATGAAAATAATTGTGTATTCAGTCATCATCCATCAGAAGAGGTGGAAGTTTAATTACTCCAGATACAATGGCATATGCTCCACATAATATTAAATGATATAAATAAATTGTCATGACTTCGAATATTGGAATGTATGCAATACTTGAGTTTGTGTTTTCGCTTTTGGGGTCTATACGAGTATCCACTGCTACAAAGCACAACGAAATATTTATAGATCGTACAAGCTGCCATCCCAGCTAGACAAACCAAAATATGTCATTTTTGTGTCATAGACTGGTGAAAAGAATTCCATGGCAAATGACATTACATTATTCGTCGACTGAAAACTCACCAGAGTTAAACTTTATCTCAATTCGGAATTCTATCCAGACGATGGCTCGAATTTGCACTTCGACAAAAAAAATTTGGCCCTCTCACGTTTAATGATTGATTGCATCAGAACGAGCCTGTGAACAAATGCTACCGTAGATGCGTGAATAGAGTTCGAATGCAAGGAAGATTCACCATCGAATACAACTGCATACTGTTTCAAACGTACACGATCGCGTTGTTGCATATTGTCCAATGACCGACACTATCCATACAATTCTATAGATCCGCAAATACTCCCTCGCCTAAATGAATGAATAGTTTAAAAATGAGTTTCTCAAAGATCAACGTCAGTCATGATTGGATCTTGTCATCGACTAGATCACGCTAAAACAAATTCATTATGACTGTGTCCACCTTTGTGGATCTTCAAGGATTCATTGCTGGAAGGAACTTTATCGTGAAGGAAGTAGCAATTCTGAGAGTGGGATGCGTACTTTCCCATTACATTTTCGCGAGTCCCATACCATGGAGACTTCTCACAAAATCTGAGAGATACCAAGCGTCATGGCTGATTCGCAATCATCATGGTCTCACGTGGGCCTATGGAAACGTTCCATATAGCATGGCCGAAGATTTAATAACGGCCGCAGTTGAAGGTTCAACGGAAGACGACATGTGTTCTATCGTATATGTTAAGGGTCATGAAAAACGAGAATGGCAAGCTGATATACTAAATATGAAAATGAGCTAGTTATTGAGTCGTTGAATATGGATTTGGACGATATGGATGCGTCAAGTAAATTAGATGGAAGTTCTACTCTACGATGTGAAAAGCATAAAAACAATTGTGCCTTACAAAATGTATTTAAAATCTACAATTGGAGGCTGAATCATAAAGATTCGTGCAAATAAAAGAAATGTAACATTATGTACTTTTTTATTCTCCTCGCCCCGTACTTTATTATGTCAGAATCATCGGATATCGATTTCTGCAACCGAATAAAATATTTCTTTCGAATGTGAAACCCATTTTTTTTTGTATGGGATACACAAAAATCGAACACTGCGAGGTGTTTGAAGATTTTCGAGAGTCCTTCGTGAGATGTTCAAGAGACTTCCGAAGACATTCATAAGACATTTAAAGACATTCCAGAGACGTTCGAAAACATTCATAATACGTTTGAATGCTTCAGCGACTTGGAATACAAATACCCGAGTAGAAATCTTGCTCCAGCTACAATAAACACCTGATCAGGCATCCTGATTTCTTTATCCAGCCTTGATAAGGATTTTTTATCAAGCCCTGATCATTTTTGAAACACATTCCCTGACTTCTGTCTGATCAGGCTAAAAAAATCAAGGCTTGATCAGGGTAAAAAATCAAGGCTTGATCAGGGTAAAAAATCAAGGCCTGGTGAGCGCCTTTTTCACGGCTTGACCAAAGTGAAAAATCATGATTTTTCACTCCGATGAAGCCGTGAAAAATCATATGATTTTTGATGGCTCAGGATGCCCCATTTATTCCTGAACTAAAAAATACAACACACATACAAAATAGAAAAAGGCACGAAATTATAAATAACGCTGCTGGTTATTTTTTAATCTTCATATAGAATCTATTACATAGGTCTTTTACATATATCTATCTGCAAATAAAATATAATTTTATCTTATGTGTGTGATAGAAAAAACTCGACATAAACTAATATATTTTTTAATAAAAAAACTCGATAAACTTCTGAATGAATGAAATAGAGCTAAACGTTTCTGTGAACAGACGTTTCTAGGGAACGTCGCATGGTGTGTTCTGTTCGTTTTTTTTCGGCGACGCTCGAACCTTGTCCCAGTCTTTTGCTGAGTTGAATACCGTTCCAACGGCTTGTCCAATTGACTTCGAAAGAACTTCGATCCCGTGTTCCTTGTATTTTGCAATTACAGCCGCTGAAAAATACGAGAATGTGTATCCCAGTTAGGATTCAATGTCTATATATATAATGTATGTAAGACATACATTAGGATGCCCCAAACTTAAGCTACATTTGTTTCCGTTTTCTCACCATCTATCTACTTCACAAAACAAAAAAATTGTTGCGAAAGCTACGAGCGGTCAATTAATATTTAGATGTCACTCAAGCCTCCTAAAAATTCAAAATTTTATTAAAAAATCTTTTTTTTTTCGTTCACTTCTCACCCATGAATTTTACGCTTTATAATTTTTAAATTAACCTCGCGAAATCTCTATCTGCTCAATGAATATTTAGTGGTCGCTCAAGAGCTTTGTAATTTCCGATTGTCACATTTTTTTTCTCCTCTCACTCATAAATTTAACACTTTATAAAATGTTCAGAACGATTATTCCTTTTTTCTTTAGAAACGGATTTTTTAAATTTACTTCGCACTTCTAATCCGATAGAACGAGGGATCTATAATTTTGTTTACGGACAAGAGATGTAAAAAATTATTTTATGAGAACAAAGATTAAAATTCTTGGGATAGTAATGTGAGGTAAATTTGAAAAATCTGTTTCCAAAGGAAAACGATTAATTGTTGGGAACATTTTACAAAGCGTCAAAATTATGAATGAGAAGAATAAAGAAAAATTGGCGAAAATTGGAAATTTTGAAGCTCTTGACCAACCGCTAAATATTCATTGAGAGGTTAGAGCTTTTGCGAGGTTTATTTAACTATTATAAAGCGTAAAATTCACGGGTCAGAAGTGAACGAAAAAAAATCGATTTTTTAATGAAAATTTTAATTTTTGGGAAGCTTGAGCGACTTCTAAATATTTTTTGACCGCTCGTAGCTTTCGCGATATATTTTTTTTTCTTTTAAGAAGATAATTGCATGGTGAGAAAGAGGCTAAAAATAGAGCTCAAATTCGTGCCACCCTAGTACGCATGAACATTGTAGGCTACACACCATGGATGAACGAAAAAAATTTCGTCTCTGTGAACATTTTTTTCGATCCCGATGCCTTCACGGCTGTGAATCTGGAGACGACCTCTCTCGTAATAAATGTTTTGATGATATGCCGGATCGATTCCAATGGCTTGCGGGATATGTCAATTTTGTGCCAAATGAGAGTTTTCTGGAAATAAATGTTTAAAGGTAAGTTCGAAACATTCATACTTTTTTGAAAGGTAAGTGAGATAAGCCGATATGAATTCTTAGAATACACTTACGACGTTTTCCGCTGGCTTTGCATCATTCGCTATGGTTTCTTCGAAATCGGCGAATTCGCCGAGCGTTTTCAGAGGCAATTCGAATCCGTGATCCAAAAATGTTATTGAGCTACTCGTATCCGTCGTTTTAAAGCACATTACTTCAGTTCGGAGGCTTCGAATTTCTTTGGACAACTCTTTTACGTGATACGAGAGTAGTGGCTGATTTTCTTCGACCATGTTCATTGACTTTGAGAAGTCCTGCAATGGTTTTATTACTATATCAGCAATATCTGAAACGTATGGCTATTAATTTTTGTCATTTAATGTTTTGAATTATTAATGCCATTGTTAATTCATTGTACATACCACGAACCATTTTCTCGTACTCCATTCCACTCATAACGATGTTGACTAATGTGTCATTAATCACGGACGGTTCTTCTTCTTGTTCGCCTGGAGGACTCGCAGAAAGAAGAGGAGAGCACTCCAACTCAGGAATATCCGCGGCATAAGTGGCCTTTCCACTGCTGGCAGCTAAAGATTTATAACAGATATTCATATATATTTGACGAAATGCAACATGATGCAATCCGCCTAGACGTGGTTGTCAATAATGTAGGCTAGGTAAAAAAATGACGTTGACAGCAAAGGTGAAGCCGAATAAAGTTCTTAGCGAAGGTCAGTCCGGTGAATGTGATACCATCAGTGCAGGTGACGGTACCCGTACAACGAAGGCTAACCAAATAATGGTACGTTGACAGCATAGTGTGGTTCAGTGAATGTAATGCCCATTCGAAGTGCATTTCTTATAGGCTAACCTGCACCGATGGCATTACTTACACTCAAGGCCTTAGGCCACAGTAACGGGTATAAAATCATATGCGAATTGAACAAATTTTTTTCGTATGATAAAGTGATTCACTCATAAAATTAATTACACATTTATTTAGTATGAATATCAAGCTATTAGAAAATATATATATTTTTTCTTTCGATGTACAAAATGGCCGACTACTCGAAACTTCTAGAAACAGCTTTTTTCCAGTTGGCGTGACAAATTACTTCAACCATTTTCACTCGATTTACTTCAAATTTACAGGCTATGTTCCTATTTGCATTTCGCAGAGAAGTACGTAAGGAATTTCTGATTAATCGGGAACTTTTCATTTTATGAGCAGTTTATGAGCAATTATAACGAAATGTTTCACTGAAAATTCATTTCTTATGATCAAATACCTACAACTCTTGAATAAAAGAATATTTCTTGAATTCCGTACGTACTTCTCTGCAAAATGCAATTAGGAACATAACTTTTAAATTTGAAATAATTCGAGTGAAAATTGTTGAAGTTATTTGTCACGCCAATTGGAAAAATGCTGTTTCGAGAAGTTTCGAGTAGTCGGTCATTTTGTACATAAAAAATATATATTTTTTCTAACAGCTTAATATTCATACTAAATAGATGTGTAATTAATTTTATGAGTGAATCACTTATTCGTAGGAAAAAAATATTAAATTCGCACATGATTTTATACCTATTACTGTGGCCTAAGGCCTTATCTGAACTATGCAGTCTCATTATTCGGTTAGCCTACACTGTCCGGGTTAGTCGACACCGATGGCATCACATTTACGGGATTAAACTACGTCGTCGACTTCGCATTATTCGGTTAGCCTACGCTGTCTTTCTTCTCTGAGAAAGGAGACGGACCAAGTTGAAGAAAATATAAGCGTTAGACAAAACAAATATTAATCTACTTGCCCAGTGGTAGCGCCGACACACGCCAATCCTCTGGAACTTCGAGTTGTTTCTCGCTGACCATATATCGGTTGATTGCTGCGATCTCCTTTTCCGCTATGCTTTCTTCTTCATCGCTTGTAAAAGCGTAACTTTTTGTTTTCGACCCGCGCAGTTTCTTCATCGCATCATTGTAACTCGCTGCAAAAGACAAATTGACATGGGATTGTTGCAATCTACAAACCAGCATAATAATAGCGTAATCAGAATTACACAACACTTACTTGCACTTCCTACTATTTTAATAGTATAAGAGGGCCAATCGCTCAAGGCTGGTTTTGAACACCGCACTGCACGGCGTAAAACTGCTATGCGCTCTGTCGTGTACGGAGGAGGCATAAATTTTGTCTCCATCCGTTGCTTTTGATCGTTAAATGAAATCCATTGGCAACATGCAATATCGCGAACGGCCTCATCCCCTTTATTCGAATCCTCAAGGAATTCGACGATTTCATGGGTTATTTGATTTTTTTCGGTCTCTGTAAAATGAGGTTATGTTTGCACCGGCAATCGAGATACACGTGGATAGCTACACGTGTAGAGAACAGAAATAATGCAAATAAACATGCAAGAAAATAGAAAGGCGTTCAAAAGTAAGTAAAAAAAATATTTATTATATGACACAGCGTTTCAAACAGGTATCTTACTTTTTAAATACATACTGCAGTCCCAACAATCGCGTATTCGTCAGTTCGGAAAAAGACGCACGAATTTACTGCCGAACGTATATGCGTCCGGTTATTATACCTATCCGCTACAGTCACGGCGCTACGTTAGCGAGGAGCGAGCCCCACTAACCCCGCCTGTCAAGATGAATACAATTTGTGCTTTTAATTATGGAGAATTGGCATTACATACATTCTTTTTACATCTGAATGTTGCGTAGGGATTTCAATGCAAATCATTTTCGCTTTTATAATTTGCAATGCAAATGTTTTTCGTCCTTTGAATCCGCTTACCTTCCACATGTGTAAACTTTTTGAGTCGCATGGATACGAGAAAATCGCTCCGTCGGTGTTTATTATCGTATCAAAGATACGCATGTCATTATTATGCGTTCTCGGTAAAATTACAATTTCGTCGATTCTGACTATCGTATTATCATTTAAAGAGACGATGTTATCTGGTTGTACACAAGCGAGTACCATCTCCTTATATTGAAGTTTTGCAATTGACCTTCCTTCTCCAGAGCGTCTTAGTTTTTCTTTTAAAATTATAATTGTTGGTCTGATCGAAATTGTTTTTTCAACAAGTGTCATTTTTTCGCAATAACGTTTACAAATCTGCGCCGAAGGGTCATTACCACTCCGCAGCATTTTTTTAATATGGCCGAGGGTATTCTCAAATGGGAACGCAGTAAAGTGGCACAATGAACGTGACATTACACGAACATCATCTGCTAAGTGAATTAAATTATGCATGTTCAAAATTTGGCTTTCTGTACCATATAGGACCTTCGAAAGAGATACGAATTTTCTCAAATACTCCGCTGCTTGGAGTGAATATTGTGAGCAAAATTCTTCAGAACAGAGTATGCGGCAACCGACGTGAAATAATAGAAAGTGATTATATAAATTATTTGGCAGAATTTGTTTCAGAACAATAGGAGCAGCGTACAAAAGAAAAAATCGATATTCGGTAGCTTTCCATTTTGGAACATTATCTAGCGTTCTCGTTGTACGTTGGAACTCTTTTGGTATACAACGGTTCATTTGGGTCAACATATCAGATAATCTGCGTTTCTGGTTGTAGCTAATTTTTACATGGCGTGGTCCTTCCATCCAATAATCGTACAACAATTTTTTTGTTATTCCTAGGCAGCATAAATGCATGAAATCTAATGGAAAATGCGCAACCATGTCCAGCCCAGGGATGCGTAAGAGCGGAGACAGACCTACATGGTGTTCGGGTTGTTGTTGAGAGCGGAAAGATTCATCAGTTCGCATTGGATAATCCTGCTCTACATAAACTGTTCGATTATGGAACCTTTGCCCCGGAATAGTACAGCGTTCGCAAGCATAGAAGCCTCCGTGACCTTTTATAAATTTAACGAAGGAGCGAGCAGGTCTATCGCACACAAAACTTTTCACACTTATTTGAAATTGGTGTTCATTAATCTCTAAACCTTCGTGAATTAGGTCCGTTAATTCATCCACAAACTTCGAGAAATACGCAGACACATTTGAAGGCTTTGTATCTCCTTCGTAAATAGCTACTGGAAATACTGGGTTCACCGACGGATCGAACCATACTTGACATAATATCGGCCACAATTGTCTTCGGCTCGACTTAAACAATGGTAAACCGTCAATATTAAACTGTAGTGATAACGTTTTTTTTTCATGTAGTTCTGGATTGATTATTCTTAGCAATGAATTTTTTATCCCGAAGTAAGCAAGTTTCCCTTCTATTTCTTCTCCGCTCACGACGTTAGTAATCGGCACGACATACGGAGTTTTCAGAAAGGTCTTCGATGATTTTGGTAATTCTGGTATGAGTCTTACCGCAAGAATTCGAAGCAACCGATCAAGATGAGTGTGCGGAACTTGACACTCTATAGCCCACTGCTTCAGCGCACCAATCTCATCAAAGTTGTCGTCATCTGTTCTTTCGCTGGATCCATTGCTCTCGTTACCACTTTCACATTCATTTTCTTCTTCATCAATGTGATATTCTTCATCAATATTTTGTTCTTCTAGCTGCGTCGATGTCGATGGTGTTCGAAGAAAGGTATCTGCTGTTCCTGTGGGAACCGTCGCTTCAGATTCTACAGGGGATCCCAATCGGCAACTAGCAGCATGTAAACTTGAATCGCTGAAACTCTCTATGGCTAGGTCAGGGTTCGTTAGCTCTAGATCCTGAGGCTGACAATTGACCGGGGTTGAAAAACTTAGTGCATGTTCCGGATCTGTCAAATGTGTCAAATAATAAATATTTTAACCAATGCGTATTTAGTTTGGCGTATGGTTAATTCATAGCCATAGATGTAATTTAATTTATATTTATAAATTTAAGAAAAAAATTAATTGTTATACTAACCTGCTGCTGTATTATTTCTCCGTTTTTTTTCCTTATTTAGCGCCCGCCACTCACGCAGACGCAGTCGTTGCGCAATTTTCTTACGATTTTGTTTATTCATTTTATTCACAACGTACACGTTATTCGAAATAATGTAAAAAGTGATTAATAATGTCTCGTGCTTGTCTCGTGTATATGTGTAGCTTTTGACAGATGAGGTTAGCCACGTTTTTGGCGCCAAGCCAAGTCCAATTACGTGATGATTGCTTGAAGCTAGCTGGATCAGGCAAATTGAAGTAAGCCGTAAGTCCAGTTGCTTGACATCGCCTGAAACTAGCCGGGTCAGGCGAATTGAAGTAAGCCGTAAGTCCGGTTGCTCGACCACCGCCTGACCCCAGCTTGACCAGGCAAATTAAGGCATACTTAAATAAGGCCTCCGTACTACAACGTGTTCAGTCGCAAATCAAATATCAGGCCAGCCTGACAATATTTCTACTCGGGTAAATGTTCTCAAATCTCAAGCCATTGGGATAGATGATGAGAGTGAGCAAAGCATTGGTTTTTCCACAATTTGATGGACCACAAAACACCGCACGTATGCTATCCGGCAATAATTGTCCATGACGCTTTTGTCTTTTTTCCCAGCCATCTTCGACAAATTCATCGAAATTTATCACGGGAAGGCTACCTCCGTGAGTTTGCTTCTTGGACGCCATCTCGCACAGGACTAACGGGAAAATCATATAAATAGCATTTTTATAAGGATTCGCCGTCACTCGAGTATGGTCTTTAGACATGATCGTTCATAGCGGTAAAGGTGTTGTCAATCGCCTAATCAACAAACTACCCGTTGAATTGCATCTGCCTGGTTATCAATATTGCGGACCAGGCACAAAGTTGGCCAAGCGTCTTGCTCGTGGTGATCCGGGCATTAATCCATTGGATGCAGCTTGCAAAGAACACGATATTGCATATTCGAAAAATCCGGATAATCTTGAAGCCAGACATTTGGCGGATAAAGTGTTGGCTGAACAGGCTTGGCAACGCGTTAGTGCGCGAGACGCTAGTATCGGTGAAAAAGCCAGTGCTTGGGGCGTGGAAAATATT
This sequence comes from Ophion costatus, assembly GCA_951751655.1. Classification (NCBI taxonomy): domain Eukaryota; kingdom Metazoa; phylum Arthropoda; class Insecta; order Hymenoptera; family Ichneumonidae; genus Ophion; species Ophion costatus. The sequence goes on along the minus strand of OX632356.1, from coordinate 17,585,644 downwards.
ATGAAGACAAAGAGAAAATTTGGTATGGGGATAAAGGCCCGCAAGGGTGGCGTTTGTTTGAAAAAAATAATTGGCGCTGCGAAGAAGACAATGATTCAAAGTGATGATCCACATAAGATTATTAAATCAGCTCTAAAGGGTGCTCGTGCAGCTGTAAAGATGCAAGATGGTAAAGTACGCACACCTCGAGTTCTACCTGTACCCCATAAAATTGGTGGTTTATTACCGTTCTTCGTGCCTATTTTTGCGGGTCTTAGCGCTGCGGGTGCTTTGTCAGGTGGTGCGGCGAGCATAGCTAAAGCGGTAAATGCTGATCAAGCAGCTAAACGTGAATTGGATTAAAGTAAGCGCCATAAGCGGACAATTGAAGCGATTGCATTAGGTCGGGGTCTACATCTGAAACCATATAAGCAGGGATTGGGTCTTCATATTAAGCCAAAAAACTAGAAGTTACGCTACCTCACCGACCTCTCACCGACATCGATCTTCTCAAATATGCGAAAATCCTAAAAATTCCACATTTTCGTGGAGTTTACATGCGCGATACATTGCCAGCGAGCGGGCCCCTCAAATGTGAAGCAGCAATTGTCAATTTGGATGAAAATGTCGGTCCTGGAACACACTGGGTCTCTTACAAAAAGACTGGATGGAAAGTCATGTACTTTGATAGTTTCGGCAACCTTCTACCACCATCCAAACTCATGAGATATTTTCGTGTTGGTAGCGTAAATTATAATTATACTGGATATCAGGAGTATGATACGATTGAATGTGGACATTTGTGTCTCAAATTTCTTTGTCAACAATTACAGCACAAAGACAAATATACACTATATATAGGGGGGAAAGTATTCCACCTCGAGTATGGATGATGAGCCAGATATGGTCAATGTTAAACTTTCATCCATGATGCTGGTAAATTAACAACTGAATTCTCCACGTCATTTCCCCCCTATATATAGTGGATATTTTTCTTTGTGCTGCAATTGTTGACAAAGAAATTTGAGACACAAATGTCCACATTCAATCGTATCATAATCGCCACATAATCGTATCGTATTTCTGTTCTGTTTTCCTTGCCTTTCTGCCTGTTTCGCTCTTCCTCGCTCTCTATCGGTCTTCGTCTTGTACGACGCCATCGATCCGCAAATAATTTGGAAAGACCGCGTCGAATCCGGCTGTCACGGAAAAATGGGTGTGTTTAGACTAAGTCAACGTTGAGCAACGTTGAGCGTCGCCGCTCGACGTTGAGAAGCGTTGAGTCTGGACACGTTTGCAACGCATGCGTTTGCGTTGACTAGCTTTAAGTAGCGTTGAGGCGCAACGCCATATTGTAAAAGTGTTTATAAACAAAAGGTGCGGATAAGAACAGTCTCGAGTGATTTTGGCAGCAGAAAGCGATTTAACAAGTGACGTTTATTAATAATATGACGGAAAATCAGCTCACACTTCAATATGATTGGCTTGGCAAAACTGACCAAGTTAAAGCAATGCTAGAGTTTCACGAAAAACTGCAAACCGGTGGGTACAGATAGAGGTTATGGATGTGGATATGTTATCAAAATAACACGCACTTGACTGGAATATTTTCTACAAAATGTGTTTTTTTTCTAGATATCGTCCACGCAACCGAATTTTTCCGAAAAGTAGCCAGCAATCATGTCGACGACCCAACAGTTTCTGGTAAGAAAAGTCAACATTTTTATCACGGCTTCAATAGCTTTCATTTGCAGTAGTATCTGGTTCAATATAAAGTTGCACACCTAATAACATACATTCGCATCCATTTTTCTATATACCAGATTTTCCTCTCAATGATGAAAGGGGAGAAAATGTGATAGATGATTAGAATGAGCTGAGCAATAGCCAGAAAGAGACCGCTGGAGAAAACACATGCCAAGAAGAAAACAACCAAAGTTTCGTGAATGCTGAAGAAGGTAATCATTCCAGAAAATTATCTATTCCTTGAATGACAATTTAAAGAATGCATTCGGGATACCGGCATTCGGCTGGCAAAATAATTTTTGTATCCCAAGTTCCCAAGTATATCTAATTATCATGAGATGATCGATTTCATCATGAAAATACTATTGAATATTTAGGATCCTATTATCATGAATATTCAATAGTATTACAACTTTCACCAAACTTCAAGGTTTTGTTCGCGGCTCTCATTAAAAAGTAACATACAACACGATTTGTAATGAATCCATTGTGAATGGTATCGAATATTATCCAATTTTTTAATGCAACTTTGCAATTAGGGGGTTTTGCTGTTTTTCTTGATCAACAGACCGATCTACAATACGTTCGATTAAAAAACGGGCTATTTTATCGTTGCCATTATCTTTTAATTAATCAATAACATTTCCTATGAGTAATACGAAATATAATGATTTCTTATTTAATCCTATTTCTCTCTATTATTATTCGTATATCATTTCACAACTAATTTAAAAAAAAATATTTAGATACAACCATCAACACATGGACTGGTCCAGCAACGAAATTATTACTAGAGGAGTATAAGAAACGGATCGAACGTTTTCGAAACCCAAAAGTGAAAAAAGTTACATTGTGGGGAGGAATTGAAGTCGTCCTAAAAGCGAAAAAACTTAATTTCGACACGACAACATTTCAGGGTAAGTTTCGAAATATGAAACATACATATGGAAAAATAAAAAAGAATAACTCAAGAAAAACAACCGGTGCTGGGCGTCTGTCATGGCCATGGCTCAACGAAATGGAGGAAATTTTTCACGATGATAACTCAATTAATTTCTCGACAGACGAAGTGATTGCGAGTATGGTCGACAAAGAAAATTCGCCGCTGATTCTCTCAGTTTCAAATGAAAGGTAAATATTTCATCTCATCAACTGAGGTATTTTTTTATTGTCAAACAAGATGGACTTCATTAATGCATACTTTATTATTGTTATCATTTCAGCAGTTTGAACAGCACCGAAAGCTCTCCTGATAGCGGGCAAGAGAGTAGGGCAAGCGCAGAATGCTCAGAAATGAGTACAGCAAGTACAAGTTCATCGTCGAGATCTGAAAGGTCCCGAAACAATAAAAAACTTTACTATCAAAGGCAAAAACAGTTTGACGTCGACACTATGAAGCTCGATATTTTGAAGAACTTGGGGGAAAAATTAGATCTCGCAAGAAAAGTTCGGGAAAACAACGCGAGCCTCCAATCTCAAAGAACTTCTGAGCTAACGGATGCCATCAATGCTCGGACGGAAGTTCTGAAGGACATATCAAATCACCTTAATCTATTGTTAGATAGATCTAAGAAAAGCGATGATTTTTAGCCATGTTCGTACGCCATAGTTGTGATGACTGAAACGGTTCAGCGTGCAATTTTTAGTTGTGTTTTGATTCTGCTTTCCATACTTTAATAGTATTATTAAAATTAATTTAAATATTTTCTATTTTCTTACCTCACTTACATTAGTATTTGTTACTTTTCACTTCAAGTGATAATATCCATTACTGCTAAGAGCAACAATAAATGTGAAAACAATTATTAGATAAGGTTCATCACTGTGATTAAATAGGTTAGTAAGAGTATTTCATCAAAGTGATTTAGTTATATATTATTAAGTAAAAAAAGTGTGATAAGAAAATTATTGAATAAAGTTTATCACATTGTGATTATACAAGCTAGTGAGTTCATACCGTTAAGATTAAATAGTTATACACAATACATTTGAGTGCAAGCAAAAAATATTTTTTTAAATATATTAAAAGAGACGTATTTATTATACGAATGATTTGTTCATATGAAAAACAACTCATTGTACTAAACGAAGTACTTGCTAAGCACTTAAAACGCCAAAAAAGTAAGATTTATATTGTTTCTACGGTAGTGGAAGCAAAAATAAGTGCCAATGATATTAAGATAGTCACAAAAATAAGATAGTAATATCTCGTTTAACAAAAAATAAAGAAATCTTTGATCATACTTACTCTATATTGTCGTCAATTTCAGTGTACAAAAAATATACAAATATGTTAGCCCGAATACTCTTTCTTTTTATCGGGGATCTCGAAAATCCTTCCGCGAATCTTCCCAACGTTGACTAAAACACTTTTATCGTAGAAAAGTCCACTTTATTGTTTTCAACCTCACATGCCGCGTTTTTTGCGTCTCTCACAGCTCGAACCTTCCATTCAGTATTTCATTCAACATTCACCCCTCTTCCTCGAACTCACGCACATTTTACTGACAAGTATAGCTCATATGTACAACTTATTTTCAAATTTTAAACAAAATTCTATTAATAAATTGTCTTTATGGTATTATCGAAATAATGCATTCATTATTTGAATTCGTTTATCACGAGCAACACTATTTTCAAATTCATCTATATCTTCGTCTACATCTTCATCATTATTATCAACATCGACTGCGTTATCCTGTACATTCATATTGTCTCTGAGATGCGCATCACCATGCATTAAAATAAAATTATGCAAAGTGGATGCCGCAGCTACAATTTTGTTAGCCATTGCAACGGATTTTACATCTAAATAAAATAACCGTCGGAGTTTACTTTTCAGCAAACCGAATGCTCGTTCTATAATGGAACGCATTGACGCGTGTTTGGTGTTGTAAGAAATTTGCTCCTCTGTAAGATACCGTTATCTCTGAAAGGTGTTAACACATTCACAGATAACGGATACGCAGAATCTGCAAGAATGTGTTTTTCTGGTGGCAGCAAAGGATGGTCTGCATTGTTGATGCTTCGGAATAATGGTGAGCTTCGGAAAACTGAAGCATCATGGGCCCTTCCTGGTCTTAAGATTAAAACGTCTATAAATTTTCCGGTGTGATCACATGTTCCTGTTAAATTACAGATAATGAAAATTACAACAAAATTAAATGTAGATGAATAGATGTGTAATTATCATGACTAACATTAATATAAGTTCTCACCTTGTAGAATGATTGAATGAGTTCCTTTTCTGTTATAGTAGTCATTCGCATTTTCTGGAGGTTGCTTCATTTCAATATGACATCCATCAATGGCTCCAATTACTCCAGGAAACCATTCTTGCCGTAAACGAAAAGCCTTCAAGCAGTGCAAATGTAATTCATTAACTGATAATAAATGTAGCATCAAACATAAAAAAAGGTAATTTTCACAAAATAGATAATGGTGCGTGAATGAATAAGGTTATTATCGGAAAACTTGGAGGGCAATACTCACAGCTTCAATAACATTACAATTTTCTAGACTCGGCCATGTAATGTATTGTGGTAAAATAATGACTAGAGCTTCAATGACTTCCTTGAATGCAAAATGAGCAGCAGTTTTCCCAAGACCAAATCGGTCAGCAACACACCCGAAGCTCTCCGAGGTCGCTAAGAGCCAGATTGTTAACAGAATCTTTTTCTCTAATGGAATATAGCTGTCTTCAACATGTGGCCTTATCACACTTTCCAATTCCTATATATGAAATAAAAATTAATCATGTTTATTTCGTTGATTTTACTATATCTCGTTCTACTATTTCGTTGATTCTACTATCTACTGTACTTTAGCATCTTTAACATATTCAACGTTTTCGTAACAATAAGGTGAAAGTAATATATATTTTTAAATAATTGTTTTAGATACCACTATTCAAATTATTATAATAATAATAAAGGGGCAGGTATCCCGCTTATTTATTCTTCTTCTCGTATTTGCAGTACACCCGGTTTATCGCTAATCAAGTCTTTATTTCTACGGGGGAAAAACCGGCTCCGCGCGTGAGAGGCGCGACGCCTTACAGTTAAGGGGGGGGGGGGGTAATACTAGGATCTTAAACTAATACTAATTTAACAGTTAGATCTCGCGCGTTACGGGGCGAATGGACACGTCTGTCCGCTGCTCCGACTATTCGCGAATCGGGCCACGCAGGCCGTGGAGACGCGTCCGGCACACACAGGCCACGCTGCCTCATTACTCCGTTTCTTGTTCGCGCTCCGACGCCACACGCAGTACGTCTGCCCAGTAGCTCCGTTTCTCAGTGACTCCCGTGTCCGCTCGCGTCTTGTTCCACGAGACCCGGGCGCACCGCTCCGGGGTTTACCCCGCGTCCCTGTTGCTGCCCGCAACCTGCGACGGCTCCTCGCTCTAGCGAGTGGCGCGCTCTAGCGCGCCACCGTTCGTCGCGGGAAGTTGCCCTCTTCCCCAAACCGTCTTTAACAGTTCGGCCATCCTAGCTTCTGGCTCATCCTCAAGCCGGTGTTTATTCGCCTTCGCTCTATCCTGCGACATTAACATGCAAACGAACCACACCCACACTCGGTGTGGTTCCGGGGTGAGTACAAAAATACGTTTATCACACCCCCCTTTTTTTCACTTCGACGCTATGTCGAGAATAAATAATTTTTACAAAACAGTTTCCTTCTTTTCTTTGACTAGGTCTCCGGTTTTGAATATGACTATCACAATGACAACAAATGAGAATAACAACGTCACCATGTTTTGACTTGCCTAGTTCATGTAGTCTCGAAGATACGCGGGCGCTCGTCTCTCTCTCTCTCTCTCTCTCTCTCTCTCTCTCTCTCTCTCTCTCTCTCTCTTTCTCTCCGTGGGCGGACTATTGACGTCTGCGGTACCACGCGTGTCCTCGCTTCGGCCGTTGTTCTCGTCTGCCCCGCCTCGAGACGCTCATCTTCATCGCTGACTTCCTCGTCGCTTTCCTCGTCACTTTCCTCCGCTGATGTCCACGGCTTGAGTTGGTACGCATGCGCGGTCGTCGCGTACCTCCTTCCGGCCGTCTCCAGCAAATCTGCCGCTCGGAAGGTGTCAGCCGGTAACGCGGAAATAATTTCCAACGCCCCGCGGTACCTTGCGTGCAGCTTCGTCGACTCCCCTCCTGCCGGGAATGCAGCCTTCATGTAAACGATGTGTCCCGGCGCAAGGTGATGGTTTTTCTGCCTCGTCCGGTCGTACCACGTCTTCATCCGTCTCTGTTCTGCCGCTATCCGTTCTCTGGCTTCGGCCTGTAGTTCCTCGGGCGGCCTGTATCTCGCGGCTCCTTCACCGGCCAACTGACGGAGGTCGCCTTCACCTCTTCGTGGCAGGAAACCATATACCAACTCGAACGGGCTGAAGGAGGACGACGCGTTCTTCATCTCGTTCATGTCCGCCTGTATCTTTCGTAGACTTTTGTCCCACGTAGCCCCGTTGTCGGACTCCAAATTCGCTGGTATTGCCGCCGTTATTACCGCGTTGGCCCGCTCTACCTGTCCGTTCGCTTGTGGGTGACGTGGGGAGTTCACCAAATGACGGATCCCGTGTTCTTCGCACACCTTCTCAAACGCGTGCGCCGTATAGCTGGTTCCTCGGTCAGTGATCATGCGTTCCGGGGCTCCATATAGATCAATGAAGTCCCTTAGATGCCGGATCGTGTGAGCCGCGCTGGTTTCCCGAGTCGCTTGCAAATGGACAAATTTTGTCAGGTTGTCTACCAACACCAGGACGTATTTTCCTCCTCGTGTGCTCGTCACAAACGGACCCAAATGGTCCAGGTGTACCGTCGCGAACGAGCGCCTTCCCGGCGGTATCGGATGAAGCTGCCCAGCCCGCCGTCCCGGTTTGGCCTTACCCACGATGCACGTTACGCATCCCCGGACGTGACGTTTCACGTAGGCGCGACATTTTGGGGAGAAGTAGTGTCTTTGTATCCGGTCTACCGTTCGCTCCACACCGGGGTGACTCTTTAGGTCGTGGAAACGAACAACGACGCTCTTGCGCATCGGCTTAGGCACCACGAAAAGGGGTTCACCCTCGCGCCGCTTGTAAAGTATTCCGTCGTCCATTTCGTACCCCTCCACGCAGTTTCGTTCGAATGGTGTTCTTGCCCCTGCCGGTTTGGCCAGGATCCTCACTTTTTCTCTAGCCCATGCGTCTCCATGCTGGTACAAGGCCACGGATTCCCGATCATTTATTAGCTGCCGCACCTCTCCGATCCCGGTTGCCGTTGGGCTCTCAGGTGGCGCTAGACTTAATGCGTCGACGTGAGGCATTCGAGCTCCAGCCCGATGGACGATCTTGTAGTCGAACTCACTCAGCTGGTCGTTCCACCGAATTACTTGGGGGTTGAGGGTTCTCTGCGTACTTAGAAAACATAAAGCTTGGCAATCGGACACCACAGTGAAAGGGATGTTCGCTAGGAGAGGTCGTAACCGTGTTGTCGCCCACACAATCGCCAGCAATTCCAGCTTGCTTGAATGGTAATTCTGCTCCGGTTCCGTAGTCCTCCTGCTGACCGCGTACACCAGACGCCACCTGCCGACCTGGTCCTGCTGCATCAGCATGCGCGCGAGGCCCACCGCACTCGCATCCGTATGCAGTTCCGTCGATGCTCCCGCATTAAAGGTCTGGAGTACGGGCGACTCGGTCAGTCGGGTCTTCAGCTCCTCGAACGCCAAACGTTGCCCCGCCCCCCATTCGAAAGAAACTTGAGCCTTGAGCAGACGGGCCAACGGTTCGGCAATCTGTGCAAATCGTGGCAAAAACTTCCCGAAGTACCCCACTAACCCCAGGAAACGGCGCACCTCATGCTGCGTCTTCGGGGGAGCCATCTCTCTGATTGCTGCAGTTTTAATTTTTCCCGGCTCGATCCCCTCGGCTGACAGCTCGTGCCCTAGGTAAGTCACCTTGGAGTGCAGGAACCTACATTTCCCCAAATTTATCGTTAATCCTGATGCGCGTAGAGCTTGTAGGACTTGTCGCAATTTCGGTCCGAGATCCTCCCATGATTTCCCCGGGATCAGAATGTCGTCCAGGTAATACAGTGCGACATTGTCCTGAAGCGGTCCCAGTGCCTTATGCATCGCCCGACTGAAGTATGCCGGCCCGTTCATCAGTCCGAATATTATTCGTGTGAATTCTACTGCCTCCTCGGCCGTGATGATCGCCGTTCGATGCCGTACTTCCGGTTTTATAGGGATCTGTAAATATCCTTGAGCCAAGTCCAAAACGATGAATACTGCGCTGTCCCTAATTTTGGCCAAGGGATCCTCTATGTTTGGCAGCGGGAAATGTACCCTCTCCGTGCTGGCGTTAAATTTCCTGAAATCCACGCATACTCGAGCCTCTCCGGATTTCTTCCTTACCAACAACACGGGACTGGCAAACTCGGACTGCGTGTCAGTGACGATCCCTGCTTCCTTCCAATCTGTTAGAATCTTTCAGATTTCTTTCTTCTCTTGTTCAGTCGCTCGGTACGGTTTACTATACACGGGTGCCGCGTTAGGACTTATCCGGATGTCCATTTCGCAGTTTTTCGCGCACCCCAACTCGCTCGTATTCAAGGCAATACAGTCGCGGAATTCGTTTAACATTTTTACCACCTCGGAACGTACCTCAGAAGACTGCTCCGATTCCATGTTGACATCTGGCGTCGTTACCACTTTATTCTCCGTGGTGACCTCCGCATAGTTCACATACTCTACGTCGCCACGGGCCGTCACCTTCCCAGCGTTGACTACTCTGTCCGTCGACCCGCTGTTAACAATGGGGATCGTCGCTCGTCCCTTCTCGTCCGCTACCTCGATGAAGGAAATTGTGTTCGCTGGCAAGTGCACGTCATCGGTGTTCGTCAGCGACAAGCTTGACCTCGCACTATCCACTGGCAACACCTGGTCCCTGTAAAATACCAAATGCCCATCCGTTTTGCGGAAGTTAACCCCTGGCGCCTCGGTAAACGTCCTTCCGATGAGCATCTCCACTGCTTGCACATCGTCCGGCACCACGTGAACCCGAATGTCTGGCACCATTACTCCGTCGATCGCGACGTCAACTCTCACCGTACCGCAACTCTGTACTACGTATCCCGGCGGTCCAAACGGCTTGAACTCCAACGTCGCAGATTCGATGTCCAGGCGTTCCCGTACGACTCGAGACGTTTTTTTATCGTACATTCCGAACTTCCTGTGTCTATGAACGCTACGACCGGAATCCCGCTAACCTTAACGTTTTTCCGGTATTGGGTTGCTGTGTTATCTCGGGGGGTGGTCAATGATACGACCGGTGCCTTGTCCGGCCTGGCCGACGTCGGACACTAACTCCGCACGTGCCCGCGCTGTTGGCATCGATAGCATACCACCGCTCGCTTCCCCTCAGGGCAATCACGCGACAGGTGCCCCGATTTGCAACAATTGTAGCACAACCGATCTTGCCGCGCTGGGTACCCCGTACTCTCTCGTTTGTTGGTTTCACTTGCGACTCTATCCCCTCGGCTTCGCGATACGTCTGTCTCACCGCACTTGACATTAGGCGAGGCTCGCGGTGCCCAATTCTTGCTTTCTCGCCGGTGATCGTTGAGAATTTTTTCAAAGGAATTCAGATCGTGCAAGAGACCATCGTGGGTGTATTGTGCTGAGGGCATTAGCAAGTTAAACAATTCTCGAGAGGCAAGTCCAGCACGGAGAGAATTAAATGTTAAAAATTACCGTGCAGTAACGGTAACCAGATGACAACCCTGAAACTTCGCTTATTATTGTTGGGTAGAACACAGATTTTCACGAAAATAAAATAAAATTTCTTCTTCAGATAGAACATTTTACCAGATTTTCTAGTAAATTTCGATGTGTAACAAAATACGCAAAACTTAAATTTGAAAAATATATAATATCAGCGAAATTTTACTGTGCATTTTAGTATTTTATGCCTTTCAGAAATGTCTATAAAAAAGTATCGTCTTTATAAAAGTTATTTTAAGATTTATTATAAAATTTAATGAATGTTATAGGAAAATGTATTGTGCTCTCGGTAAAAATTATCGTGCGCGCTTGGTTAAAATTATCGTGCGGTACGGTACGGGAATTTTGAGGCACTGCATTGTAAAAATTCCCCTTCATTCCTTTCACTTCAGAATGGTATGGTGGTGGGGGTAAGTAGGGGAGCGCGATTTCTTTATGGCACGATGGGACTTACCAAAAAAATTTCGTCTAAACTGCGTACATCGTCGGTTCAGTTTAGCCTGAAGCCTCAGTCGCATGCAGTGTCTCGTTGCGAGAAAATGAAAAGTAGCGATCGTGTTAAATGATGACGAAGTAATATGTGCGCAAATTAGTCACATCACTCGAGCCTACGATGGTACAAAATGTATTATAAATAAATGTTAGTATTAAACGAAAAATAAATTCTAATGATTAAATTTGTCTCCTTATCCGTTTGTTGACTATACCAATTTATATGGAAGAAAAAAATGTTCCCAACAAAAAACAAACAGCATTAATTTGTACCAATTTTTCAATAGTAAATAATATTCATTATTATTATTATGGTTATTGTTATTTCGGTATTATTATGATTATTATAGCACCAGTTTTTGAAGAAAAAATACATTTTACTAAGGATTTCTTCAATCGAAGAATTAAAATTTTACTAGCTTTATAGGGAATTGTTTTTGAGGATTCGGCTTCGATCCGGCCAGTGAAGGTTATTCCAAAGTCAACAGTGGAATTAGAAGATGTTTACGTTTCGGCCCTCTGGTTCGGGTCCTCTTCAGAAATTTTATTTTTCTGTATATAATATGATACACATTTTGTCATAATAATGTAAAAACATTATTATGACAAAACAAACATTATTATGACAAAATGTGTATCATATTATATACAGAAAAATAAAATTTCTGAAGAGGACCCGAACCAGAGGGCCGAAACGTAAACATCTTCTAATTCCACTGTTGACTTTGGAATAACCTTCACTGGCCGGATCGAAGCCGAATCCTCAAAGACTATCTTGTCATCTACACGGCCGCACACATCTCTGACTCACTTATAGTGAATTTTTCTTCCGAGGTTGACGCAGGTAAATTTTACTGTGCAGCACCGTAAAAATAACGTACGGCGCGGTTGGTAATTTTTAACCGACAGTAGGTAAATTTTCGAACATACATGCTAAATTTTACTGTCTCCAATTTTTACCCTTCTTGTATAGTAAAATTTGAACTACGTATTTGAAATTTTCTGTAACGTGAGTTAAAAAAAACTTGACGCATACGAATTATTATGTTTTTCTCACTTGTCACCACATTGAAATATATCACGGTAATTTTTACCGTGAAATTCACCACAAAAATTATTTTTTAATTCTCTCCGTGGGTTAATATTTCCGCCCTTTCCTCCTGTAAAGTCAATCCTAGGGGAGCACACAATCGCGTTTTGGCGTGAAAATAACGAGACACGGATTCTCCCCGTTCTTGCCGTCGGGCCTTCATTCGGGTCCATCGAGTGGACGAATCGTCTCGCACGGCAAACGTCGCCAAAAAGGCCTCTCGAAAGTCAAACCAGGAGGCAAGCTCGCTTACCCTAGACCGAAACCAGCCGCATGCCCCTTCACGCAGATGCATCCGAGCCGCTGTCAGAAGATACTCGTCGGGCCAGTGGTGCAACCTTCCCAACGATTCCAAATTTTCCATCCATTCGTTAGCGCGGATGCTGTCAGGCTCTCCGTCATAATTCTCGATGTCGCGTGACAGCTCCGGGATATACTGGCAAATTTGTCCGACCTCTCGCGTGTGGCGACGGCTCAGCTTTCTACTCGGGCCGATCGTTCAGTAGCAGTCCCGCTAGCACTCGTCGCATCGCTTCATTAGCGTCACTCGCGAGCACCGTTTGTATCGCGGCCGCGAAAACGGACCCGGCCGCCCCTTCGATTTCGGACGATTGTTCGCGCGGTCGAGTCCGTTGGTCACTCGGCTCACTCACGCGGAACGCGTCGTGACTCGAGCCCGCCCTTCCGTGGCTCGAGGCCTGCGCTGCCGACGCCGGCTCCCTTTCGAACGCATGGTGACTCTCTCGGTCTTCGCTCGCGACACCACCGGATATCGTGGCGATTGTCCCCACCACGTGCCCGTCGCGCCAGCCCTCCTTGCTCGATCTCGCACGCCCCCTTCCGCGCACCGCCGAGTGGCTCAACGGCATCCTCACTTGTTGCGCCAAACTTTCAAATTCATTCGCGTCCACCATCCGCGATTTCCCTGCGTCCTTCTCTTTTTACGGCACGGAGTTTCTTGAATCCCACTTTTGAATGTTAGATACCACCATTCAAATTACTAAATCTTCTAAATTTCACTATTCTAAATTACTATATCAAATTACAAAGGGGCAGGTATCCCGCTTATTTATTCTTCTTCTCGTATTTGCAGTACACCCGGTTTATCGCTAATCAAGTCTTTATTTCTACGGGGGAAAAACCGGCTCAGCGCGTGAGAGGCGCGACGCCTTACAGTTAAGGGGGGGAGGGTAATACTAGGATCTTAAACTAGTGCTTATTTAACAGTTAGATCTCGCGCGTTACGGAGCGAATGGACACGTCTGTCCGCCGCACTGACTATTCGCGAACCGGGCCACGCAGGCCGTTGAGACTCGTCTGGCACACACAGGCCACGCTGCCTCGTTACTCCGTTTCTTGTTCGCGCTCCGACGCCACACGCAGTACGTCTGCCCAGTAGCTCCGTTTCTCAGCGACTCCCGTTTCCGCTCGCGTCTTGTTCCACGAGACCCGGGCGCACCGCTCCGGGGTTCACCCCGCGTCCCTGTTGCTGCGCGCAACCTGCGACGGCTCCTCGCTAGAGCGCGCCACCGTTCGTCGCGGGGAGTTGCCCTCTTCCCCAAACCGTCTTTAACAATTGATGTCATCTCTATACGATAATACGACCAAAGAAAAACAGTAAAAATATACATGACATATAATCATTTTTTCTACCTCGAAAGTACCTTCGTTGCACTATCTAATTCTCAATTTTTTCTAGCATGAATGCGAGATTCACGTTTTAGAAATTCAATGTTTGAAAAGTGAAAATGGAACGATGTGGTGATACTGATACTGTATTTTAATCATATGTCGAAAAGCCCAGAAATTATTTATAGAATAATGGCTTCTACTGGCTAAATGGCTTATTAACTCTTCGCCAGCTAGCTATAATACGATACGAAATCGTCTTAGATACGAAATCGTCATAGGTAGACGGCGAAGGGTTAATGGCTTTAGGATGGGTTGTTCCAACTTCTCGGTAAGCCTATCTGCCAGTTATCCTATGCTTAATGTATAGGATAACTATCAGATAGGCTTACCGAAAAGTTGGAACAACCCGCCCTTAGTGGCTTTGAAGGATGTTGAGTCCCAAATCGCAAATGATGATAAAATTCTGAAAATTTGGTATGTTTTTGTATGAAGTATTTCAGAGGTCGTGTAAAAATTTCACGACAATTAGGAAGCTCGTTATTGAACAATTAACATTCACAAATTAAATGCTGTCTTATGGAAACTGATGTGACTTTGCAATAAGTTTTTCTTTTGACCTCTCAATTTTGTAATATCTACAATATACTGAAAGCAACGGAAACAAAACGAAGTTTATTGAAAATTTTTTTTTATTTCTTTTCAAAATTGTTCTTAACAAAATGTTAATTTTTTAATAACGAGCTTCCTAATCGTCGTGAAATGTTAACACAACCTCTTAAATACTTCACAGGAAAACATACCAAATTTTCAGAATTTTCTTATCATTTTTTATTTCAACCCTTAAGGAGGTTGAAGTAATGATGATAGAATTCTGAAAATTTGGTCTGTTTTTACATGAAGTATTCAGGAGGTCGTGTAAAAATGTCATGACGATTAAGAAGCTATTTATTGAACAATTACCATTAACATGTTTCATGTGGACTCAACATCCTTAATAATGGCCCAATATTTATACTATACTGAGGCGGTGTACATTTTGCTCAAAAGATTCCTTTTTCATAACATGTTTACAACAGTGAATTTTTGGATGATATTTCGATTTTTATTTCATCACTCACCATAAACACTTCTCTTCTCATACGGAAATGGGAGTAGAATTGCTTGCCAGTGTATTGAGGAATTGTTTCTTCAAAATAATTCGGTCTTCTTACTGAAGGACCTCTGCGCCGATGTATATTTAAGCCATTTCCGTCAGCCGCTTCGAGTAACCCTAAGATGTATTCATCTAGTTCGTCTTCTATACCATCATTACCAAGATTTGCTATAACACGTGTAAATCGATATTTAGATGAAATATGATATTGACGTTAAAGTGATTTCATTATATTGAAATATTTATAATTATGGCTATCTCTGTCTTTTCATGATTAACATCACATTTCCTCAATATTCATTTATGGTAGACTAGAATGTATATCTGCAGATTGTACATTTCTATAAATGATATAGTTGTATAAAAAACTAATATAATTCGTTAATAATTATTCATGATTATCATAAAAAGTGCACCTTTTTTGACTATTCATATGACGAATGTTGTTTCGATTGTTAATAGGTTAACAATATGCGTACTTTTTATTCGTATAAAATTTATCATACCTGGGTTCAAAATATTCGCGACGTTTTCATCCATCGGATTAATCACTCCATCCAGCAGAATGTTCATAATCATTTCCATTTCTTGAATTCTATCTCTGCTCGCTCCGTACAAACAAAACTGAGGTTAGGTTTCCCTTGCATTGACTAAACGTGTCCAGCCTGAAATGCCAACACTCAACGCTATTTTTCCCAAACAAACTATGTTGACTGGCCGCCATTTGTGATGAGATGCGTTGCGCAACGTTGAGTTAGTCTAAGAAAACCCAATCTGTCGGGACACTTGTCGTAGCGATTTTTTTCAAGATTCCGTCAACTAGAGAATCCATGTTATTTTGAAAAAATGCTCTATTTCGAAAAATTGTTTTCGCTAAATACCGCTCGTGGTACTCAGCCTTTACACGTCTATTTTTCGGGAAAAAAAGTGCGGCGGGGATGGGGCACGAAATGGAGAATGATCGTGAACTGATCGGTGTGCTTTTTTGTCTTTATTTTCAGAGGAACTTTGGAACGAGGGGAAGTGCAGCGACGGAAAGCTCAACAAGGAGTACGACGGATATCGAAAACCGCCGAGAGCTTGTCGAAGTGATCACACAAGTTCACCGAACGGTTGATTCGGGCTATTTGAGACGTAAAGGTAAGTTTTTCCATACTAGGCTATGCATTAAATATTTAGAGTATATGCGACACATTCGGTTTTGCACTATTACATCGATAGTATATCTTCTTTTTTGCCTAAGGTCAATTTTAAAATTCTATTCATGATTGTAACAAAAGCTCTTGGCCAGAGGTCTTATGTGGCAAAGCAGTAAGATGCGCTTTTTTGCTGTTGTCGAGAAAATCCGCACTGAAACATTTCGTTGCGTAATCATACTTTTTATCTAAAAAAAAATTCAAACACCGTGTGGTCCAGTGAGCAAGCTCTCTGCTTTATAAACCCGACTTCCTGGGTTTGAAACACACTGCTGGCAATTTTTGTTTAAATTTTTTTTATTTCAATGTGTACGGATAATTTCCGGCAATCAGTTAAAACGATCATGCATGTAATAAGTTTTTTAAATGCCATGCATAACTTTCTTTACGAACAACATTATGGAATTCGAAAGCGTCGGTACTTCCATAACAGACGGCATTTTAAAAACATATTATATACATAATTATTAAAACTGATTGATAGGAATTCTCCGTACACACATGTGAATGAAAATTTCATTTTTTTCAAAGTTGCCAGTAGCGAGATTCGAACCGGGGACCGCAGGCTTATAAAGCAGACAGCTTCTTCACTGCGCCACACCCTTTTTGAAATTTTCTTTATGTAAAAAGTATGATAACGCAATAGAATGTATCAATGCTGATTTTCTTCACAATGGCAAAGAAGCGCATCTTACTGCTTTGCCCCATAACACCTCCGGCCATGAGTTTTTATTACATGTAGTATGAATCGAATCTGAACTTGACTATTCTTTTCATTTTGGACGCTAAAAAAGGGCTATTTTCATGATTTTTTTTATAGGTTTATATTATTGATATTGATATAAAAGTTGTTGCACTTAATAAATACACTTGCTAAATACATGAAGAAAAAAAATTATTTAAGACACTATTTATAGACGAAAATGTCCTGAAAAATTGTAACTCTGTTATGTTAATGAAATCTCGGAGATGAATCATCTGAAAGAAAAAAATCAAACGGTTTTTGATTCAGTATGTTGATGGCTATAGCGCATAACGTTGATATATGCAAAAATGACAAAATGGCGGAAACTTTTCGAAAAAACAAACAAAAAGACGTGTCTACTTCACCGTTTTTCGCAAAGAAAATAGTAAATATAAATATTTAAAAAGTCCTTGATATGCGCTATAGTTATGCTGTACGTATGACAAAGAAAATAGTAAATATACATATTTGAAAAGTCCCTAATATGCGCTGTAGTTATTGTTGTAAAGAATATGTGGTTCAAATTTCATAAGGATTGGTTCAGTTGTTTCGAAGATTTTATCAACAAGCCTTCGAAAAACGTTGTATCGACAAACACGCATCAATAGTTTGTGGTTTATTGACGAGGGTTTGCAATTATGTGTCTGAAAACGTTTGCTTGATATAAAGCGGATAGTTTTTTTTATCGCTGCCGCAAATTTCGAAAATTCGTTCAGCAACAATTGGCTGCAGGCTGGTGATAAACACTTACTGTCGGATATAAAAAATGTTTTTCGTCATGTACGACCATTTATATGTATTTCGTCCCTTAAATGTACTATTAGTAAATATAATTTCGGGATTAATAAATATATGTTATCCCGATACAAGTTTGTCGGTGTGTCAGGTGAAATTGACGACTGATTCACAGTGGCGTTCAATGCCCGTGAGCGTGGCAAATGCAAATTTGTTGAAAAAAATGACAAATTTTTGTACACTTCCATTTAAAAATAATGTATTAATGTTTTTTACATGGGCATTTTTTATTTTATTTTTTCAGATATCAAGATGAATTGCCAGATGCAAACTTCAGGGCCACAGCCGTCGCGCATTTTGAGGATCACAACGAATCGGAAGCTTACTCTTCGGAATCATCAATTCGTGTTGCAAATTGTCGCGTTTCATTTTGTAACCTTGTAAATAACTTTGCTGGCTTAAGGGGTGAGATGGAGCCAGAGGCGTGAAAAAACGAGCATTTTCAATAATTTTTGTCTTTGTAGTAATTAAGTTTGTTTTACAAAAGTGGTTACACAGATTTTTGTTATATTGACAACTTGACTTGATAATTTGACTATAATATTAATATTATAGTCAAATTAATATTAATATTAATATTAATAGTCAATTAATAGTCAATATTAATAGTCAATATCAAGGACTAGTCAATCCTATCAATAAGCACACCAAAATTTTATCAAAGTCCATCGATTGGTGTTTGAACTATAGTGGTCACCGACTTGAAAAACATAGCTTCGAGGAAAACGCGTTAAGGTTTTTCAACGTGGATACGGTATTATATGTTCGGATAATTTTGAGCTCGATGGATTAAGCTAAACTTTTTTTTATGTATTTTGATCCGTTGAATCCGAATATCACAATTTTTTTGCCGAAAAGTCGAGCATTCAATTGTTTATAGCCAATTGTTAAAACAAATTTTCAAAAAATTAAAGTTTTTCGGGATGATTGATTTTTTAAAACATTTTGAGCAATTTTAAAACGAAAGTATTCTGTATAAAATTTTGCTAAAGTTCATAGTTTTTGAGAAATAAATTTGTGAAAATTTCTGAAAGAGTTTGCCAATTTTCCACTTGATTTATGGATAGAAATACTAATTAACAAATTACTTACATCGAATCATCAATTCCTGGCCCCTACAATAGGGCTTCAGCCGATGTGGAAGCTTCCAAAATATCCTTTTTGTTGTTGTTTTCGAAGGATTCTGCCTTCCTGGGTATTTTCGTTTGCGCGTTTGTCAGCCACGCCTATACGCTGAGAATCGATTCTTTCTGTGTACCGGTGAGATAATTGTGGGATATCCCGGAAACTATTCATCGGATTGACTTGAAATTTTCAGGGAATATTTTCGAAACATCATACTTCAAGAAGATGTAAAAAAAGTCGTTTTTTTTCAATTTTGACCGCATTTCACCCCTTCAATTACTGGGACATTAAATTGCAGCAATGACCCATACATTTCAACATCACAAATTTTCGTATTTTTTAAAAGGCTTCAAAAATTAAAAATTGTTCTTTTGATTGTGAATTTAAATAATCGTTTTTTCCCGATTTTTATTCCCCATTAAGGGGTTACCCGTACTTGCGATTTTGAAAAAATCGTTTTTTATTGCATTTTTTTGAAGTATAAGTATCTGAGAATATGTCCTGAAAATTTCAAGTCGATCCGAACAAAATTTACTGAGATATGAGCGTTGAAAGAGAAGAATCAGTTCTTCGTGTAAACTGAAATTGAAACTTTAAAGGCGTTTTTCTCAAAATGGCATTTCTGAAGTCGGTGACCAAGATTACTCGCACACTAATGAACCGATCTTCTTGAAATTTTGCAGGCTTATTTAATACAGAAAAATTTAGTCTTTAACCGTTCGATTTTTTTTTTCTAAAAAAATGGCCGTTTTATAGCCAAAAAACGGCGGTTTTTTTCGTTAAAATCGAACCATTAACTTTGACTGTCTGCCATTTTGTGAAAAATGAATCTTTTTTGAAATCCTTCGATTAAAGACTAGTTTATACTTATATTTGACTAAATCCATCCGCATTTTTTTTTTTCAGATGATCGACTTCGCCGCAATGTTGGTCACCGCAAACCGTGTATATAAAAACATTATTTCATTGACGGTCATTTGCCACTAAACAATGTAATATTTTTCAATAAAAAAATTACTGAAAGTTCTCCAAGATGTGTTCTTTAAGATGGTATATTGATCGATTAAAAAAGTTTTGTAGTTTTCTTTAAAAAAAATTATGAAAAAAGCCTTTTTTGCGCTACAAGTGGGGGTAACGCCTTAAGGATTGAAGAAAACCCCTGTCTGCATTTACGTGGTACTGTAAGGCGTTGTCCTAATAGAACGCGATTAGGCGACCATCGCAAGTTCGCGCGAATTTTGTTCGTACGAACTCGCGATCAAACATACCGATGTCGAATGGGCGTCCTAACTGACATTCGCACGATGCAATTGACATCTATATGTTTGATCGCGGATTCGTGCGAGCAAAATTCGCCCGAACTTGCGATGGTCGCGTAATCGCGTTCTATTAGGACAGCGCCTGAAAATATTGTGATGGTACGGTACGTACAATATAACCGTTGATTGATCGTACGCTGTCCGTACAATACCACTACAGTAGAGGTACAGTACAAGTATAATAAATGCTAATAAATCTCACTACATGGGTATAGTAGACGTACTGCACTCATACCGTGGAGGTACCGTACAATTACAATATATGCTAATAAATGTCGTTATATGGGTACAGTAGACGCACTGTACCGGTACCTCGGTGCTACCGTACAAATACAATAGATGCCAATAAATCTCACTATATGAGTACAGTACACATACGGCACTGGTACCTCGGAGGTACCGAACAAGTACAATATATGCTAATAAATCTCATTACATGAGTACAGTAGACATACTACACTGGTACCGTAGAAGTACAATATATACTAATAAATGTCACTTTATGGGTACAGTAGACGTACTGCACTGGTGCCCTCGAGGTACCGTAACCGTACATTACTCGTACGGTGGAGATACGCAGCATCGACACACGTGGTGGTTATAGTACCGATACGGCGTACTCCACGTGAGCCGTATATCTGCGGTACGTGGTTATCTGGGACCCCAGTTAGCCAAACGTACCGTTGGTACAGCGTACCGCAAATGTGGAGCATGCCGTACTGTACGGCACCGGTAATATACGGGTACGGGGTACCAGCGTAATCGTAGCTTCACGGTACCGTCACCGTGGAATGATACCGCACTGGAGAACACGGTGGCTCCACGGTGGCAGTACTGTACAAGTACCATAGTGGTACATTTGCGGTACAGCGTACCGTACAGCATACCGCTGACGTATCAGTATCGTACGCACACACGTGGTGGCCACCATATATGTAATACTCCTATATTGCCAGCGCTCACCGAAACGTGACGAGAACATTACGGTGCAGACAATATCGCTCTCTCGCTCGTGGCTCGTCACTTTTGCTTGCAGTGCGCAAGCGCGAATAAAAGCGGGAGTGCGCAACAGTTGTATAGGAGTATATGGAAACGCGTCATTCCTTGACTACGCCATTGGCAGTTCAACTGAAAGGTGCTGTGAGGTTATGAGTGCTCGTGTTTTGGAAATCTAAAAAATGTTTTCGACGTCAATATTAATGAAAAATGGGTTACAATTGTTATTTATGTAACCGTAAAGCCTCGAAACGTGATAACATTTCGTTGCATAGGTAAGTACATTCTGAAAATTATATAAATGAGCATTATGTGTTGATATATTGTAGTTATATTTTGTTATTTGTTTGCAGTTTTCCAAAGGATCCCGGTTTACGTCAAAGATGGAAACAAACTTGTGGATTCACAGAAAAAGATGATGTGTCGCGTATTTACATCTGTTCTGCTCACTTCTCTGCGGATAATCTTGAAAAAGTGGATGCGCTGCAACAATCAAGAATTCGGTTGAAGATAGGAGCAGTGCCATCGATATCTGTTCCTGTCACAACTCTTACGCCTCCTGCATCGTCCCACAATGTGCAGCGTAAGATCAGTGACCGCAGTGTGCAAGTCGCTCTGGAGATTGACGCTACTCAATCTGCAAAAAGTTGTGGTTCTTGTTTGACGGAAATAACCGTAAATAATGAAGAAAACATATCACGTAAGACATGAGTAATATATGATGCATTATACATTTATAACATGCTGTATATAAATATTGATATTTTTCATAGAGCCGGCCTCAAGCGAGTTACACACACCTCGACAACAAGAATTTGCTGAGCCACGCTGTATCTCGGAAGACGTATCGCGTAAGATATGAATAACATATGATGCATTATCAATTTGTAACATGTTTTATATACATATTGATATTTTTCACAGATCCAGTCTCCAGTGAATCGCATACTCCTCGACAACGACAAATTGCTGAACCACACTGTATCTCGGAAAACGCATCATGTAAGATATGAGTAAAATATGACATAATTTTGTAATATGTATTATATATATATATATCGATATTCTTCACAGATCCGGCCTCGAGTGAATTGCACACCCCTCAAAAACAACGGTTTGCTGAACCACGCGATATCTCGGAAATCAGCACACCTGATGTTGCAACTCCCAAGAGAGCTCGGCGGGTTTTAAAACTTGTAAAGGAGACCGATGAAAAAAAGTCCAGAACTATAAAGAAGCTTCAGGACCAAGTTCTGCGTTTGAAGAAACGTATCGACTCTTTATAAGATTTGGTACAACATTTAACCGATAAAGGGCTCATGACCGAGGAAGCTGGCGATAATTGATTGGTAACGTATAGTTTAAATTGAGACCAGTACTTTAAGGACGTTGTATGGCGACGGTCGAAACCAAATTTTTGTTTTTAGTTTTTCTTACATACAAAATGATTTGCGAGCTTAAGTTTATTCAGGAAAGTTGTCGCAAATTGACTAAAGAACAGCATACTCCAAATTCAAGGTCATTCAAGATAATCTGTACTTGCTGTATAATTACAAAAAATTGCGAACATTTTTTTTCTTCAGATTTCTTTGAAAAACTAGATAAAGCATCTTTGATGTTGTATAAAAATGTATTCAAAGTTTTAAAAGGCTTCACCGAGTAGAAGCCAAAATATTTATCGATGAAAATGCAACTTCAAACACGCGCTCTTATGAGAGACTACCAAAAATTGTGAATTTTACCAATAAATATTTTGAACTTCCGCTCGGTGAAATTTCCTACAATTGCGGGAGCTATTACATATCATTATTCTGTTTGTGTGGTGTACATTGAAAAGAATTCTATCGACAAAAAGTTTTTCATACAACGTCCTTGAGCGGTTAGGGATACTTCGAGGCGTGAAAAATGAGTATTTTTAATATTTTTTGGACAGTAATTACATTTATTGTATACAATCAATAATAAAGTTATTGTGTTGTATATTAAGGAAGGTGGCTGCACTCCACGATGATATCTATATGTTAAAAACATAGGAAAATTTAAAAAGCTTACAATTCAATTAAATTTGGTAAGCATATTCTTTAGTATGAAATATGAAAGTACAATTTTTTATCGATTTTTCTCGTACATACATAGCTCTCGAGTAATTGAACGCTACAGTTCACGTGTATAAGCACAGATATACACAGATATACATTTCGTGCAGTAAGAACTCTAATAACTCGATAACAATGATGGAAAAAACTTCGTCTACAATTAATTTCTTTGTTGGTTAAGTGAACAATATAATATTCAATGACTGTATTATTAGATGTATGAAATGAATGCAAGTACTGTAAAACAAATTATTAAAAATACTCATCTTCACGCCTCCGATTACCCCTAATTCGTCGAAGTATTACTCTGAAAAGTACAAAGTACTTTTCACAACAAGATCATTTTGTACATTGCAAGGAAATTGAGCTGTATAACCAGCGACAACAAATATAATGTTTAAGGGTTCATTTACTATTTATACTTGAAGTGTACGCTTATCGGCTCATGTACGCCGAATAGTCTTAACTTTTCTTCCATGGTGACACATGAATGAAATTAGCGTAAAGTTGAACAATGGGAAACATTTAAAATGTATTGGAGTGCTTCTTTGCAATAGCATCCCGATAAAATCTAACTTTTTGTGCGACTATTGGGGTACAAAAATATAGGTAACCAGTAACATGTTTATAATCGCTTCTTCAACCAGCAGTATAATTGCCAAAAGAGTCGTGAAGAAGGGAATTAAAATTTTTTCCCGGCGTTTTCGTATATCGTAGTAATTTCATTCATGCATAATGTCGCGTATTATGAAAAACGTCGCACGTCGTACAATAATTATACATAATGTATAATAATGTAGCCATGGAAGACAGAAAAGGAACGACAGATGTATGATATTGTTTAATTTTATTTGATAAGTAATTATACTCTTTTAATTTATGTAGAATCTGATGCCCCAGCATGTAAAACATTTAATGGCGAAAAAATTGGGTGGTGGTCGAGGTGGTCGTCAAGGTGGTGGGCAGTACACCGAAGAGTTACGGAGTTTTGCTCTAACTTTGCATTTTTATTCGCCCAAGGCCTATAATTATGTGCGAAAAACATGGGACAAACTTCTGCCTTGTCCGTCTACTATGAGATCATGGTATAGAGCAGTGAATGGGGCACCAGGTTTCACGAAAGAAGCATTGGATACTATTAAGATGCGAGCGTCGCAAAAAAAAGTTGTCGTAAATCTTGCCATTGACGAAATGTCTATCAAAGAAGAAGTTATTTATCATAATGGACAGTTTCATGGCGGCGTTGATTGCGGGAACTTAGATAATGAACCTGGCAAAAAATCCTCGGAAAATGACAACGTTCAAACAGCGAAAAGTGCACTTACTTTCAAGGCAGTGTCTTTAAACGAAAGCTGGAAAGTCCCTATAGGCTACTTTTTAATACGAGGGTTAAGCAGTCGCGAACGCGCTGATTTATTGAAACTAGCATTGGAAACTTTGCACGAACATCAATGCGATGTCTATTCAATAACGTTCGATGGCGCATCTACAAATCTATCTATGTGCCAAAAACTAGGTTGTAATTTCATCTGTGGGCCCGATTTTAAGTCATTTTTTACAAATCCAGTGACATCTGAGCCATGTTACGTGTTTTGCGATTTTTGTCACATGATCAAATTAATTCGGAACACGTTGGGCGATTGGGAAGTTTTGAAAACCTTTGACGGTGGGGAAATTCGTTGGTCTCACATTGTACAATTGCACAAGTTTTCAAGCGATGAGGGCCTCAAACCTGCGAACAAGCTGACCAAGAAACACATATATTTTAAAAATAACAAAATGAATGTGAAATTAGCTATTCAAACTTTGAGTGAAAGCGTCAGCAAATCATTGACATTATTAAATCAATTTCCGGATCCGAACGTACAAAAACAATTTTCCGACGTTGCTCACACTGCAGAGTTCTGTTTGAATTTCAATAATATGGGTGATATGCTCAATTGTAAAAATGCTTTTTCCAAACATGAATTCAACAAACCTCTGAATGACGAAAATTACTCGACATTCAAATCCCGTGCAGAATTCTTTGAAAAGTACATGAATTCGCTACGTACGTATGAAGGAAAATTGATCTTAAATAGTGGGCGCTGTACGGGCTTCTTAGGCATGATTGTGTGTTTGAGAAACATGTTCCCGTTATTCGATAAATTAAAATCATTGGGCTTCACGTATTTGTTGACATACAAATTATCGCAGGACTACTTGGAAACCTTTTTTTCTGCTATTCGAAGCCGCGGAGGTTTCAATAACGATCCCAACGCCCTACAGTTCAAAAGTGCCTACAAACGACTTTTGATTAGACGCGAATTGAAAGAATTTGAAAACGGCAATTGTCTTTTTGATGGCATTGACATATTGCATATTTCGTCGAGACCAAACAATTATAAATGCCCCATTGGTAATGGACTTTCGGAAAATGCCATACAATACGATCACGATTACATACAATCATGTTTTTCATTATCTACTTATGTAGAAAGTATTGTATCATACATATCGGGATACATTTCTTACAAATTGCAAAAAATAGTTGACTGTCTGACGTGCAAACAGCAATTGATAGGTGACAGTATGCCACTTCTCTCGAAAATAAAAAATAGAGGTCCTTTTCTTATGCCATCGAACGATGTAAAAGCGATTTGTAAAATTTCCGAACGCATGATTCGCCAATATTCCCATGCGTTATTGGAAACCAACGTCAAAGCAACAATAATAAATAAAATTATGGGCCATGTAGGAACTCCATTCGACAATGATGCCATGAATGGACATGTATTGATGCAAGACGTATTCGACAATCATCGATACCAATTGACAAAATACGTCATAGTATCTGAAAGTTCGCATGCATGCCGAAGCGAAAAAAATGTCGGAAAAAGACAGTTATGTGCGATCTAAGTATACGAAACTTATATTATTTTCTAATCAGTAACCTTGCGTACTTCATACGTGTAAACATATTTATATTTAATGGATACATGTAAAATAAAAATATTGCCATGACTCATTATTATTATCAGTTAGTTATATTTATTATCCCAGACCATTGCAAATTTCCTTCCACACCTACAGCATTTATTTAAGTCATCAAGCGATATATACAAAGCGCCAGATGGCTAATAACTGAAAACTACATCTTTAATATTACAAAAATTGCTTTAAATAATATTCCAGTGGATATCTCAATTGGTAGCGTGCTCTGGGATAAGGGTGAGTATATGCATTCCATCTTCCCCGATCTTCATTTTTTCCCTTTGTACATTTATTTATTCGGCATGTGCTTACAAATTTATTATCTGCAGTTATTTGTTTTCTATATTTAATCATTTATTATTTCCATTCAAATTTTTTATTAATTCGTCTTCACTTATTAAGGGGGGGGGGTTTAATTCGCTATAAAAAAAAAACATATTTTCGGTCATTTTTTTTTACGACACAGTTTATATATATTTATTTATATAATTAGTATAGAATGAAAGGACATTTGAAGAATATTCTGTGAAATTTTCATCAATAATTGTGCAGAAACGAGCCAGTGACAGCAAATCTTCTGAGACGCCGCAAAAAAAGTTACATTGCGGTGAAACTCATCACTGGATCATCCAAAAAAAAATCCCAAGAAGATTCTATCAGTTAATAAGTTTCTTGAGGTAACGCTGTCGAGTTTTTATTTTTATTAATTTTTTTCAATTTGTAGTCTCACTTAGAAGAGAAAATAGCGATTTTTCATAAAAAAAATTGGAACCTTTATTATTAAAATAATAGAAAAATAAAAAAGCTCGACGGTATTACCTCAAGAAACTTATTAACCAATAGAATCTTCTTGGGTTTTTTTTTTATCTCGGATGATCCAGCAATGAGTTATGCAGTTCACCGCAATTTTTTTGAGGTGTCTGCAAAGATGTGCTGTCAATGGCTCATTTCTGCATAATTATTAATGAAAATTGTACAGAATATTCTTCAAATTCCTTTTGTTATATACTTTTTACATAAATAAATATATATTGACTGTGTCGTCAAAAAAAATTACCGTAAATACTATTTTTTTTTTGTAGCGAAATAACCCTACCCCCCCTCCCCCTTAATGGCATAGGAATAACAGACGTATGACGGTCATTTTTTTGAATAAAAAAGTCCACGGCACTTGTGGATGACAAATATGAAAGCAGATGCAAAAAGATGCATTTGATAGAAAAAAAAATTAATATTGCGGGAATCGAACCCAAGTATTCCGCTCGCGACGCTAGCACGCTGCCAACTGAGCTATCGATTGAAATACTATTATAAGCTCGTTTTCCAATATTTAAGTGATAGCCGCGCTTGGGGTTTAGTTTGGTTTACTGTTAGCTTGTTCGGTCGGTTTGCGATTTATGGTAACCCGTACTTTTAATATAACGATAAAAAAGGTTTCCATCTGCAGATATGCACGTGTCGCCAAAATAAAGCA
This sequence comes from Ophion costatus, assembly GCA_951751655.1. Lineage (NCBI taxonomy): Eukaryota > Metazoa > Arthropoda > Insecta > Hymenoptera > Ichneumonidae > Ophion > Ophion costatus. The sequence continues at coordinate 17,558,068 of OX632356.1, read as the reverse complement.
TACTAAATATCAGTGAGATCCCCCTTGAGTTTATATTGAGCATACACGAGAGTGCTTATGGAAATGAAATATAATATAAATGAAAAAAAATCAGAAATAAAAAGTGCACAATACATGTGAATAATAAATGTATGCATTTGTTGAGAATTCTTGAATGTGTGTTTAAAACGCCTCTCCACAAATATTTCCTTTTCCCGCTAATAGCATCAAAATTTCTCGCGCAAGTAACATATATCTATTTGTGACTACGCCAATGAGTCGCGCGTGCGCAGCACGACCAAAAGTAACTCGCTCTGTCTCACTTCATCGCCGTCTTCACCACTTATAGGGAAGCATAGGCCGCTGGCAATATAGGAGTATTACATATATGGTGGCCACAGTACCAAAACGGCGCACTCCACGTGAGCCGTACATCCGCGGTACATGTTATCTGGGACGGAAGGGATCAACAAACTAGAGCAGCGTTGGGTGAAGTGTATAAGCCTAAAAGGAGACTACGTTGAAAAATAAAAAACGTTTATCCCAAATAATTAAGTACTTTACACTTTTGCACGGACTTATCAAACGACCCTCGTATATGCTAATACATGTCACTATATGGGTACCGTAGACGTTCTGTACTGGTACCGTGAAGGTACCGTACAAATACAACCCAGTTAGCCAAACGTACCGGTGGTACAGCGTACCGCAAATGTGGAGTACGCCGTACTGGCACGGCACCGGTAATGTACGAGTACGGAGTACCAGCGTAGTGGTACCTCCGCGGTACCGCCACCGTCGAGTTACGTCGTACTGCAGTACAATTGCAGTATACATTTGCGGCACGCCGTACCGGTACCGCGGCGGTACGCCTGTTGCAGTACATTTCCAATATGCTGTACGGGTACCCTGGAGGTACGCCGTACTGCAAATGTACTGATAGAAAAAATGAATTTCCGTCTATTCTCCCGTGACATGGTTAATCACGCGTGACATGTTCATATTATACGAGGCGTGTTTTTCAACACCGAATGGCTTCTCAACGTTTAGTTGAGAATAAGTGTAGCTTGGACCCCTTGATAAAAAAAATTGGAATACTACATTATTAGCGGCGTGAAGGGGAGCGTTCGAAAAGCCCGCGGAAAAGGGAGATGAGTGGCGCGAATGCTGGTGTCCGACCGGCAACAACCTGGCGTGCGCGTGCGTACGCCGTTCCCGCGTACGAAGCTGATTGGCGAAAACGGGAGTCGGAGTGCAGATGCAATAGCGAGTGGACGTGCTATGTGATAGAGTATTGTAAAATTGAGCTGTCCACCACGCGGTCCCCTGGGACTAATAGTGATTTTAAACGATTGTAAAGGTAAGTTCTTGTTTCTGTTCTGTTTTTTTTGCCTTTCTGCCTGTTTCGCTCTTCCTCGCTCTCTATCGGTCTTCGTCTTGTACGACGCCATCGCTCCGCGCATATTTCGGAGAGACCGCGTCGAATCGGGCTGTCACGGAAAAATCTGTCGGGATACTTGTCGTAGCGATTTTTTCCAAGATTCCGTCAACTAGAGAATCCATGTTATTTTTAAAAAATTCGCTATCACGAAAAATTGTTTTCGCTAAATACCGCTCTTGGTACTCAGCCTTTACACGTCTAATTTTTGGGAAAAAAGTGCGGCGGGGATGGGGCACGAAATGGAGAATGATCGTAAACTGATCGGTGTCCTTGTTTGTCTTTATTTTCAGAGGAATTTTGGAACGAGGGGTAGTGCAGCGACGGAAAGCTCAACAAGGAGTACAACGGATATCGAAAACTGCCGAGAGCTTGTGGAAGTGATCACACAAGTTCACCGAACGGTTGATTCGGGCTATTTGAGACGTAAAGGTAAGTTTTTCCATACTAGGCTATGCATGAAGTATTTAGAGTATATGTGACACATTCGGTTTTGCACAATTGCATCGATAGTATATCTTCTTTTTTGCCTAAGGTCAATTTTCAAATTCTATTCATGATAGTAACAAAAGCTCTTGGCCAGAGGTCTTATGTGGCAAAGCAGTAAGATGCGCTTTTTTGCTGTTGTCGAGAAAATCCGCACTGAAACATTTTGTTGCGTAATCATACTTTTTATCTAGAAAAAATTTCAAACACCGTGTGGTCCAGTGAGCAAGCTCTCTGCTTTATAAACCCGACATCCTGGGTTTGAAACACACTGATGGCAATTTTTGTTTAAAAAAATTTTATTCCGATGTGTAAGGATAATTTCCGGCAATTAGTTAAAACGATCATGCATGTAATAAGTTTTTTAAATGCCGTGCATAACTTTCTTTACGAACATTATGGAGTTCGAAAGCGTCGGTGAAAAAATGAAAATTGCATTTTTTTCAAAGTTGCCAGTAGCGAGATTCGAACCGGAGACCGCAGGCTTATAAAGCAGAAAGCTTCTTCGCTGCGCCACGCCCTTTTTGAAATTTTCTTTATTTAAAAAGTATGATAACGCAATAGAATGTATCAATGCTGATTTTCTTCATAATGGCGAAGAAGCGCATCTTACTGCTTTGCCCCATAACACCTCCGGCCATGAGTTTTTATTACATGTAGTATGAATCGAATCTGAACTTGACTATTCCTTTCATTTTCGACGCTAAAAAAGGGCTATTGTCATGATTTTTTTATAGGTTTATATTATTGATATTGATATAAAAGTTGTTACACTTAATAAATACATTTTCTAAATACATGAAGAAAAAAAATTATTTAAGACACTATTTATAGACGAAAATGTCCTGAAAAATTGTAGCTCTGTGCTGTTAATGAAATCTCGGAGATGAATCGTCTGAAAGAAAAAAAATCAAACGGTTTTTGATTCAGTATGTTGATGGCCATAGCACATAACATACGATTGTTGATATATGCAAAAATGACAAAATGGCGGACATTTTTCGAAAAAAAAGAAAAAAAACGTGTCTACTTCACCCTTTTTGGCAAAGAAAATAGTAAATATAAATATTTAAGAAGCCCTTGATATGCGCTATAGTTATGCTGTACGTTTGACGAAGTAAATAGTAAATATACATATTTGAAAAGTCCCTAATATACGCTGTAGTTATTGTTGTAAAGAATATGTGGTTCAAATTTCATAAGGATTGGTTCAGTTGTTTCGAAGATTTTATCAACAAGCCATCGAAAAACGTTGTATCGACAAACACGCATCGATAGTTTGTGGTTTATCGACGAGGGTTTGCAATTATGTGTCTGAAAACTTTTGCTTGACATAAAGCGGATAGTTTTTTTTATCGCTGCCGCAAATTTCGAAAATTCGTTCAGCAACAATCGGCTGCAGGCTGGTGATAAACACTCACTGACGAATAAAAAAAAATGTTTTTCGTGTCTTCTAATGAACAATAAAAGACCCTAAAAATTTCAAATCGATTGGCCCAGTAGTTGCGTTGGAAAAAATCACGAAATTTTTCGTCATGTTCGACCATTTATATGTATTTCCCCCCTTAAAGGTACTATTAGTAAATATAATTTCGGGATTAATAAACATATGCTATTTATCCCGATACAAGATTGTCGTTGTGTCAAGTGAAAGTGACAGCTGTTTCACAGCGGCGTTCAATGCCCGTGAGCGTGACAAATGCAAATTTGCCAAATTTGTTGAAAGAAATGACAAGTTTTTGTGCACTTCTATTTTAAAATAATGTATTAATGTTTTTTACAAGGGCTTTTTTTATTTTATTTTTTCAGATATCAAGATGAATTGCCGGATGCAAACTTCAGGGCCGCATCCGTCGCGCATTTTGAGAATCACAACGGATCGGAAGCTTACTCTTCGGAATCATCAATTCGTGTTGCAAATTGTCGCGTTTCATTTTGTAAACTTGTAAATAACTTTGCTAGCTTAACGGGTGAGATGCAGCCAGAGGCGTGAAAAAACGAGCATTTTCAATCATTTTTGTCTTTATAGTAATTAAGTTTGTTTTGCAAAAGTGGTTACACAGATTTTTGTTATCTTTCAACTTGACTTGTACAAATTTTCAAAGAAAGATATTGATTATTTATAAAAATATCGCCATCTTTGTCGGATCCCCGTCGGCATGTAGTGCTTTGCGGTGACTACCATCAATTTTACTGGATCATCTGAAATTTAAAAACAAAACAAAAAAAACCATTAGTTTAATCATAAGTCTAGTCCGTAATCGGAGCTTTTTTTCAACAATTAACAAAATAGCGGCTTCTGACAGATAACTTTCGATTTTCGACCAAAAAATCGCTCCTTTATTGTTAAAAAAAATAGAAATTTTCAACAAAAACGAAAATCCTTCGACTAAGGACTAGTTTTTAATGCTATCAATAAGCACACCAAATTTTATCAAAGTCCATCGATTGGTGTTTGAATTATAGTGATCACCGACTTGAAAAACATAGCTTCGAGAAAAACGCGTTTAAAGTTTTTCAACGTGGATACGGTATTATATGTTCGTCAAATTTTGAGCTCGATGGATTAAGCTAAACTTTTTTTTATATATTTTGATCCGGTGAATCCGAATATCACAATTTTTTGCCGAAAAGTCGAGCATTCAATTGTTTACAGCCAATTGTTAAAACAAGTTTTGAAAAAATTAAAGTTTTTCGGGATGAATTGATTTTTTAAAACATCTTGAGCAATTTTAGAACGAAAGTATTGTTTATAAAATTTTGCTAAAGTTCATAGTTTTTGAGTAATAAATTTGTGAAAATTTCTGAAAGAGTTTTCCAATTTTCCACTTGATTGATGGATAGAAATACTGATTAAAAAATTACTTACATCGAATCATCAATTCCTGGCCCCTACAATAGGGCTTCTGCCGATGTGGAAGCTTCCAAAATATCGATTTTGTTGTTGTCTTCGAAGCATTCGCCTTCCCGGATATTTTCGTTTGCGCGTTTATCAGCCACGTCTATACGTTGAGAATCGATTCTTTCTGTGTACCGGTGAGATAATTGTGGGACATCCCGGAAACTATTCATCGGATTGACTTGAAATTTTCAGGGAATATTTTCGAAACATCATACTTCAAGAAGATGTAAAAAAGTCGTTTGTTTGAAAATTCTGACCGCATTTCACCCCTTAAATTATTGGGACATTAAAATGCAGCAATGACCCATACATTTCAACATCACAAATTTCTGTATTTTTTAAAAGGCTTAAAAAATTAAAAATTGTTCTTTTGATTGTTAACTTAAATAAGCATTCGTTCCATTTTTATTCCCCATTAAGGATTGAAGAAAACCTCTGTCTGCATTTACGTGGTACTGTAAGGCGTTGTCCTAATAGAACGCGATTAGGCGACCATCGCAAATTCGCGCGAATTTTGTTCGTACGAACTCACGATCAAACATACCGATGTCGAATAGGCGTACGAACTGACATTCGCACGATACAATCGACATCTGTATGTTTGATCGCGGATTCGTGCGAGCAAAATTCGCGCGAACTTGCGATGGTCGCGTAATCGCGTTCTATTAGGCGGGGGCCTGACAATATTGCGATGGTACGGTACGTACAATTCAACCGTTGATCGAACGTACGCTGTCCGTACAATACCTCTACAGTAGAGGTACAGTATAAGTATAATAAATGCTAATAAATCTCACTACATGGGTACAGTAGACGTACTGCACTGATACCGTGGAGGTACCGTACAATTACAATATATGCTAATAAATGTCATTATATGGGTACAGTAGATGCACTGTACCGGTACCTCGGAGATACCGTACAAATACAATAGATGCCAATAAATCTCACTATATGAGTACAGTACACATACGGCACTGGTACCTCGGGGGTACCGAACAAGTACAATATATGCTAATAAATCTCACTACATGGGTACAGTAGACGTACTACACTGGTACTGTAGAAGTACAATATATACTAATACATATCACTATATGGGTACAGTAGACGTACTGCACTGGTACCGTCGAGGTACCGTAGCCGTACATTACTAGTACGGTGGAGATACGCAACATCGATACCGTGGCGGTACGTTTGCAGTACAGCGTACCGTACGGCGTACCGCCAACGTATCAGTATTGTACGCACACACGTGGTGGTCATAGTACCGATACGGCGTACTCCACGTGAGCCGTACATCTGCGGTACGTGGTTATCTGGGAATAGATGTTAATATATCTCACTATATGAGTACAGTACACATACGGCACTGGAACCGTAGTCGTACAATATATGCTAATAAGTCTCACTATATGGGTACAGTAGACGTACTGCACTGGTACCGTGGAGGTACCGTAGCCGTACAGTACTAGTACGATGGAGATACGCCGCATCGATATCGTGGCGATACGTTTACAGTACAGCGTACCGTACGCTGTACCGCTAACGTATCAGTATCGTACGCACGTACGTGGTGGCCAGAGTACCGAAACGGCGCACTCCACGTGAGCCGTACATCTGCGGTACGTGGTTATCTGGGTAGAAGAATGAAACGCATTTGTTGAAGGTGCATCGGACTAATAAATATATTATTATTTCCAAGATGCGCCTACCCAGCTAACCATGTACCGCAAATTTACCGCTCATGTGGAGTACGCCGTACCGGTACTGTGGCCACCACGTACGTGCGCATGGTGCCGGTGCAGTTCGGTACGCCATACGATACGCTGTACCGCAAACGTACTAGTATGGTACTGGTACAGTACCGCCACCGTGTTCTATAGTACGGTATCACTCCACGGTGACGGTACCGTAATAAAGGTACGATTGCGCTGGTACCCCGTACCTGTACATTACCAGTACTGTATAGTACGGCGTACTCCACATTTGCGGTACGCTGTACCAATGGTCGATTGGCTAACTGGGTACGTATTCTCATCGTACACAAGTCCAAGCAAATAATCGGCGCACGCACACACGTACACGTGAGACGATCCTGGGGTAGGGGTCCCGACGACCGACGAATCCACGGCGGGTTTCGCGTTTCTTTTTTTCTCGCTCGGAGACGGTAGTCTCGCTCGTTTCGCTGATTTGGGAGAAGTTCTTGGTGTGCTGATTTGTTGATCGTGAATAAATTATCTTATATTCCTGCATAACCAAGATAACGCGTGTCGGCCGGATTTAAGAGGATACTTTATTCGAAGACGAGCGAAACTTACAATTGCACCGGGTTGCGATTTTAAACGAATTCCCTTATAAAAAAAAGTAAAAGCCGAAAAGATACGACGCGGTGGAAACCAGTGTGGCGCAGGGTATAGACGCGCTCCGTGTTGTGTGGAATAAGAAAATAAAAAAGAATAGAATTAATGAGCCTCAGAAGAAGGGACGAGTGCACGAAAAGCGTTAGAAGTGAAGAAGACACGAGATAATGAGCGGCCAAAAGTTTCAGTATGACGAGAGCGGCGGAACGTTCTTTTACTTTTTATTGTCGTTTCTCGCGCTCATACTCGTACCCGGAACTTACTACCTGTGGCCACGTTGTACGAAACCAGGTTAGAGACTCAGCAGTTTCCCACACATGCGTATATATATATATGTGTGTGTGTGTGTGTGTGTGTGTGTGTGTGTGTGCGCGCGCGCGCGTATCTAGACTTTTATGCCACCTCTCATCGTCATCTTTCATCCTCGTCATCACGGCCACGAGTACAAAATATACCGTTAGCCGAGGAAAATATTTCGCCGCCTCAATGTTACGAACGTCCGATCGTATTCTTAAATTCTTATCGCAATGTTATATTATTGACCCCGTATTTTTGCGATTCTTGAATGAAAAAAAAAATATATTTTGACGCTCATTTTGATCGTGTTTGAAACTTCTTTTGCGATTCCGGTTGCGGAATTTCATCGTTTCCCGAAAAGAAAAACATTCGCAACATTATGTTACTTGTTGAATAACTTTGTTCTATTTGCCGAAGTATATGTGGTATTTTTTTTCTTTATTTTGTCAAATTCTGTTTCCAAGACCATGACACATAAAAATAGTCGTTTCATGCTTAGATCCTGACGAGGCATCCAAGGAGTGCCACTGCCAACGCTGCAAGAGGAAAAAAATAATACTGCAGCAGAATGATCCGTTGAAGGAAACCAGAGCCTTTGTTATGTAAGAACTTTGACTTTGATCTCACATGTGGAAAATTTGCAAAACTGAAAATGTTTGCGCAACCTTTCGCGTTTATTCCCAGCATGATGAATTGATTCATTGGGTGATATAAAATGTTGACAATGGGAGGATCTCAATTTGTGGTGGTAACCAGGATTAGTGATTTGCGAAGATTCATTTTGATTATTTTAATTTTATTATTGGAAGAACCATTCAACAAAAGGTATAAAACTGGCTGATCATTTTTTTAAATTACTCGTACTTATCTATTTGAATATTTGTTCATTGGGTGATATAAAATGTTGACAATGGGAGGATCTCAATTTGTGGTGGTAACCAGGATTAGTGATTTGCGAAGATTCATTTTGATTATTTTAATTTTATTATTGGAAGAACCATCCAACAAAAGGCATAAAACTGGCTGATCATTTTTTTAAATTACTCGTACTTATCTATTTGAATATTTGAAAAATTGGAAAGATAAAGGAAGAAAAGTGGCCATTAAATTTTACAAAATAGTCAAATAGAAGTATCAAAAATACAATTGCTATGTGTGTGTGTGTGTGTGTTAAGAGAATATGAATTAATCAATATTTAGTATTTTTCATTTCAATTTTAAGTGTTTGTTTGGCATAAACAAATAATTTTTGTGGTTTACAAAACTCGAGTAAAAATGTCCAACGTTTCCCAGTATACTTGATTTTTAAATGTTTTTATGAGCCAGAACAATTATGAACAAGTCTTTTCTTATATATCTCGATTTTAATTAATGAAATGTCAAATTTTGCAGTAAGTCACTTATCGTTCTTGGCTGGGCAGCTCTAATACTCTTGGCCTATAAAGTGTCTCAGTATGATACCGAAATGGCTAATTTCGATCCCTATCAGATCCTGGAAATTTCGCCGGTAAGTTTCAAACCAACAATTGGTGGTAGAATTGTTTTCAATCGATCCATCATGAAATGTCACGAAAATATATTCTTTTCTTACAGGATGCATCGCAGGGTGAAATCAAGAGAGCATACAGGAAACTTTCCCTTATTTTGCATCCAGACAAGGAAACAGGAAATGAAAAAGCTTTTATGATATTGACTAAAGGTAAGAGGTGCCAAAAAGTAACAAACATTTTCCATTTCGTTTGGTACACACTTTCAAAGTATAATTATGATTTCTCCTTTAGTATGTGTGAGGTATAAACTGTTATTTTTTCACTGCTTCCACCGCATATATAAATGACAAAAAAAATTAAGTAGAAAAGATATGCTGACTAAAAAATTGAAGGAATTATTGGCTATTGCTGAATCTTTGATACCAGCCAGTAAGATTGATCAAACGACTTTAAATGTGAATTTGTGTTGTCTTCCGATGCGCGTAGCTTACAAGGCATTAACGGATGAGGAATCACGAAAGAATTGGGAGAGGTACGGAAATCCGGATGGTCCCGGGGCAATGAGTTTTGGTATTGCCTTGCCCTCGTGGATCGTTGAAAAAGAAAATTCTGTATGGGTTCTGGGTCTGTACGCTCTTGTCTTCATGGTTGCTCTGCCGACCGTCGTCGGCATGTGGTGGTACAGAAGCATCCGGTACACTGGCGACCAAGTAAAAAACAGTTTTCACCTTCATCGATCGTTCGACAAACTAAAAAGCTTTTCTCTTTTGCAACGATAGCAAATAACAAACAAACGTAAAATCACTTCTCATTTATGGATTATTTTCCAGGTATTGCTGGCCACGACACAGGTGTACTACGGCTTGTTCAGCAAAACGTCCTCGACGTCTCTCAAGCGCGTGATAATGATACTAGGCGCTTCGTACGAGTTTTCGAAACGCTGTAACGCCGAAATCGTTGAGAGACAGTCCGACAACGAGGAAGTTCCTTCGGTAAAGCTTTTTCTCTTTTGTCAGTCGAATCGATGGCAGAACAAAAACACAAATGCTACATTGTTGCGGGACAAACGAGGGCTTAATGCTGCTCTTTTTTACCACATGTCAGCTCATCAAGAAGATCAGTAACCTGGGCGAGAAGAACAAGGAGCCCCATCTGTGCAACATGTACTCGATAAAGGCGCGGGCGATCATTCACGCTCATCTCTGGAGAATTCCACTGAATCCCGAGACCCTCGAGAAGGATCGGCAATACATCGTCAAAAAGTGTCCCTACCTCATACAAGAAATGATCACGTGCGTCAATCAATTAATTTTTTTGGCGTACAACAGGCGGGGTGAGTAAAAGAGAAATAATTCTACGAAAAAAATGAGTAGTGAGTGTTAACAAAACATGGTGCCTCTTTCCCACAGTTTCGAGACTCTTGCGCATTCAAACGATCGAAAATTGCATGAGGCTGAGCTCGATGATAGTTCAGGGCTTTTGGGAATTCAAGAATCCTCTGCTACAGTTACCCCACATCGAGGAAGAACACTTGAAATATTTTCTCGCGAAGAAACGTAACATCAAGAGCCTACAACAATTCGCACAGCTCAAAGGCGATGAAAGGCGACAAATATTACGCAATCTATCCGACGAACAGTACGAGGACATTATGAAGGTGCTGGGTAATATGCCCTACGTCGATTTCAAAGTTCAGTCGGAAGGTTGGTATCGAACGTTCTCGAGGAATTTCGTTGGACGGTTATTTCATGGACAAATGTTTGCATCTTTAAGCTTGTGACAGACCAAATATGCGGAATACGCTGAATTCTATTCTTACGACCGGATTGTGACCTCGGTGCTTCATAATTTGCAGTAATCGATGACGAGAACTCGACGGTTTACACGGCAAACGCGATTGTAACGGTGACGGTGATACTGACGCGCAAAGACATGAAGCACCTGTTCGGCGATGATACTGTCAAGGAACAAACAACCATAGACGAGGAGAAGCCGAATGGCAATGGCGAGATCAACAACACAGCGGAAACAGCCGAGGAACAGAGCAACAACACGGCAGAGAAAAAACCGGCGTGGCTAAAGCAGAAGAAAGGTGCGAAAAAGGCACACAAGAAGAAGACAAACAAAAAGCCGGCGCTCACTAAAGCAACACCGAAGGCTGGAAGTCAGCAGGAAGATACGCCAAAGGCGCGAAAAAAAGAAGACAAGGAGAAAACGCAGGAGCAGGAGTCTACCAAAGAAAAAGCCTCGGTGGGTAGTGACAGCGACGGCGAGAGCGAAAGAAGCGAGGAGGAAGAAAGCTCCAATGACAAGAAGGAGGCTGCTTTCGAGGACGACGATTCGGAGTGGGAAAAGTGAGCCCCTTCAAATCTATATACATATATTTAGTGTCGGTTTCTGCGGTTTGCGCAGATTTTTTCTACTTTTTTAGGGCGCCAACGTTTTGCGTGAGCCGCAAAATACAAAACAAAGCGGTCGGTACCGAGCTGCGTTCTTTTGTTGCGTTCCTACGTATTGGCTGTACAGATACAGTAATCGCCGTTTCTTATTTGTCCGACTTGGTTTGTATTTTCGTTCAATCTTCTGATCGTTCGGAGTGTGGCCCGAAGCCGTTCATAAATGTTAAGAATTACTTCAGTGAGCAGTCCATTGTCATGGCTGCATCCGCTTTCAAGTGTAGCGCAAGCGTATAACGTGCAAAGTTTCGCACAGAAATCGCACATTATATGTGTTTGCATACATGAATATTTGTATCTACAAGGTTCCAACAACGAATATCGAAGCGGGACAAAGTCCTTGAGGGCAGGGGGAACGTTTCGCACGTAGTCCACTGTCCTCTGTTTCCGGACGTGAAGCAGGAGTACTGGTGGGTTTACATATGTGACAGAAAATCACGCACCCTCTTGACGCCTCCGCTACACGTCACTTCATTGGTACATACGGAGGAACTGCAATTACGATTCACAGCGCCAATGTGGCCTGGGGTTTACACATTTACCGTTTGCTTGCGAAGCGATTCGTACTTTGGCTTCGATCAGGCTCACGACATTAAGGTACGTGCAGCATTCGTGATCCAATGTGCGATTTGCCATCTTGGAAAGAATACTCGTCAGTGATACCGTGTTTCAATGTTGCGCTCCACAGCTGGACGTGAAGGAAGCCTTGGAAGTTCCGACCGAGCACCCGCAATGGGACATCTCAGACGAGGAAACGGCCGAGGATGTTGACGCCGTTGACGAACATTCCGAATACACAACTGACGAGGATATCAGCGACAACGAGTAACAAATATGACAAAGAGAGAAGCAAAAGACCGGCAAGAAAAATAATTTCAATGCTGTCCAAAATGTAGACGGTTTTGTTGCTGAAGAATCTTTCGCACTTGATTTTCCTTATGTAACTCGCTCAGGGCTGTTTCCCGAGTGCAAAATCAAGTTTGTGCATGGGGAACGGAGCTTCCGGCGCCATCTTAGACTTCAGTTTTTGCCAAATATGCTGTAGATCCGAACTTTTTATTCGCCGGAAAAAAAAATTCAAACATTTGCTGAGAATTTCATACTCTACAAGATCGATAATAGTTATTCTCAGCGGACTATAAACCGTAGCGGAAATACTTTCAAAGAAAAAATTGACGCTGCAAATCGAAAAATATAAATTCTACACAACAAAAAAATCATTCCATATACATTGTCTCCTCTAAAATAATAGGCATGACCATTTTTATCGTAGGATAAAATCGTTTCGGAGTTATGCCGAACAAAAATCTTGCTTTCAGGTTTTCATAAATGGCAAACGAAGCTCAAAATTCCTCTACAGTTTCAATACGATAATCGTGTGCAAAAGATTCTTTGCATGGAGGGAGGGGGGGGGGGGGCTGCCATTTTTGTCCCTGACGCTTGGACTAAATGGCTGAAAGGAAAAAGACGTGACTCACTACGATTGTTAGTCTCCTTATCTTAAAACCTACCATCTGCCGCCCCATCCTTGTACTTATACGCTAGAACAGAAACCACTATTGCGACGAATAACAAAAATCCTTATGAGTGATTGTGTGCGAATGAACTTGCGACCCGCTAATACAGAAAAAGTCGAATACGATTAATGTCGTCAATGATCGACACACCTTTGTGGCCACGTGAATACAATGAGGGCGTGTAGACGGTGAAAGTGAAAACCAACGGGTTGCCCCAGAATGAAAGAAAAAAAAAGATGAAACACGGAAGCGCAAGAGAAACGAGGAGAATAAACAAATATGATATTTATTTTAACATTGTTACTCGAATAACGGATGTTATAGACGGAGTAAATGTGCACAACTTTGTAATAAAATGGAATTGTCTATACGTTTAAAAACGAATTCTACACTATGCGAGTAGGTAGTACTTTCCTCGCGTGTATTCTGAGAAAGCGTGACGTGTTTTTCTTCTCATGCTTTTTTCTTCCTCTATTCTCGTCGTTACGTTTGACCGACAATGCGCCGTGAACGCTTTTGAAACGAGCGTCGTTCAGTTTACGATACTCCCGACATCGTTGAACAGCGACAATCATGAAGGTCGCGCGTACGGTAAGTATTGGGGAAATTGACAAGAAGTAAATGCTACGAGGACGAGACAGTCAATTTAGACAGGTTCAGTTTTGAAAAATAAAAAGAACATATTTTTGGTAAACCTCTTCCACGTATAGTACATTTTAAAAAACGATTTCTCATGTTCCTACGAACGCCGTTTCAGTCTTTTACAATCTCGTTTCTTTTACTGTTACCCCATACTTGTAACTTCGCTATCTCAAGGCTCGCGTCAACGGGACTTGACACGGGAGATTGCTGAAGCCGCGTACCCTACCGTCCATTACGGTTCAAATATTATCAGTAGACTTTTGCAGCTGAGAACTCATACTGCTATTGTTGCCTTTCAGATTCAACATTTTTTTCTCGCCCTATTTCTCCTCCAGTATCTTGTCGCAGCGGACAGAGAACTCTGTAAGTTTACCTCTATCCGCAGAACCACTGAAGAGTAACAACCTCAATTTTTATGAACTCTCCTCATTTTATCGCTCAGCTGCTGGAGAACGAACGAAACATCGTGGCAAAGGACCCGTCTACACTTACGTGAAAACTGACACGCAGGGAAACGTCAAGTGGGGTGTACGTCATTACGTATCACGAAATTCCTAAAAGTGTATGGGTTTCTTTATATATATTTAAATACATGACGGTTTCAACATTCATAAAATAATCGTACGAAATCTTCAATGGGAAAGATAAATACTTTAAACATGACAATTATTCGAATAAATCTTTATTTCTGATTGCCCGAGTCATCAGCTAGAGCCCTAGATCCTCGATGCCATCGAACGGCGTATTAAAAGCGTCAATTGACTGGATTCTGCAACAATTTGAAAATATATTTACATATTATTTTCTATAAATTTATGGCAATTTGGGGTTTACGCTCACCCAAGTAGTGGCAAACAACCTACAAGTGGCACAAAAATATATTGTCAAATATCACAGTATCGATTGATGTCATGGAACACGGGTTTTGCGCCTCCATTGTGACTTTGGTAACAATCTCCTCGTAGTTTTTGCGATAATGATTGATGAGGCCTTCAAAGGAATTCATCGCTGCCTGCAGTTGGGCGATATCTTTGTCGAAGTCCTTGATCCGACTGTGAACAGAAAAAGCAGACTTAAATTACGAGCAATCGTGTCAAGAAAATACGTTTTTTTCTTCTTTGGTTGAATCCTTGCAGGTAAGCTTTGCAAAACAAATTTGAGGAGAAATGGCCCACGAGAAATATCATTTTGCTTTTAAGTCGTTACGTCTCCGCTCACCGTCTAGATGCACCCCCCGCCCCTCTCTCCGACGTCTATGTGCGTGATATCTGCGTAAGATCGTTTTCAAGTTTTTTGTCAGCTATTTTATATCCAGAATGCAATAATTTAGAATCAAAATACGTGTCCATACCGCGGATAGGTGAACATTCTCTGCTATTCGCATTCAGTTCAACCAAAAGAACATTTCCTAACAGTTTTTAGATTATAGTTTCCCGTGGTAATTGAAACTGTCAATGTTTTGGTTTTGTCACGAGGGGCGTATAAAAATTACGTAACGCCAAATTTCCCAACTTTTTACCGCTCCCTTCCCCCACGTAACAGAACCGTAACGCCTGGCCTGACCGCCTCTATTCCGTTACGTAACGAATGCTTTGTCATCAATAATTGGGATTTGTTTGCATTTCAATTATTATTAAAAAATCTTTCAAATTAACCGAGATATATGCCTTGATTTGACGACGAAAAAAATGTCTCTTCATTGTCCCATCGATATCTTTATGAATGGTTAGCTGTAAATGAAAAATCAACAATATATCGATGCTATCCAATTGTGGCTATGGTTATGGTTTTTCACAAAATTCCAACTATTTGGTCATTTTTGCTATTTTCAAGGCCCTTTTTGTATTTAACCAGTCGGTAAAAACAAGAATTTTCAGAATAAAAAAAAATTGGCTACGTACAACCTTAGTAACTGCGATGCCGAAAAAGTGAGAAAAAAATTGAAAATCGTTTGATAAGTCTTTGAGTATTCTCTAAGACAAGGCCGAAAAAAGTAGTTTCGAGAAAAACGCGTTCAGTTTTCGTTTCGTTTTTCTTGGTATAAAGTTATGTTTTTTCCAGAATATTGATACTTACATTAAAGTATCTATCTTCATTATATCAAGTATTCATCTTCATCATATTTCACAAAATAATAAGAGTCTTCATTTCATCTATTGTGAAAAATGCCACACCTGCACCCAGATAGACAAACGTGCTGTGAAAAAATAAGAAACAGAATAACAACAGCAACTTGACGTTACGAAACGCAGTTTCATGATGTAAATGTTGTAGAGTTTCCTTCCGAATTGAGCTGCAAACTAACGACACGTACATAAATTTGACGGTCTAGTTGCGAAGAGGAGCATAGTAAAGTTGCCAACAAAATTGACAAGTGAATGACAGCCTTTTTGCAGCAAATGCTAACAATACGAGTATGGCAACAGGACAGCCCGGTATGTTGCTATGCTATATAAAAAAATCAGAAACGAAGAAACAGCAACGAACGGCAAAGCGACGGCACGTCGTGCAGTTCAGTTGTAGGCTCAATTAGGGCACGCTATTGCGGTAACGAAGCGAGGAATTGGTGACAAACTGTAGCGGCGAGTTAAAGGCGTATTTCGAGCACGATGGGGACGCATCTGCAACGGCACAGGGGCAGCACGCTGTTTCGAAGCAATGGCAGCTGACCCCAGGTGAGTTGAGAATATAATTTTGCGTCTGAATTAAAGGAATAAAATTATGTAGAATTCATAATTTTTCCAATAAATTATTAACCCTCCAAGTGTATTTATTATCTATTAATTTCTTCATTTTTTTTCGACGTGCGTAAAGTACGTCGCGTAAAGCACGTAGATAGGTTAAAAAAAGTCGTACGACGGGGTCAGATTAGATGGGCCGATATTAATTTGACAAGAACACCCATTTTATAAGTCATTTTAGTGTAGTTTCAGAATCGTTCCAGCGTTTTCGAAATACGCCTTTAACTCGTCGCTACAGTTTGTCACCAATCCCTCGCTTCGTTGCCGCAATAGCGTGCCCTAATTGAGCCTACAATCGAATGGCACGACGTGCCGTCGCTTTGCCGTTTCTTCGTTTCTGATTTTTTGATATAGCATAGCATCATGACGTGCTGTCCTGGTGCTATACTTGTGTTATGAGCACATTACTGACTGTGCGAATAGCGAGTGTGAGAATACCGCGCCCTAACTAAGCCTACAACCGAACGGCACGACGTGTCGTCCCTTTGCTGTTTGTTTGCTGCTACTGTATGTTTTAAATTTAATGTTTTCTTGCTACAAAAATAGGCCTCGATTATTATTGTACAGCAACGGCACGGTGAGCCGCATTATTTCAACGTGCCACTACTTTTACATGTTGTGTTGCTGCTAACAGCCCCAACGGCGTATCACTGATTTGTTGCTTATTTGTCAGCGTTTAACGTAATATTGTGCTGTCACAATAAAGCTTAATGCGGCGCCAAAAGATGCCATATAGCGAACTCATCATTGTATTTCGTGCTGTCCTGTTGATGTTACGTTGCCGTAAAATGTCTATCTGAGTACGGACTTAGGACACTAACCGGTCGCTCTACCTGTTCTCACTAAAGTGATTGTAACTCCGTCAATTTTCAAATTTGTGAATGAAAATGTTGCCAACATATTTTTCAATATGTGTACTTTCAAGAATTAGGAAAAATATTTTTTAAATGTTTGCAAATCCTGCTTGGGGAAAGTGGTAAAGCTACTCTGCACTTCTTGCACAGTGACTTCCCCCCTTAACTGGCATTTCGTATGGAAAGCTGTCAACTTTCCGCCGTAAAACTGCGCGTGAGTTTTAAATTCGGAACTTGAACGTGCAGAAGTTTGGCTACTTCTGGGAGTTCTAAAATCGTGGCATAACGCAAACTTTGACCCCCACGTACGTAGATCGTAACGCCTGGCCGCACCCCCAAATTGCGTTACGCAATTTGCGGATGCCCCCTAACGGACATCCGACAAAATGAAATCTTCTCTCCGGTAATCGGAAGTTGACGGTGAACATTTTCAGAGCCACCGTGTGCAGGCCATAATTCAGAAAAGTTCCGAAAGTTTTTCATGGATTTCATTACCGGCGGTAAAGACTCAAGGGGTCGAAACTTGCTTACTCGCTGACTGAATCTATCTCCGGACACCGTAGCTGTTCCTTTTGTAGTTTCAGCGCTTCGTACAATAACTTAACCATTTCCACAGGCGCAGTAGGCTCTATGCGGTTCACCTTCGTTACTGAGTTCAAGTAACCCGTTGCTTTTTCGTATCTGATTAGAAAATAAAAAAGAAAATCACGATGAACAGCAAGTTCACGAGAAACGGGACCAAGACTAGTCGCACTCGACAATCCTCAACTCACAAGAGTGTCCACATCTCCAGCCAATTCATCTCTGAGAACTGTCTCAAATCGTCGTAATGTTTGGCCACTGCGTCAATTTTCGAGTACACTTCTTTCGTACCGTCTAGAAGTTTCTGTGTCTTTGATCTCATAGTGGCAAGGGACTTCCTCAACGCATCTTCCATTCGTGAGCATTCGGGTGATTGAGCAAACTCCGTAAGGTCCGTTGCCAGTTGATCAGCGCTTGTTTGCAAATTTTTCACGTTTTTGCGAAGATCCTCGAGTGATATGTTGCTCAAGTCACTGCGTCATAATTTCCAAGCGTATTTTTTCTCGCGAATGATCAATAATAGGGCGAAGAATACAGGCATGCCTCAAGGTCATTGTCCGCACCCTCCTCTCTCTCTCTCTCTCTTTCATACGTTCGAGTATCATTGATTTATTGAAGAACAAACTCACATGCAGACGCTCAAAGCGATCACGTAAGAGCGGAAGAGCTCGAGTTGTTGCTTCACGAAGAATACTGCAGCGCTGTAATGTCTCCTAAGGGTTTCGTGGCCTAAACGTTTTCGCGGTTCGGCAATTATTCGTGAAACGGGCAGTGACATGATCGGTGTAGGTGTTTCCTTCACGTGCGGTCCATCCTTATGAAAAACTCTTAGGTAGGAATCCTGAAAGAGGTTTGATTCATTTTAATCAACGTGATGGAATGAAATACAGTCCCAAGCGCGTAGCCAGGATCTAAGTTGGGGGGGGCAGCTCATATTAGATTCGCGGTAGAGGGGGCGGGGACAGTTAAGACTTTTTATTCTTCCAGGGGGGCGGGCAGCGTTCCTCACGCGGAAATGCATTAAGACGTCTCGGAAAATGGAAATAACGAAGTGACGAGTGACAAGTGAGTGTAAAAGTGGAGGGGATGGCACCGTTCAAGCCCTCAAGAGCATGAAGCGGGACGTTAAAAGTTTGAAAAAAATTCCATTGGAATTTGAGTCTACCTCGGTGCAATCGCGGAGCAACGAGTCCAATTCCCTCAGCACGTTACATCTCGAGTCACTTATTATCTGATTACTCGCTTCAATTCCCGTTTTTTCACCAATCAAAGTCTGTAATTGCCGTACGCTTATATCACGATCAACCACGTAACAGTCCACTTGATACAAAGAAACGGCGAACACATGAATTATCTGCACACAAAAAAATCAGTTTACCTCAACGAATAGTCGAGAATTAGCTTCTTATTTTATAGTTATGGTTGTTCAAAATGTACCTTTAGAGATAATAAAATTTCGAGATGACCGAATACAACCAATCTTTCTGTACCTTGCTCGTCCGTTACCTTGCCACGTTTCTTCGGATCCCATCGGAGAGCTACTCTAAACCAGGTTGCTAGTTCTTTCCGCATGCAACTGCGGGCATTGCGGATTCAACAATAATGTACATGGAAGACTTGACCAATAGAGAAACGGGGAAGGGAGAGGGGCAGATGGGCGCATACGATATTTTGCTACTTTGCTAAAATCTTCGGGGGTAATGTAGAAAAACGAATGAAAAACACTTTTGTGTATCATTAGCACTTAGACAATCAGTATAGTCATTTGAGCCGCTAAATAATTTTTCCCAAAGTACCAAATATTAGAATACTTGCAGCTCGCCCTACCTCGCTCTCTTTCCCGCTATATATGTGTATGTGTTTGCACACATAGTAAATCAAAGGCATAGACAGTTTGAAATCATTCTAAGCGCTATCTATCGATATATGTACACATATCATTTCAATATAAATAAATATATGTGTGTATATATATATATATATATATATATATATATATATATATATATATATATATATATATTAGACTAATTGAAAAAAAAAAATTTCCTTATGGATTCTTGTGCTACTGTTGGGCACTAATAAAAGAAAATTTCCCTAAAAAAAATGGGCGTGGTCACTCAATTTTTGGAGGTGGCTATCTCGACTTTTTGTTATTTTTTTCATGATTTTACTTAATAAATATGATCATGGTATTAGATTATACCGGAAATAGAATAAATAAAGGAAATAGTTTGTTTCACAGCTGTTTTGCCACGAAGAAAAGTACATTGCACAGACATTGAATACCTAGAAAACAAAATCGAAAATATTATTATGAATCGGTAAATAAATTGAGCCCAAACAATATTTCAAACGCTGTTTAATAAAACATAATAACTTATTATTATGACGACTTGTTTTATCATCGATAATTTAACAAAAACTGATAATAATAATGAACTAAATAATGAAGGTATATGTAGTTGTACGAATCTTTTATTTTATGTACACCCTTGCGGCCTTTTTACATTTGCTCCTTTCTTGCTTTCCTTCTTTCTTTACAAGGCTTCTTATTATTAATCATCAAACATCAATCCTATTATCGTAGCGCTCCTTGCGTTCACACAAATTCCTTCCCCACTTTCGTGCCTGCTTTCGCTTTCCTTATGTCGGCTCCCCTGATCCCTCTTTCCTCGCTATATTCTCAAAATGCCCCGCAACCTCACACATCTCTTCTACTAAATCCTTTCCCTCTAGTGCCTTTCTCCACCCTCTAATGAACTAAATAATAAACATATTATATAAGTGTAGCATTTTGAAGATTAAAATACATGATTTATGAATAAAAGCTTATCATTTAATTTTTCGTAAAAAGTGCGAAATGTTAATGCCTATAAATAAATGTACATGAATACCGAGAGTAGTATAAACGCCATTATTGATCTACCTGGATTTGAATTGTGAACATTTCAATCTTTTCAAATTGTTAGAGGTTTTTTTGTTACGAAATAGCTGCTGGATGTAATTTTTATTCGTAATCCGAAGCCATGAGTATGCTTAAATGCAATACGTTCATTAAAAAAATTCAAATACAAAAAAGTCGAGATAGCCACCTCTAAAAATTGAGCGAACGCGCCCATTTTTTTAGAAAAAAATTCTTTATTAGTGTCCAACAATAGCACGAGAATCCAGAAGAAAAAAAAATTTCTGAATCAGTCTAATATATATATATATATATATTAGGGTGATTCGTTTTAGGGCAACTTTTTTTTGACCCATCGTGCTCGAAAACCTTTAGTTGGTACCCTAAAACGAAGTTTCGTGATAGGGGTGTGTTGTCAAAAAATAATTAGAGGTCGCGAATCGGAATAGACGGTTTCCCATTTTATTAACATTGAAAAAATGTTTTTCTTATTATTAGTGTCACCATTCCGCGAATTTTGATGTCGCGATATTTTCCAAGTGGGTTCTCATAGGAAATATGGTACTCTACAATAAAGTTCATTAAGCCATGAGCGAAAAAATCAACCGTTTCAGCGGTATCATTACTTCATGTGAATATTGTATGAAAATATCTATTCAAACGGCTAAGCTATTAGATATATCGAAAAATTCAAATGAGAACTTTGTAGAAAAAGTAATTTGCTACAAAAAAGTCTTATAAGACGAGCCTGGAAATTCAACTCTTTCTCAGCTATAGGTGGATGAAGTAAAATAAGTAGATTTGTTTTGTTTGTTCGTAAACAAAAAAAAAAATCTATTTTACTTCATCCACCTATAGCTGAGAAAGAGTTGAATTGACGGGCTCAGCTTATAAGACTTTATTGTAGCAAATTACTTTCTCCACAAAGTTCTCATTTGAATTTTTTCGATATATCTGATAGCTTAGGCGTTACAGCCATTTGAATAGATATTTTCATACAATATTCACTTGAAATAATGATACCGCTGAATCGGTTGAATTTACGGACATGGCTCAAAGAACTTTATTGCAGAGTATCATATTTGCTATGAGAATCCACTTGGAAAATATCGCGATATCAAAATTCGCGGAATGGTAACACTAATAATGAGAAAAACATTTTTTTCAATGTTAATCAAATGGGAATCCTTCAGTTTTGATTCGCGACCTCTAAATATTTTTTGACAACACCCCCCTTCACGAAACTTCGTTTTTGGGTACCAACTAAAGGTTTTCGTGCCCCATGGGTCAAAAAGAAAAGTTGCCCTGAAACGAATCACCCTAATATATATATATATATATTAGAAATACATCCATTCCGAGATAAAGGTTATCTATGCAGACAGCGTTTTCCATTATTCTACACAGTGTGTGTGCGCGCGCGTGCCTGTATGTGTGTGTATATACATACATACATACATAGTGTATCAGGTCAAACGCCCGATCTCTGAGGTTTGAATACATGCCATCATTCTTAACAAAAGAGTCCTCTGCCATTTTGGCGTCTGACGAACCGTTACGAAATTACAGTGCGATCGTTCGCTATAGGTATAGTGGGCTCGCTGACAGCGCGAGACGATCACACTGTAATTCGGTAATGGTTCGTCAGAAGCCAAAATGAGAGGACTTTTTTGTTAAGAATGATGCCATGTTTTCAAAACTCAGAGATCGGACATTTGACCTGACACACCCAGGTTGATATATATATATATATATATATATATATATATATATATATATATATATTCATATAACTCACTCGGATATAGTTGTAGGGCACTTTATGTCATCGCTGAAGATCACAACGCCGTCTTCCTCCTGTGCAGAGATATGCATGTCAGTCTTTCCCTTCACATGATTGATCCTGCCAAATACCACATTCAATAGATAACGTTAGCAGTTTTTTTTACTGACGTTTATTAACTGAAAGCTTTAGATCAGCCTTTGATGACTGCTTTTTGACCCCTAGAACAACGAATCCCCTGCCCCTTTAACAACGAACCCCCTAGGCCACGGTAGTCAATTTTGCATCTCTATTCAAGTTGTCCGTGGACGCCTTGGAACATGCTCACGGACCCCAAAGGGTCCACGGACCCCAGGTTGGGAAACCCTGCTTTGAATTTAAAAACGATTTCCATGTCTGTAGCATTCGTGTAGACCCATATCAAAATGAATATCAATTTTTGTGAACATATGCCATTGATAACAACTTAGAAGTATTGTTAAACACAGTCAAGAGGCAGACTATCCATTTGAAAAATTTTACCAGGTTGGTGTGACATGCATATCAGGAAGAAACGGTCTCCGGCCTGTGATAACTTCGTAGAACAATATTCCTAGGCTCCAATAATCGACAGAGCACGTGTATCCGCTCTTCCATAGTAATTCAGGTGCCAGATAATTGAGTGTTCCGACCACTGAGCCGTCCAATGTCACGTCACCGAGTTCACAAACGTATCCGAGATCAGCAAGTTTGTATGTCATCTGAGAAGAAAGTCACAATACCAATGCAGTTACAGAGTTCGTGTAACACTTCGTATTTTATAATGTATACATTTTTATATTTGCCTTTTGACCAAAGCCCTGAATCACCACATTCTCCGGCTTCAAATCCCTGTGTGTCAAGTTTCTGGAGTGCAGATACTTCACAGCGGACAATATGTGGCGCATTATCTTGAAGGCCTCGCGTTCTTCGATTCCACAACAGTTTGAACTTTGATTGAGAACCTCCGGATGGAAGAGGATATTTCTAAGATTTATTCTGAGAACATTTATACTTCTAGTGATACATTAAGTGTATATTTTTTATCAGAAACTAGAAATTACTCGTAAAGAAGTAATTGCATCTTAGAAAATAGCACGCCAAACATGTCACCACGAACGGTACTTTTTGAGACTATTCGTCAGAGAAACAAGAATTGGAGACAAGTTCCGGAATACAAGATAGATCTTGAATAGTGGATATTTATTTATCACCTCTCTTAAGTCTCCACGGGTACAATATTCCATGCAGAGTACCGGAAGTGGTCTTTGGAGGTGAACCAGCTGTGCTGGACAGTTCACTGTACACACAATGTTTGGATGTCGCAGTGACTTCATTGTTGCAACTTCGTTCATCCATCTCTTTATCTGCTTCTCCTTCAAGGTACGCCCGTCATCTCTACACTTTTTAACAGCTGCAGACGTGGAGAATTTAATTGAACTTGGACTACTAAATCAGTGTCATTAGTTTATTGGTCTGAAAAATAAATTCTACCGCCAGAAAATGGAGAGCAATAGCTGCGCGCACAACATTGTAAAAGAATGATAGAGAACCAATTCCACGGTCTACAAGGGGCTGGCGACGACAGTTGAACTTGCCTATCATTTTATTTGTGCAATCATTGCGCCAGAGCTGAACGACGCCGAATCCACCGGCGCCGAGGTGCCGGTCGCACACCCAGTGACCGAGGTCGCTCGCCATGTCCTTGAAAACCCGATGTACTCAACGAGCGACACTCTCTTCGTTGTGCCCGAAATGCACGGTCAAACCAAGAAGACTAGAGGTAAGGAGCATGGAGACTAGGAGCTTGTTCGGAAATTGACTGACTGTCAGTACTAGATTTCCGTTCTAAAAGGCTTTTCAGCACGACTGACAGGACTGAAACGTATCACCATTTCGTTGGACATTGGTCCTAGGGAATTATTGACTTCAGGCCACGGTCCTTCATACAGGTCTTGAAATTCTGGTAGTGGGGGTATGTCACCGGATTGAAGCACCAGCCGTTTCGCCTAGTGACCACGAGTGTCGCTGCGATAGAGTGATGCAGGCTGTGCGAGAGAGATGAAAATCGATTGTTGACTCATAGTAACCTAACCTAGCTGTAGAATCGGCTGGCGTAGGCAAATTATGATATCCAATGTCAAAAATGCATGATGGACCGAAATACAATTAAAAGTAACTTTATCGTAAACCTGAAAAAATCAAAAGACTATAGTTATCCAAGTGGGTACAATGAATATAAATGTTTTTTATATAGGTGTCAATGTGAGCTCGTGCTGGTCGAGGGGTTCGTTTTTACAAGTTTACAAGTAGAGCACGTCGCGTGTGGTCCCGTGAATCAGCGGATACGTTTGGGTTTTGTTTACTTTTGAGATATATTTCCGTCCCTCTCACACAGCCTGCATCGCTCTATAGCAGCGATCCTCGTGGTCACGAGTTGAAACAATCGGTGCTTCAATAAGAGGCCATCCCCCACCACTGAAATTTTGAGCGAGTTTCAAAATCTGTATGTAAGACCGTAATTCGGAGCGTGTTCGGAATTGAGCTGACAGTACTGTCAGTACTGACGCTGGTTTTACTGGAAATTACGCGCCCTATTTTACTGATAGTGCTGCCATCACTGTTAAATCCGAACGCATCTTTCAGTACTTTCAGCACTGTAGTGGTGGCAATATTTCTGCACCTGAATCATAACCTAATTCGTTTGCGGCAAGTGAAAATCGGTGCAACGAAATGAATGCCATAAATCGAGCGATAGTTAATATGATTGTACACGAAATTATGGATGATGAAAGTAGTGACTCTTCAGAAGATGAACAGCTGTAAATGTAATAGCATTGCGACGATGAGAAAGAAAACCTCGCATACAGGGATACTGTGAAGTTTTGGTCCCATTGCCTTCCGATGCAGACTTCAAATCTCATTATCGGTACGATTCTATTAAATTTAATTAAATTGTATCCTGATCTGTAACATTATATTCAATTATGAATACAAATTATATCGTATTTGAATTTATTGTTTGGTTTCTAGAATGACGAAAGATATATTTGGGGCCTTATTAAACATCTTGGGGCCCAAACTGACTCCAGCAAGGGGTCACCAAGGTCGTCTAAGCGTTGGTCGCCATCCCATCGAGGCAAAGAAGCAACTATTACTAGCCATCTGGACACCCGCAACTCCTGATTCGTACAGGTAAGATTTTATACCATGCATGTCTCTGTTTCTGCATGCATTTCATGTCTCTGAAATTGCTCTGTGCACCCTGACACTCTTACCAGTCAGAATGAGTAGTCGTGTGCACATGCGTACTAGTGCGTTCATGCAAACTAAAGCCCAGAATGAATACGTGTTCGGAGAATATATGTTTTTACAGATTCTCACTTTAGTGCGAATTTATTAGTTTGTATAGAGCGAATAGTCATATCATTTATTCTTGGTGTGATTTTGCAATTTTCCTGAAAATACATGAAACTGCATTATATATATACAAAAATATTTACATATTTATAGGTCCATATGTGAACGCTTTGGAGTTAAAAAAGCCACTGGACTAGCCATTGTCCGAAGAGTGGTTAGAGCTTTAATCAGTATCCGGTCAAGCATGATAAAGTGGCCAAGTGAAGAAGAGGCTCTGGGAAGTGCACGATATTTTGAGCGAAAATATGGTTTTCCAGGAGTAATGGAATGATGGATGGTACACATATAAAGGTCGATACACCACATGAAGACCCCGAAGCATATATAAATCGAAAGGGCCACCACTCAATTAATTTACAGGTTTGTTCGGATTATTGTTGAATTGTATATCAAGTTCAAGGATGTGTATACATGAAAATATCTCTATTTCATAGGTTATATGCCAACAAAATTTGGAGTTTATCAGCTGCTTCGCGGGATACCCCAGGTCAGTTCATGACAATAGAGTATTTCAACTCTCGGGTGTGCAAACGATTTGTAACACAGAAAGGTATTTTCCCAACAATACTCATCTTCTCGGCGATGCAGCCTATACCAACCAAAAACATTTACTTGTATCATACAAGAATAATGGCCGTTTGACAGAACGAGAGGAGAATTTCAACCCTCGATTATCTATGACACGAATGACTGTAGAACGTAGTATTGGTTTACTGAAAGGTAGATTTCGTATTTTACTTGATAGACTTCCTGTTAAACGAATGGATCTCATACCAAGTTATATAATAGCATGTTGTGTTTTACACAATTTTTGTTTGTTGAACGGGGATTATATTGAAATACCCCTACTTGCACGGAATGACAACGAAAGTCTCGATGAAAACATTGAAGTCAATGTAAACTTCCGAAATGCAGGAACAATCAAGCGCAACGCAATAAAAGACATTTTGCCATAATTTACCCTTGTATTATTTTGTAATTTGTAATTATTTCAAAATTATTGCATTACACATAAGGTGTATATATGGTATATGTAAGGTATAGGATAAGATATAATTCATCATTGTATCATTTATTGATTATAAACCTTGTATGGTAATTTTCTCAATGTTTCATACATTTATGCATAATAAAACATAAAATATCAAAATCTTATTCTTATTCCTGGTCATTTTGTTTCTTATCTTTACTGCTATTATTATTATTATCATTAAAAAGCGAGGTATCTACATCAACTTACATTTTGAAAAACAAAACTTGAAACAAAATATATTGAAAATATAAATCAACTGAAAACTGGTAAGGAACTTGAAACTGTTAGCGAAATAGAACTGTTGCAGCCAGTCCGGAGTTTGGCTGGAGAATGGCTAATAATTTGTCAAGCCGCTCCATTTTTTCTGAGTGCTGCCTCGCACGATCTACTTAGCGTTTTTTGGTTTCCTCCAGTACTTCGTTCAATACATTTTCATGTGTCGAGATTCTACGTTTCCGTTTTGATTCTGCAACACAAAAATTGAAAAAAATAAGAAAGAGCACTTGTTCAAATTTTATTAGATTAGCTAATGGTTTGTTAACTTTAAAGATTCATGAATAAATAAAAGTTATTATTATTATTATTATTATCATCACTATTATTCTTGTTGTTGTTGTTATTAAGAACTGTTTTTCCCATTTCTCTGAAAAGTTTTACATTTGGAATAAAAAAATTGCCAATCTGACAATTTTGGTTCCTTTTCAGATATATAAATCATACTCACGAGACGCAGGTACTTCCTTGGCAGATTCTTCATCAAGCTCGTTTGTTTCCGGCGTCGAGCTACATAAAGCTACAGGATTTATCCATGGCTTTTCTGAAAAAATATTTTCCATCCTCTGTAAATAAAGTAAAAGTACTTGACACAAAACTTTCTCATTTATTTGGGTAAAAATAAAGGATAATCTTACCTCGAAATATTGCCAAGTTTGACGATCATTACCGGATTTATTATTTTGATCTTTGATTTTCTTATACGTCCTTTTTAGAGACGCAAGTTTCGTTGCGCACTGCTTCGCGTTGATATTAACATTTTTTTATCGAAGGGAGATTGAGATTTTTTCAAAAGCGTCCTTTTGCTTTATTTTCCTCTTGTCGATTGCCTCCTGCAGTTTTTCATACTCTGTGATGAAAGACAGCGTCCCTTCGGTTGTCCAAGTATGTACAATTTTATCAAGAATAACATTCAGATGGTCGTTAGTAAATTAATGAACAAATTATTTTTATTTTCTCTCATAAATTGAATTTGGAAAGGAAGAACTGTCAAAGATTCCCCTAGTACATATCAAAAAGGTATACTTCTAATTCTTCCCAAATATCAAGCATCTGAGAGGAAAATCTGTTTTTTTTTGCTTTTACTTACAAAAATGTCTTCAGAAATGTAACCCTTAAACATATATCCTTACTCTTGAAAAACATTTTTTATCGGTTTCTGATGTATGGTGTTTAAGTTCTAGTGGAAAGATAATGTGTACAGCCATGTTCGCGGTCAACGCTAATCGATTGACACACTTGAGCAATGAGGCTACATTTGGACTAATTAGATTGTATCTAATAATTTTTCAAAATAACAATGATCACGAAAATGATAAGACTTTACCTATAGGTTCCTCTATGCTTGATGCATTGTCATTTTCATCTAGGATCGTTTGATCATCTGCATTACTCGTTGTGGGAACTGCCTCACCTTTTGCCACAGCCAGGAGATGGTTTACAAACTAAGGATCTACAATTTAAAAAAAATGACATGATAAAAAGAAGTAAACATATATCGAGTTCGGGTCTACGGCGGAGAGGCAGTAAACGTATTGGAGAGATTCGCTACAAAAAAACATCGTGAAATGGTGAAGCCGAAGGAAATTGGACCCCCGATAACGAGTTCAAGGGGGCAAAGGGAACGACGGAGAGAAATTCGGGTTAGCAGGCTCGAGCGGTTCAAGGCAGTCTTCGTTATTTGGAGACGGAACTGAAAAGCCGAGATTCGGAATTACTGTTGACGAATGTATTAGAAGAGTTGTCGATATCCTACGCATTACGATTTTATTCTATGTTTTGTTAACTAAAGCGATAATCAAATATAGAAAAATATTTTCAACAAAAGCTATGTTGTTTTGTTATACAGAAAAAATGAAAAAGAGGTTAACTCACCGGTCATTGCTTTTTCGTGAACTTCGTTTGTAACATTAATTATGTACGGAACGCTGGTCAAATCGACGATTATTTTAATACTACGATACTCCATAGCTCTTCGTTAACACATGACGATACATTTTTTGAAATAACTTTTAACAAATCGAGAAGTAACCCAACTTAAACCAAAACAAACATAACACAGTGCGCGGCCATATGCAATACTGACTACCTCGCTGCTGACAGTCTCCACAGCCGGAAGTCAATAATTCCTTAGGACCAATGTCCAACGAAATGGTGATACGTATCAGTCGCAACGGCCGTGCTGGAAACAGGTCCCTGACACTGCAGACCTTTCCCATACAACGAAACGATTCGCGTTTTGTAGCCGTTTCTTAATTCTGCTAGCGTCCGGTACGGGGCGCTGGCAGTGACGTGACTGCCTGAGATCTCCCCTTCTCCGGCGCTATACGTCATACAGCCATTGTTGTTGTTTGATTTGAGCGTTCGAGGTTATTTTTGCGTAAACGTATTCGATTAAATCGTGTAAACCTTGTCAACCAAAAATATAGTTTATTACATAGTTTAGTATTTTATAGTTTATTTAGTTTATATAGTTTAGTATTCGATGTGCGTAGTGGTTTTTTTGTGCAGTCGGTGTGAATGGTGAACACGAACATTTGCATAGATTCGTCATGCCGACGTGTATCGTACCGGGGTGTACTTCGGGTTACATCTCAAATCGTGAGAAAGTTCACTTTTTCGTCTTACCCCGAAATGCCGAGAGTGAGAAATTGTGGAAAGTGGCAACAAGAAGAACGGACAATTTGGTTAAAGCCGGAAGAGCGGTATGCGAAAAACATTTTCGAAAAGACGAAATTGTTTGGCAACGCGAACTGCTAGGTTCCGATGGTCAAGTACTTGGAGTGGTAAGTATTGTTGACTCATAATTTTTTCGCAAAATTCAGACAGATTTATTTCGTTTTTATTAATTTGCATTATTATCATTGCGATTGTAAATATAATTACAGACGCAGTACAAAATTCCGCGCTTGAAAAAAGGCGCCGTACCCTCGCGGTTCCCGTGGAACAAATGTAACGAATCTCTCCAGCTGCAATACCAAAATAAAACATCACCGAAAGAGGCCATCCGCACACACGAAATTTCTCAAGAAGAGGAAGGCGAAAAATCAAACATCGAAGAGGATATTTCCATCGCTGCCATTGCCGAGGAGATTTTTTCTGACAACAGACATTCCATATCGAATGAATCTGTCGAAGTTGCTCCGGCAGAAAAGGAG
Source organism: Ophion costatus (assembly GCA_951751655.1). Lineage (NCBI taxonomy): Eukaryota > Metazoa > Arthropoda > Insecta > Hymenoptera > Ichneumonidae > Ophion > Ophion costatus. The sequence goes on along the minus strand of OX632356.1, from coordinate 17,527,731 downwards.
GACAAATCGAACACCGAAGAGATTATCTCCATCGCTGCCACTGCGGAAGAGATTTTTTCAGACAGTCAACATTGTACATCGAATGAATCTGTCCAAGTTGCTCCAGCAGAAGAAATATCAACACAAATGGAAAGTACTATAAGTACTCTGCATTTTACAAAAATGCTCGCAGCTGAGATACGCATTCCTTTCAGATGGATGAAGGAAATTGTAGACTGCGGCCACGCCAAACTCATATTTTTTTTCACCCACAAAACGGAGGAAATTGGTGAAATATATGAAACGCATATTTTGAAAGAAATCACACTAAAAGAAGAAATGTCTGTTCAAATGAGAGTTTTAGGTGTACCGCTCAATCCTAGTCATCATCTCAATCTCAACTTGCCTCGCTGTATAACTGACATCGAACAGTTGGAAACTTTGTTGACAACGATGCATCGGCTCAACGTATGTCGCGGTTGTGGTGAACTACCGGAGCAGCTGAACTGTACCACATTCAAAAAAGACGTTTCTGGTACCTGGCGTCACGCTCAGTGTGCACTGTTACTGCATAACAAAAAGGTGTGCGAATTTTGTAACCGAGCAAAAAAAACATTGGCTACGAATCTTCGCAGGTACATGCAAGGCGAGGTAAAAATTCGAAAGAAATCGATTATCGATTTGAAGGAGCAACAGCGGCTAGTATTGAAGTCGCAATCGAGATACCGCTCAGCAGTAAAGGCCAAACGTCTTGCACGGGAAAAAATAAAAAGTTTAAAAATGGAGGTTCAAGAAATTCGCAAGAAAATGGCATCATGTACCAGTCAAGATCTTGAGCGACATATCGAGAATGGAAATATTTCTCAAAATCAACTTCACGTGCTGAATCAAATAATTGAAGCCGCGAAGCATAACAATTGGAAAGGACGCGATTACTCGGAGCAATGGATGTTGCTGAGCATGCTCCTGAATATGAGGTCACCAGCAGGGTATGAGTTTCTACGATTGAACGAGATTTTACCTCTTCCATGTAAGAGAACTGTTCGCAGGTATGTTATACCATTATTTGGAAATATTGAATTTAACAATTGGAAATATTGAAAACTATAATTTTCGTATTTTTTCTCACTCACTATGTATAAATACGAACTAAAAATCGTCAATTGTTTCCAGCTATTTATCGAAAATTAAGACCACCTGTGGTTTTGATCAAGAATTTTTCGAGGTGCTTCAAGTGGCATTGAACAAAGTGGATGAATCACAAAGACACGGGATCCTTTTAATCGACGAAATTTCCGTTCGGGAAAGTGTCAGTGTTGAGACGAAAAACCTCACATATAAAGGATTAATCGACTTCGGGAATGACGGCTGCAAATCCTCGAATTTTACGGAAAAAGCGAACCATGCATTAGTTTTTATGCTCCAGCCGTTAAACAATTCGAGCTGTCAGCCTATTGCAGTTTTTGCCTCAAGAGGACCCGTAAAAGGAGAAGTGCTCGCACAACTCATCGTCAAAGCAATTGTTTTGCTCGAAAATATCGGCGCAAAAATACACGCAGTTGTTGGCGATGGAGCCAGCACAAATCGAAAATTTTGGTCCGAAGTCGGCGTGAGCGGGAAAAAAGACAATCTGCGCAATCACTTCGAGCATCCTTTGGTAGAAGGTCGCAAAATATTCGTATTTTCCGACACTCCACATCTTGTAAAGACCATACGAAACCGTTTGCATAATAAAGGAGTTTTACAGGTAGGTATAATACCTTCAATGTAAAGTATATTACTTTCAATATGCATTGAAAGTAAATAGCTGCATAAATATATTCGTCGTCTCTTCATTGTAGTAAAACATTTTTCAGATCGATCCTGCAGAATCACTCATCAAGTGGGAATACATCAAACTTCTCCATGAAAAAGACCGTGAAAATGCAGGTCCCGGCCAAGCTCTAGTTTGTCCGAGGTTGACATCTAATCACGTCAATTTGAATAACTCCTCAAAAATGCGTGTGCGCTTGGCTACTCAAGTAAGCCTCTTTATTCTTACAATTCGACGTGTCTACTCTAAAACAAACTTCTCTTCATAAAAAAGTTAAAAAATTAAATTGATTTAAATATTACTTTATAGGTCTTCAGCAAATCAGTCGCAGGAGGGCTACGGTTTTTCAAAAAGTATGTACCGGAACTTCGTGATTGTGAAGCCACGGCTTCATTTTGTGAGTGGGTCAACAATATGTTCGACGCTCTCAATCGTAAACACCCGATCGACGGTGTCCAACCAGGCAATATCGACTACAAGGTAAATGTAACAAATGATATGGTTATAATTATCTATGCGATATTACTGTTGTTTATCAATAAATATTATTATTATGATAGAAAATTCAAGAGTCGCTGAGAAAGATGGACGCTTGGGAGGACCACGTGGAAAAAGGACGAGTATCGGAGGATCTCTTCTTAACAAAACAAACCGCAGAGGGTCTCCGCGTTACCCTACGGTCGATGTTAGATCTTGTAGATTATCTAACGCAGCACTGCAATTTTCCCTATGTGCTAACCGGTCGAGTTAACCAGGATCCGCTGGAGGTTTGTTTACAGAGCCCTTTCGTCGAGAAATTTCCTATGAATTACTTCCTTCATTAACAGGCTTCGTGTATTTATAAGATTCGACTACATGGTAATATTAATTTTCAATTTCTTTTATCTACAAATCATGCAACCGAAACTTATCAGATTCAGGATTCCGCAATGATGGTTCTTTATTTTTGCTTTGCACGTAAATCTATGCATGTGTCTTTGTTTTTCTTGTGTTAATTGCAGACATTTTTTGGCACTGTTCGACAAGCGGGTGGTTGCGATGATCATCCCTCGACGCCAACGTTTTTGAATATTTATAAAATTCTGTCTTTGTACAGTATTCTAAAACCTCCAAAAACGGGAAATTGTTCTATTACCAAAGAAAACCCTACCGAGCCTTTCGTAACACTTGCTGATCTTAAATCGATATACCATAATTCCGACACTTCGGTAAACATCTCAAATTCGATCAAAGAAAAGTTGCAACGTATTGTGCAGCATGAAGAATGGGACTTCGAAACTGTATCGGAGCATGATTACAGCGTGCCCGAAGTTGCCAGTTGCGTTATGTATTGCTTAACTGCTGATCTTTCAAAACGAATTTGGAACACAGTTAAGTGTCTCAAATGCAAAGACGCATTATTAAAATCAGGTGGCAATGGCATAATTCTCCCCGAAGCTCTATTGAGCAATTGGCAGCAACGCGACGGGCTGGTCCACCCGAACACACATCTATACTATTTTTTGGTGTTTCTCGAAAAAAGCTTCCAAGCTCACTGTAATTCCACGCATGTTTTCGATGACATTGTGGAAGATGTTCTTAATTATCGAAGCCTGTCATTCCCTTGTCCTGATCACGCTCATGATATTTTGTACCAAATAATCCAATATTTCGTTACGAAAAGAATGCAGCAATATTGTACGCGAATAAACGCTGAGCAAAAAAAGAATAACCAACTCAGCAAAAAAAAATCAAAATTTTGTACCACATAAATGTACATTTGTACACAACACCGATAAGAAAACATTTGTTCAACACATTCAGTAAAATACATAAATATTTATAATTTTATATAATAAATATTTAAATAAATATTTATCTGTTTTCATATATTTTGTCTTCTTTAATCCGCCTTTCCTCTTTTAAACTGGTTTCTGAATACTAAACATAACAAAAAATAAATACATAACAAATAATAAGTACATACACAAAAATAAAAAATAAAATTAATCAATGAACAACAAGTTCATTACAATGGTATTTATTCATATTTTTTGTATTGCCCTAAACCCCCTACACCCTACACGCAAACCCATCCCCTCTCCAAATCCCATTACAGCAGTCTTGTACCTGCCAGCGCCACAAGCGGCAAAACTTGGCGACAATTCCGAGCTACATTTCCCGAGCCGATTTCAGCGGCCAGTGTCAGGGGGCCGGCTGGAAAGTATTTTAGAACGGACATTAAGTACTGACAGTACTGTCAGCTCACTTCAGCTCATTTCCACACACGCTCTCGGTGTTCTTCCCACCTCTTTCAGCTACGCGTAACACACGATCACTAGTCTGCTCCCTGACACGATTCTGAACCCGAAAAAAAAATATTTTAATTAATAAAATGGACACTGTCAAGCAGATTATGTGGGTCCCGGTCATGGATGACGCAACGGGGGATACATTTCGAATACCCATGACGAAGGAGGAGTACGAAAAAGCTGACAACGGTCAGTTGTCCTAACCTATCTCATTAGGCATGCTGAAAGGCACTAAAAAATCAAAGTTGCTACTCGTTCGGAGACCACATGAATAAATGTAGATGAAAAATCGATTCGTACATTAGAAAGTAGACTCATTCGACAAAATATGGCGTATCATTATTGCCCAGCTATTTACAGCCACAATGTTACCGTTCAACAGATGACCATGAGAAACAGATAGCTGGAATTAGTTGTGGTATTTCTTTTCCATTGACAATTTGTCAGCTCGTGCAATAAAGCGTGGATTTTAAGCTATCTGTTTCTCATGATTATCCGTTGGATGGAACCATTATGACTGTATAAAGCTGGGTAGTGATGATGCGCCATATCTTTCCAAATGAATAATCTACATTTATCTGTCTAATCTCCGGACTAGTAGCCACTCTGAAAAAAATATTATATCACCCGTATATAAAAGATACCACGCAATTATTAAAAAATTATAGATGCAGTGTTCATGCTCAAAATGATTTCGGAGAGGTTGCCACAGGCGAGAGCTGATAAACCGGTTGAAGGTGAACGATCGCACCAGCAGGCTCCGGAAGAGCCTCAAGAAGCCTCCGACGATTGTACAGGAAAAACAGATAATAACAATTTACGTTGCCCTTCCTCCTTACATCCACATTTGTCATACATTTCATTTTCCTTCTGTTACAATGCTTTTTTCGCCTTCTACTTCTTCTGTCTGTACATCCGTCTTTTTTCTATAGCAGCCCTCCCATTCTCACATTCACAGCACTTCTCCTCTCTTTCCTTTTCTCTCTTCCCTCTACGGCTTTCTTATTTATACTAATTCTCTCCTCGTTCCTTTTTTTCACCTTGTTTTCGCGCTTTCCTTTTATCTGCCTTCTGAAACTCCGATCCTTTTCTGTCCCCTCTTCATTCCTCTCATTTGCTTTTTTCTGACCCTCTTCCGCTCTCCTCTCTTTTTCCCCCCTCATCTTCCTGTGCATCTTTCTCTGCCATTCTCTCTTTTTCATCATCCTCCTTCCTCTATTTCTTCATCCGGCCATTGCTAATCTGTCCTTTTCGATCTTTTTTTCGTCCTTTTATTCTCGTACTTTTTCTCCTGTTCTTCCTTCTTCAGCATCTTTCTCGTGTCTTTCTGCCTTCCTTCTTCCTTAAGTTTTCTTTTATCCATCCTTTTGCCCAACGTTCAGTCCGTTTTTCGCCTCACCCTAAATACTGGCCACCAGTGCAGCCAGATCGCGCGCGAAAGTTACCCTCTCTCTAGTGCCTCGCGCGCCCATCACACAATCATAGTAGCGCGTGTCCGTGAGCGAGCGACGCTCGGACATCTTCGGAAAGAGCCGAGCGCCGTCGATCTGTCCCGACCGCGCCTTCGGCAGCTACACCAACACATAGACAAGCTGAGCACGTTCATGTGCGGCCAAGCCGAACGAAGGCTTTGAGGGAAAAAGCAATCTGAGCACGGCCCGCGCGTGACGTCACGCGACGGCACGCGCGAGGCTTTTAGATGACTTCAATGCTTATTCAGCTCTTGATTCTCTGCGTTATTAATGTATACAAAAAAATGTATCGCGCATTCTGAACGATTATTTTTTTAGTTTATACGTTAATTTAAATATAATAATAAATCTAAATTACAACTTATTTATCTTCTAAAAAATTGTTTACGCTTTACTCACACCCGTCCTTATGCCAAATAAATTATAATTCAGAAAAGTAAGTGAAAATATATTTATATTCCTATTATTATATTAATTCTCATACGTTCATCAAGCGATAAAGTATTATTTCCAAAAACAAGTCAATCATCAATCTGGCCGCCAATCGTAACTGCCATAAAGTGCATCTTTAACACAAGTGATAAGATGGTCCCGTTGGTAGCGTTCCTGGCTTCGGTCCGTAGGGGCGCAGGATCGTTCCTCACGCTCAGCGCTTTTTTTTTTAATCATGGTTACTATTAATTTTTATGTGATTAGTTAGTTTGATTAATTATCATATTTATTTTAATTAGTTATCTTTTAGTACCGAAAAATTTATCGCGCACTCTGACCGCTTATTTTATTAGTTTTTACGTTAATTTCAATATAATAAATCTAAAATACAACTTATTTTTCTTCTAGCAAAATGTTTGCGCTTTACTCACACCCGACCCTATGCCAAATAAATTGTAATTCATAAAAGTAAGCGGAAATATATTTATCTTCGTATTATTATATTCATTCTCATATACTTTCATCAAGCAAAAAAGTATTATCCCCAAAAACAACCATCCATCCGACCGCGAATCGTAAGTACCAGAAAGTGAACATACATTGACACAAAAAATTAAAGGAGCAAGAAAAGTTGAACTTCGTCAAAAGTGGTCGTACAAAAAAAAAAGGATGTTAAAGCTTCAAGTTTCTAGTTTTAGTTCCGACAATGATTATTTTTTGAGAATCACTGATTGCGCGGTAGGAAGAAATATCACGGCAAAAAAAATTTTGCAAATTTTTACGTTTTTCAAAGTTCTGCACGTGTTTTGGAGATTTTTTTCGGACTTGACCAATATCAAGGTCATTGAGCCCATTCAATTCAGTTCAATTTGCTTCTTTTTTTATCTTCTTACGACCATTTTTCGCTGAGCAATCGCCCTCCTCGTCGGCCTCTGAATGAAAAAACGTCCTTTTGTCGTCAGTCATCGATATCTCGGGAACTAATGGTCGTACGGGAATTCGACCGGCAATTTTGGAAACGTGAATACATACTCTACAAGCTCTGATTATTATTGTAGGTTTAAAAAAAATTATTTTTGCCATCAGTTTTAAAAAAGTACAAAAAATCGATGATTTCTTGTTTTTTATAAAATCCACCGCTACTTTGCAAATATTGCGATAAACACTTTTGTTTATGAACGGTCATTCGGCTCAATATGTCCCCAAGAGATATGCAAAATTCCAAATTGATCCGTTCATCGGTCTTTCTTGCCCGATTGACCAAAATATGAAAAAAAATTAAAGGAACAAGTTCCCTCCTTCTCAGACATCATTTCATGATTATTAAGAGGAAAAACAACTTTTCACTACTTTTCGTACAATTGGGTATTGAGTACGCATTAAATGTTGGAAAAGAACCCTGAAAATCATATTGACTAAAAATTTTCTTTTTTTTTTTTTTTAATAACAAAAATGTTGAAATTTTTCTGTTTATAAAAAAATCTATTTCGATTTTTTTAATTTTTTTAATGTTGACATTTTTTTCGATTCAACATTGTACCGCCAGCATTAGAATTACCCAAAGCGTACCTCCCCGTGGTATGCTTTGGGTAATTCTAATGCTGGCGGTACAATGTTCATTTAAAAAAAAATTTCAACATTTAAAAAAAAATTCGAAACTGTTTTTTATATAAAAAAAAAATTTTCAAGATTCTTGTTATGAAAAAATTTTTTTTTCGAAAATTTTTAGTCAATATGATTTTCACGGTTTTTTTCCAACATTCAATGCGTACTCAATACCCAATTGTACGAAAAGTTATGAAAAGTTTTTTTTCCTCTTAATAATCATGAAATGGTGTCTGAAAAGGAGGAAACTTGCTCCTTTTATTTTTTTTTCAAATTTTGATTAATCAGGCAAGAAAGACCGATAATCGGATCAACTTGGAATTTCGCATGGCTCTTGGGGGCATATTGAGCTGAATGACCGTGCATAAACATTAGTCTTTATCGCAATATTTGCAAAGTAGCGGTGGATTTTATAAAAACCAAGAAGACATCGTTTTTTTGTACTTTTCTAAAACTAATGGCAAAAATAAAAAATAAAAGTTTCAGTACAATAATAATCGGAGCTTGTAGAGTATTCACGTTTCCAAAACTACCGATCGAATTCCCGTACGACCATTAGTTCCTGAGATATCTCAGCGAAAAATGGTCGTACGGAGAAAAAAAAGCAAATTGAAGTGAATCGAATGGGCTCAATGACCTTGATATTGGTCTAGTCAGAAAAAAATCTCCAAAACACGTGCAGAACTTTGAAAAACGTATAAATTTGCAACATTTTTTTTGCCGTGATATTTCCTCCGACCGCACAATCAGTGATTCTCAAAAAAAAAAATCATTGTCGGATCTAAAACTAGAAACTTGAAGCTTTAAAATCCTTTTTTTTTGTACGACCACTTTTGACAAAGTTCAACTTTTCTTGCTCCTTTAATTTTTTGTGTCAATGTATGTTCACTTTCTGGTGCTGACGATTCGCGGTCGGATGGATGATTGTTTTTGGTGATAATACTTTATCGCTTGATGAAAGTATATGAGAATGAATATAATAATACGAAGATAAATATCTTTCCGCTTACTTTTATGAATTACAATTTATTTGGCATTGGGTCGGGTGTGAGTAAAGCGCAAACATTTTGCTAGAAGATAAATAAGTTGTATTTTGGATTTATTATATTTAAATTAACGTAAAAACTAATAAAATAAGCGGTCAGAGTGCGCGATAAATTTTTCGGTACTAAAAGATAACTAATTAAAATAAATATGATAACTAATAAAAATAACTAATCAAATAAGAATTAAGGATGTTGGGTCCCAAATCGCAAACGATGATAAAATTCTGAAAATTTGGTATGTTTTTGTATGAAGTATTTCAGAGGTCGTGTAAAAATTTCACGACAATTAGGAAGCTCGTTATTGAACAATTAACATTCACAAATTAAATGCTGTCTTATGGAAACTGATGTAACTTTGCAATAAGTTTTTCTTTTGACCTCTCAATTTTGTCATATCTACAATATCCTGAAAGCAACGGAAACAAAACGAAGTTTATTGATACATTTTTTTTTATTTCTTTTAAAAATTGTTCTTAACAAAATGTTAATTTTTTAATAACGAGCTTCCTAATCTTCGTGAAATTTGAACACGACCTCTTAAATACTTCATACAAAAACATATCAAATTTTCAGAATTTTCTCATCATTTTTTATTTCAACCCTTAAGGAGGTTGTAGTAATGATGATAAAATTCTGAAAATTTTGTATGTTTTTACATGAAGTATTCAGGAGGTCGTATACAAATTTCATGACGATTAAGAAGCTATTTATTGAACAATTAACATTAACATGTTTTATGGGACTCAACATCCTTAATAGTAAACATGATTTAAAAAAAAAGCGCGGAGCGTGAGGAACGATCCTGCGCCCCTACGGACCGAAGCCAGGAACGCTACCAACGGGACCATCCTATCGCTTGTGTTAAAGATGCATTTTCTGGCACTTACGATTGGCGGCCGGATTGATGATTGACTTGTTTTTGGAGATAATACCTTATCGCTTGATGAAAGTATGAGAATTAATATAATAATACGAATGAGGAGATTGGATCGTGAAAAGGTAGAGTGCGGACGCATGGTAGTGAGCTCCATCGAAAAGAGAAAGAAAAGTTGTCATAAGTGCAGTGTAGCGGGCGAAAGGTGGCGGAAAGGGAACAGTGAAGAGTGAGGAACTTGGACAGGTGTTTGTGGAGGCGAAAGAGAAGCATTCGCAGAGGTATCGCGAGTTGCAGCGGTGGTGGAAAAAGTGAGGTTAGGCGGTGAACAATGATAAAAGGAGGGAAAAATGCGCTGGAGGATGGCCAGGAGGGGGCGGAGAGCGCGGCGGTTAAGAAGTGTGCGAGGGCACCGGTAGATGGCGAGCCAAGCGAGGCAAGGGCTCAGAAGATAGGGAAGAGAGGACGAGGTAGACCACGAAAGGAAGGCGGTAAAGAAGGCACGGCCAGACAAAGTAATATCGATCGCTTTTTCGGCAAAGTGGGGAACGCGGTATCGGCGGCGGAAGAAGGCGAAGTATTTGGATCAAAAAACAAACTCGCGCACTCGCCGAGGAAAGAGGAGTACAGGGCTCAACAAGGAGCAGATGAGGAAACATTGGCAAGAGAAATACGCGGGACCACGGAAAGCAGAGTCGTGAGAATTGAGGAGGCAGAAGGAGACAAGAGGGTTGACGCAGCGGAAGAAGTTTCAAAGACGGTGGAGAGAATGCGGGGCGCAGCACATGTAAGATGCGAAGAGGGGGTGACGGAGGGAGAGGGAAATTCGGACAGCGAAACGGCAAGTCAGCCCTCGCTCGAGCGCAAGCCACGACTGCCGGGCACGGGCAACTCAACGAAGCCCGAGGACGCGGAACAAGTAGACAGCGAGGGGGGGACGGTGGGAGACACTGAGGCGGATATCTGGATCGAAAGGACGGGGCGTTTGATAGCCGGGACGGAGGAGAGGCTAAAAAATTTCCTCGAAGAAAAAATCGAGGAAATTAAGGGGGAAGTTAACCCCATGCCCTGTCGATGCGAGAGTATGAACAGGATCATCGGGGACCTTCTGAGGGAAGCAGAGCAGATGAGAATGCTCCGCTACAAGGACGCGATAAAATGGGGAGAGGAGAGGGAGGAGCTCGAGAGAGAACGACAGGAGCTAAGTAGAGTGACGGAAGAAAGGGAGAAACACTGCACCAAGCTAGCGCAGCAGCTGGAAATGGCCAAGGAACGAGAGTGTCACCTTGAGCTCGAGCTGTCAAGGGTTTCGAACGACTCATTCGCGACGATTGACAGCCGAAGGGCAAGTGGCAGTGACGGGGAGGGCCCAAAAAGCGAAGAAGAAGGCGGCGACGCGAGGGCCGCATCACCGAGAGGCGAGTCAGGCGAGAGGGAATGGACGACCGTGAGTGGCAGAAGGGAAAAGCGGCAATGCTTGCTGCCGACTAATGTTAGGACGGGCAGCGCGGAGAACGGGGTGGCGGGCCGGAATCGGGCAGCGCGCGGCAACGGCGCCTCGAAGCATGCGGCCCACGTGGAAGAAAGGGGGATGCCGTCCCCGCTGCCACCACAGGAGTGGGAATGGGAGTTGGGGGAGAGAGCGAGAAGGAAGCGAAATATCGTCGTCCGATGAGTGGGAGTGGCGAGGGGCGGGGAAAGGATTGCGAAAGAAATTTCGCAGATACTACAAACGAGACTCGGACTCGACCCAAGGATTACGAGAATCCAAAGACTCGGTGGTGGGTCGGTGGCATCGCTTGAGTCAGTGGCGGCCAAGAAGGAGGTCATGAGGAGAAAGGGGGCGCTGCGAGGGATGCGCGTCCGGATCGAGGACGATCTGACGCACAGGGAGCACGAGGTCCAGACCTGGATTCAACAAGAAGCAGCGAAGCGCCAGCGTGAGGGTCAATCGGTCCGATGCGGATACCTCAAAATGTGTATGAATGGAGAATGGTGGTACTGGGTGGAGATGGAGGGGCGTATGGAAAGAATGTCGACATTTCGTGCGGAAAGAAAAAGGAGCGTTTAAGGTGGTAACGTGGAATGTGGCGGGGCTGGGAAAACTCTGGGACGCGAGAGATTTTCTGAAGGAATTCCACATAATATTTTTGCAAGAAACATGGTTAGAAAAAAAACGGGAGGCGAAAACTCTGGATGGGTTTTCCAAGGGATTCAAATGGTGGGCCAAGGCAGCGGAAAGAGAAAAGGCGAAAGGAAGGGCCAGAGGGGGGCATGCAGTGGGGATAAAGAAGGGCCTAAGTAACAAATGCAGGGTAACGGAATGGAAGTACGGAATGATTGTCAAGATTGGGGGGGAGACACACGCTAAAGACACTTGGATCATAGAGGTGTACAATAACGTGGGCTTTAGGAGGGTGGAGGGGTCTCTGAAGGAGTGTGTGGAAGAAGGGGCGGCGGAAGGAGCGCGGATTCTGGTAGCAAGTGCTAGCAAGATTGGGGGGGAGACACACGCTAAAGACACTTGGATCATAGAGGTGTACAATAACGTGGGCTTCAGGAGGGTGGAGGGGTCTCTGAAGGAGTGTGTGGAAGAAGGGGCGGCGGAAGGAGCGCGGATTCTGGTAGCAGGCGACTTTAACGCGAGAATTGGAAGGATGAATGGCATAATTGATTGCGAAAAGTCAGGGGGTCTCGCGTGGGAAAGGAGCTCGGAGGACGCCACGCTTAACTCGGAAGGGCGGAGGCTGTTGAAATTCTGTAACGGCCTGGGGCTAGCAGTGCTCAATGGAAGAACTAAGGGGGACGGGGATGGAAAGATGACGTACGTGGGGGGCGGCAGCGGGGGCTCAGTGCTCGACCTGGTGCTATGGATGGATGACGAGGAACAGGAGGTAGTGACCGCACTGGAGGTCATCCCAAGGATCGAGTCAGACCATCTGCCAGTGGCGTTGACACTAACGGGAGTTAGGGAAGAGGGTGGGAACGGAAGAGCAGGACGGAAGATCTCAAAAACGGCGGGCGCGGACGACAGGAAACTAGCGTGGAATGACACTAAAAGCCAGGACTACGAGAAAGTGCTAGCAGGAGCGTGGGTAAAAAGTGGCGGGGGAGACGCAATGGAAACGAAATGGACAAAGCTGCGGACGGCAATGTGGGAATCAGCAAAGAAAGTGGGAATGGTGAGGAAAATGAGGGCAGGAAAAAGGGACAGTGGATGGGTTGACGAGGAGTGTAGGGCGCAAAAGAAGCAACTCTGGGTCAGCCTAAAAGAATTTCTTGCGAAAAAGGGGGAGAGGGAAAAGGAGCGGCTGAGGGAGGAAAGGAAGAGGTGGCGGAAATTAAGGGAAAATAAGATTAAGAGATGGTTCGAGGAGCGCTGGAGGAAAGTGAGGGAGAGCACAAATATGGTGGACTGGTGGAAAGCGACAGGCAGCTTTAGAAGCGGAAGGAAATGAACGGGGGAAAACATAAAAGGCGACCAATGGCTGAAGCATTTTGGTACGCTACTAGGGGTACGGAAAAGAGAGGGAAACCGAGAGTCACACGGGGGGGCACCGTGGCTCGGAGTTGACGGGGGCGAGGGTTCCATGGATCTGAGGCTCGACCACGAAATCAACCGCGACGAGCTGGACAGAGCGCTGAAGGGGTGCAAAAATAAAAAAAACCCCGGGGGAGGATGGAATCACGGCGGAGTTCATCAAGAACTTACCGAAAGAAGGCAGGGAGGAGCTGAGGGACATTCTTAATATGGAATGGGATAAGGGGTTACTACCGGAAGGATGGGAGGTAGCGAGAATCTACCCTATCCACAAGGCGGGGGACGAGAACATGGCCAGCAATTACAGGGGGGTTTCTCTACTGGACATCGGGTACAAAATACTCACGAGCATCATGGTCAGAAGACTGAACAAATGGATCGAGAGGGAGAAGTTACTAAAGGAAAGTCAGGCAGGTTTCAGAGCAGGAAGAGGCACGAGGGACCATGTGTTTGTATTGAACTCACTCATCAACAACAGGCTCAAGAAGAAAGGAGGGAAGCTGTATGTGGCATTCGTCGATTTTAGGGCGGCGTTCGACAAAGTGGACAGGGGTCGCCTCTTGAATAAGGTGTGGAAAAAGGGGATAAGAGGAAAGATGCATGGTATGATAACAGGCATCTATGAAAGGACCAGGAACGACGTCATCGCAGGGGCGGGAATCACGGAAAGTTTCGAGACGGAGAAGGGAGTGACGCAGGGTTGTCCTATCAGCCCAACCCTGTTCAACATTGCGTTGGACGATGTGGATGACGAGTGGGAAAGAGAAGGAGAGGGAGGGACGGTGGTCGGGGGAACAAAGATTGACGACTTGAAATACGCGGACGACATAGCAATAATGGCGGAGAACGCGGGGGAATTGACAAGGATGCTGAAATCGTTGGAAAGACACGTGGCAAAGGAGAAGATGGGAGTCAAGGTCGAAAAAACGAAAGTGGCGGTGTTCAGGAACGGGGGAAGAAGAACAAAGGGGGAGGAATGGGATTTCCAGGAAAAAAGAATCGAGGTGGTAAAGGAGTTTAAGTATTTGGGCTTCAGGTTCTCAACGAAAAACACGCCAGGAAGGCACCTAGAAAGAATGGTCGCAAAAGCGAGGAAGGCAGCGAACGTAGTTTGGGGGGTGATGAGAAGGGCCAGGACCGACAAACTCAAGCACAGACTGCAACTTATGGACTCGTTAGTCAAGGCAGGCGCACTATACGGCATCGAGGTCTGGGGTTGGAAGAGGAGGGAGGAGGTCGAAAGGCTGCAGGGAAGGTTAGTCAAGATGGCGCTGGGAGTAGCCCGCAACACACCAGACTACCTGTGGAAGATGGAGGCCGGGAGGCATAATATTGAGATTGAGGCAAGGAGGCGAGCCGGAAACTACCTTACGGAAATCCTCAAGATGGACGAGGGAAGATGGCCTAAAATCTGCCTGATGGAGGAGATCAGAGGCATAGTCAACGGGAAACCATCGCGATGGGGGCGAGAACTCGAGTAGGCAATGAGGGCGGTGAGGAAAGGAAGAGTCCTCAGGCTCATACGGGAGGGAGGGCAAGTGAGGGCGGTCAAAGCGCTTTTCAAGGAAGGGCTGCAAAGGAGAACGGAACAGGACATCCAGGAAGACTGGGCAAAAATCGACCGGTCAACATTCTGTGCGAGATACAAGGAAATCAAGACTAGTCCAGTCATTTCGTCCGAAAAAAAGGCAAATAAAAGAAAATGAATTTGCGCTTCTAATTTTTTAATATGTTGTAGGGGATGCCTAGAAAAGCTTAACTTGAGATTGTCGACCAAGCTTTCCTAGGAGCTTTCGCCGCCATGTTGAAAAAAGGGGTAAAATTTGTTTCTCGGCAATAACTCGGCTATCCGATGAGATTCGAAAATTTTTGTAAGACACTTTTTGTAGCTTTCTTTGTGCTCTACAATAACGCCTGAATCATTTTTAGCGTATCATGCATCGTTATCGAGATATCGATCGATAAAGTCAAAAATTTAGGACACAATTTTTGTTTTTTCCTTTTTTTTTCTTTGGGTCTTAATAAATATGAAAAATTGTGGAATTCAAACTTGTAGAGCATATTCAGACCTACAATTTCCTTCTTGGATTTTTTTATGTTGGACAAAAATTACGATCTCCAGCGCGCCGCAAAGTCGGTGAATCCACGCTCAGCGTCGAGCGCGCTCAAGTTAGTATATCGTATCGTGTTGAGTTTTTGCTGTGCGTAGTGTAAATCGAGGGTTCCGATATTCTGGGCAAAAATTTCGATATCTAGTTGGCTGTAAACTCGTTATAACGGAGTGCCCGCATAGAGCGTCCGTTGGAGTTGGAGGGGTCAGGTATAAAGGGACCCTTTTGTTAGGGTCTACGTGTTGAAACGTGTTCTTCTTTTCGTAGCATCTCGGTTAGTTGCCTCGAGCCTTTCGAAGTGAGCACACGTGTTTCAACAATTTTGTGACCATGGGAGACTGTTTTATTTGTAAAAAAGCGTTAATCGACGACATTTATGTTGCTAAAAAAAGAGCTGTTCGAACTCTCTTGACGGTGAGTGAGAAAAGAGGACATGTGGACCATCAACGCATGCTAGAAAGTGTCGAATCTGTGAGTATGCATAGGGCGTGTTACAAGAATTATGCGAACGAAAGACTCGCGTCGTTTGTCGCTCGTCGAACAAAATCAGTCTCGGAAGAACAGGAACCTGAACCTGAACCGGAACCCGAACATCAACAGCAGCTCGAAGACCGTTTCGATTTTAAAAATAAATGTTTGTTTTGTGGAGTACCGTTTTCCGATCAAACAAAAACACCAATGCATCGACGACACGCAATTCGAACGGTTCGAGAAAAGTCTATGAAAGATAACGTCCTAAAATATCTGCTCGGACGTAACGATGAATTTGCCGCTTCTATCGTCAAGCGTGTCTGCTCGGTACCTGATCTCATCGCCGTAGAAGCTCGCTACCATCGCGAATGCATGCATCGTGTGTACAACCCGCTACCTGAGGAGGGTGCGAAAAGAGGACGACCGACAGGTAACAAAGTCGACGAGGCAATGGAGGGGATTTACTCATTTCTAAAAGAAAATTCCGACGAATGCCAGTTTTCGATGACTGAATTAATGAGTCACGTAAATGGAAATTTTGTTCCGCACATAAAAACGGTTAAAGCACATTTAGAAGCGAAATATGGCGAGGACATTCTAATTATCGAGAAACAAAAGCGAAATTGTGTCGTTTGTTTCCGAAACACCGGATTTAAAATTCTTGCGGATAAATGGTACCAGGAAAAGAAGCAGAACTCTCACGAGGAACGACTCCGAGTTATTCGCGAAGCTGCTGCTATAATTCGAGAGGACATAAGAGGCGTCGTTTACGACAAACAAAATTATCCTCCCTCGGATGAATTTGTACGGGATGTCGAAGCCGCTGTTCCGGAATCTCTACAAGTTTTTCTTTCAACAGCAATAATGAAAGATAAACGTGGCGCACTGGACTCGTGGAAAAAAAAGTGCACATCGATTGCTCACGCAATAATTACGGCTGTGCGTCCTCGTTCTTTTTTCTCTCCGCTGCAGATCGGTGTTGGAACTTATCTGTATAAGAAATTCGGTTCCAAGAGCCTCATCAACATTTTATCGGCAATGGGGTTCAGTGCACCGTATCGAGAAGTGACGATTTTCGAGAATTCGTGCATTCATCGACCTGAAAGTGAAATCCTGGAAAATTCATTCAGTCAATTCGTATTTGATAATGCGGATTTCAACATAAACACTCTCGACGGCCGTGGAACGTTTCATGCGATGGGGGGAATTCATTGTGTGACTCCTTTCACGGCTATTGAGCGCGAGAGAGAAATTCCGCGTATTGTCGAAATTAAATCGGCCTCAGAGATTGCACAATTGGGCATGGTTCCTGTACTGTCTTACAGCCAACATAAATCGGCAGGCTTACAGTCTGTAACTGTCGCCGAACCTCTCCGTCAACTTTCGAGCGACATATTACCAACGATCCCAGATTTCATTTGGCTATACGGAAAATGGAATTGCTCCATCGGAATTCCAGGATGGAATGGATTTATGGAAAGTGCAACAGCCAATCTGCATTACGCTCGCTCAAAGGTTATGTGCCTTCCATTTATCAACGCACCGCCATCCGATTACGAGACGATCTTTACATCGCTTCAAGAAGCTGTACGGAACAGCAAACGCTGTAATCAAAAAACTACAATCGTCACATTCGATCAGCCGCTGTACTGGAAAGCTCGGGACATCGTGGGAGCCGCTTATCCAACATCGGAGTTAAAAGACGTTGTTGTAAGACTCGGTGGATTTCATCTACTGATGTCGTTTATGGGAACGATTGGTGCGATAATGTCGGGTAGTGGAATCGAAGATCTTCTCAAGTTAATCTACGCCGAAAATTGTGTCGACAAAATACTCTGCGGTCATGCATATGCACGAGCTGTCCGTGCTCACATTTTGGCTCACACAGCGTTGACAAAAATTGTGTTGGACTCGCTTGAATTCGACGAAGAGGAACGTGACGAACTCGATTACTACGCGGAAGATCTTTTTAATCGACCGACCATCCTGACAGCCGCAGAAAACAACGGGGTGAAAAACGCGTACGAGAAATTTGCGAAAGCATTGAATGCTATCGAAAACCGAGGCCCCACAGCGAAACTCTGGGTACAGTATCACCGAATGGTTTCTCTGGTGAAAAACTTTGTGGAGGCAGAAAGATCGGGTAATTGGGAACTTCATCTCAATACCATAGAAAAAATGCTTCCGTATTTTCACGCAAGCGGTCACTTCCTGTATGCAAAGTCTGCTCACTTGTACCTACAGGATATGCGAGCTTTGCATGAAAAAATACCCATGGAAGATTACATCAAGTTCACTCGTAGTGGATATTTTACGATTCGTCGCACGGACAAATTTTGGTCTGGGATTATGTCAGACATGACGATCGAGCAGACTCTTATGCGATCCATGAAGACAACGGGAGGACTAACTCAGGGACGGGGAATTACGGACAGCACAATAGCATCGTGGACTTTGGGTATGGTCCAGCTCCAAAACATTTGTGAACAGATTGAAAACTTTTCCGGAGTATCTTGTTGCACAACCGAACAGCACGTCGATATGAGGCCTTCGCGAATTTCTCGAGACAATTCCGACGTGGAGAAACTGGACATGTGGCTCGCAGGTCACAATCCTTTTCCTCAACAAAAAGAATTGA
Source organism: Ophion costatus (assembly GCA_951751655.1). Classification (NCBI taxonomy): domain Eukaryota; kingdom Metazoa; phylum Arthropoda; class Insecta; order Hymenoptera; family Ichneumonidae; genus Ophion; species Ophion costatus. The sequence continues at coordinate 17,509,458 of OX632356.1, read as the reverse complement.
CGTCTATCGGGACAGGAGTTATCGCAAACGATAACATTAATTGTCATCGTGCATACGAAATTGGTTGCGAGATGATGACCAAAATCGTCGGAGCAAATTTCGCATCCTTGTCTTTCAAGAGAAAGGATAAAGTGCTTCCCTTATCGGCAGTAACTACCAGCATTAAAGTCGACTCGTCACCAGTTCCGATCAACCCACTGCTACTTTTTCAAAGAATGTGCATTGCTAAAAATTCCGAGACTGATCTGAAACATTTTCTGGCATACGAACTTGCTCCGTTCCCGCTGTCGCTGTTCACCGAAGAAGGAATGCGGAAAGGAACAAAGTCATTATTATACAAAGCCTTCGAACCTTTGACCGAAAATTTACAACGTTCCAACAGACATCATTGCATAATCGACGGTGGCTTCCTTCTCCACAAAGTTGTGTGGGGTCGAATCGAAACGTTTGACCTTATCTGCCAGAAATACGTCAGATACGTACAACATAACTTCGAAGGAAAGGTTGCAATCATATTCGACGGTTATCCGACTGATATGACACTCGCTGGAACCAAAACTTCGGAAAGAGTACGACGTTCGAGAAAAAACCAATCGCCGGAGTTCACATTCGATGAGACAACTACTCCAAAAGTTAGCCAGGAGAAGTTTCTCACAAGGGATCAAAACAAGAACCAACTAATACAAATGCTTTGCCGTTACTTTACAACGACCGGAATAAAAGTGGAGCAGGCTTTTGAGGACGCGGATACTCTTATTGTGAACACGGCAATTAAAGAAGCGTCGAGTCATGACTCCGTGGAAATCGTCGGCGAAGATATCGATCTTCTGGTTTTACTCGCCGGGCTTGCTCCGGATAAAAATAATATATTTTTCCGCAAACCAGCAAAAGGAAATACGCCGGAAAAGTTGTACTCGCCGCACAGTTTCAAACACAAGTCAGTTCTGGAGCACATTCTTTTCATTCACGCTTTTAGCGGTTGCGACACGACATCATCTTTCTATAACATCGGCAAGTCGAAGTTCATTAACACTCTCGAGAAAAATCCAGACCTACGGTCATCGGTGGAATTATTCAAACAAGAAAAGGGCGATCCGGAGGTTCTCACTTGCGCGGGAGAGCAATTCCTTATCGCCCTATATGGTGGTGATAAGCACGAGAAGTCCATAAATATTTTGCGATTCCATCGCTTCGCAAAATCAATGACAGCGAATAAAGTGAATCACCTCTCACTACTCCCGCCAACCAAAAGCGCTGTGCGTCAACACATTTTCCGGACGTATCTCCAAGTTCAAACCTGGCTCGGATTTTTCAAGGATCCACAAGGATGGGGTTGGCGACAGACCAATCGAGGGCTCGAACCAATCACCAGCACCGCCGAACCCGCTCCGCCTGAACTATTAAAGCTCATTTCCTGTAAGTGTAAAGGAAATTGTGAGGCCGCCTGTGGGTGCAGAAAAGCGGGAATCAGTTGCTCCGTTATTTGCATGCACTGCAGTGGGCAAACATGCAGTAACGTCGCCAGAGTCGACATTTTGCTTGACGACGACGACGACGATGTCTGTAACGATGATGATGACGATGCTCTCATCGAATCAGCATCATTTCCAACGTTTCAACAGACACAACAACTCGAAGAGTTTACGGAGGACGAAGATCTTCAGCCTGGACCATCCAAGCGAAAAAAGACATGAAAAAAGTCCATCGTTCGTGTCTCGAGTGCAGAAAAAAATATTTTTCTTTCCGTTTATTTTGTTTTGTTTATTTTGTATTGTAAAAAAATAATATTTTTTACTGCACAAACAAATTATTTGTTTAATAAATTACTATTGTGTGATCCTTAATTTGTTGCTCTATGTACTTATTTTTTATCCCATCAATTTCCTGAACAATTTCCCATTCGATTCGACATCCAGACACAACCGAGCGAGCAGCTCGCTCGACGCTGAGTGTGGATTCACCGACTTTGCGGCGCGCTGGAGATCGTAATTTTTGTCCAACATAAAAAAATCCAAGAAGGAAATTGTAGGTCTGAATATGCTCTACAAGTTTGAATTCCACAATTTTTCATATTTATTAAGACCCAAAGAAAAAAAAAGCAAAAAACAAAAATTATGTCCTAAATTTTTGACTTTATCGATCGATATCTCGATAACGATGCATGAAACGCTAAAAATGATTCAGGCGTTATTGTAGAGCACAAAGAAAGCTACAAAAAGTGTCCTACAAAAATTTTCGAAATCTCATCGGATAGCCGAGTTATTGCCGAGAAACAAATTTTACCCCTTTTTTCAACATGGCGGCGAAAGCTCCTAGGAAAGCTTGGTCGACAATCTCAAGTTAAGCTTTTCTAGGTATCCCCTACAACATATTAAAAAATTAGAAGCGCAAATTCATTTTCTTTTTTGAATGTACGTAATGACTGGACTAGACAGGGATAGGACGGGAAAGCTACTGGGATAAAAATGAGGGGAGAGGGGACCTGAGAGAACAATGGGCAAGACTGCGCTGCGGGAATGTGGGAAAAACAGGAAAGAAAGGGTTTGCGAGCTGGGAATGTAGTCTGTGCGGAGAGGAGGAAGAAAGTCTGGAGCATATTTGGCAATGCGAAGGGGCGAGAACGGCAATAAGGCAGGAATGGGTGAAGGGGGTAGATGCATGGAGGGCGGGACGAGCAGGAGATGAGCTGGAAAACTGGCTGAAGGAAACGTTGAAGGGGAATCTAGTGGTGGAAATCTGCGAATTCCTAAAAGCGTGGGGTAGAATTAAAGTGGCGAAGGGGAGTGGAAAGGGGGCAACAGTAGAGGAGGAGGATGATAGGCTATGAGAGGAACTGCCCTCACGTGGGGGGGGGGGGGGGGGGGGGGTGCTAGTATTAAGCGTAAGTGATCTGTATAGAAGCTATAAGGCTGTGATGTATATTACTAGGCTAAGGCGGGTTTGGAATGTATAGAAGCAGGTCACCAAAGAACTAACAAAATTATAAGAGGGTCTGTAAAAAGGCGCAGGACGCTGTACGTTGGAATAAATCTATCTATCTATCTATCTATAATAATACGAATATAAATATTTTTTCACTTACTTTTCTGAATTATAATTTATTTGGCATAAGGATGGGTGTGCGTAAAGCGTAAACAATTTTTTAGAAGATAAATAAGTTGTAATTTAGATTTATTATTATATTTAAATTAACGTATAAACTAAAAAAATAATCGTTCAGAGTGCGCGATACATTTTTTGTATACATTAATAACGCAGAGAATCAAGAGCTAAATAAGCATTGAAATCATCTAAAAGCCTCGCGCGTGCCGTCGCGTGACGTCACGCGCGGGCCGTGCTCAGATTGCTTTTTCCCTCGAAGCCTTCGTTCGGCTTGGCCGCACATGAACGTGCTCAGCGTGTCTATGTGTTGGTGTAGCTGCCGAAGAGCGCGGTCGGGACAGTTCGATGGCACTCGGCTCTTTCCGAAGATGTCCGAGCGTCGCTCGCTCACGGACACGCGCTACTATGATTGTGTGATGGGCGCGCGAGGGACTAGAGAGAGGGTAACTTTCGCGCGCGATCTGGCTGCACTGGTATCAGCAATTATTTTTTCATTCGTACTTTCATTGGCTTAAAGAATGAAAAACCGTTGAAACAAAAAATCATCTTTTGTTGGTGTCGGTTTGCGTTTTTTAAAATTTCGCGTTCGTTTGAGATTTGTAAGTGTGGGGGTTTTCTTTAATTTCGCATTCGTTTGGGATTTGTTGGTGTGGGGTTTTTTCTTTAAGTTCGCGTTCGTTCGGGTTTTTTGGTGTGGTTTTTTTTTAAATTTCGCGTTCGTTTGAGATTTGTTAGTGTGGTTTTTTTTTAATTTCGCTTCCGTTCTGTTTTTTTTGTGTGGGTTTGCGTTTTTGCGTTCGTTCGGGTTTTTTGGTGTGGATTTTTTTTTTAATTTTGCGTTCGTTTGAGATTTGTTAGTGTGGTATTTTTTTTTAATTTCGTGTTCGTTCTGTTTTTTTTTGTGTCCGTTTACGTTTTTTTTTCTTATTTCGCGTTCGTTTGGGATTTGTTGGTGTGGGTTTTTTTTTAAATTCCGCGTTCGTTCGGGTTTTTTTGGTGTGGGTTTCAGTTTTTCAATTTCGCGTTCGTTTGGGATTTATCGGTGTGTTTTTTTTTTTATTTCGCGTTCGTTTGGTATTTGTTGGTGTGGCTTTTTTTTTTAATTTCGCGTTCGTTTGGGATTTGTTGGTGTGGTTTTTTTTTTAATTTCGCATTCGTTCAGGTTTTTTGGTGTGATTTTTTCTTTCAATTTCGCGTTCGGTTGAGATTTATTAGTGTGGTTTTTTTTTTATTTCGCGTTCGTTTGGGATTTCTTGGTGTGGGTTTGAGTTTTTATTTCGCGTTCGTTTCGGATTTGTTGGTGTGGGTTTGAGTTTTTAAATTTCGCGTTCGCTTGGAATTTGTTGGTGTGGGGTTTTCTTTTCATTTCATGTTCGTTTGAGATTTGTTAGTGTGGGGTTTTTTTTAACTTCGCGTTCGTTTGGGATTTGTTGGTGCGAGGTGTTCTTTTTAATTCGCGTTCGTTAGGGATTTGTTAGTGTAGGTTTGGGTTTTCTTTTGCTGTCGTGTTCGTTTGTGATTTGTAGATTGTTTTTTATGAAATGGAAAATGATGAAAATAAAATGGGTACGGGATAAGTTATGATTAGGATAGTGACTCGTGTTCTTTCCCGTGTTGAAAATGATTTCTAGTACACCTTATCGAAAATGCAACGTTATCATTATCTTCTTCTCGCGTTTCTGATTGTTTCTTAAAAATGTGAACGTTTCGCGGTGCTTTTAGTACGTATCAAGTTAATCAGATTAAAAAAAAACTTACCCTTAATCTCTTCTTATTGTACAGTCGATTTCGTATTGTATTGATGAGATGTGGCATATCCGAAAATGCGAACACCTTTCGTTGTTCACCCAACGGATGCTTGAAGTGTGTTTTTGTGTTCTCTATGGAACCTGTAACACCCAAAATCGACCACATCCTGGCATTCGTTGATGCGCCGTCGCCAACGATTCCGTGAATCTTCGCTCCAGTTTTCCACGTACGCGATGGCTTTTAATATTATTTTCGCGAGCTCGTCCCTTTTCACGGAGTTTTTCGAAGCAAATACAGCGATTGGTTGCGTGTATGAATCGGCGAGTGGTTGAAATATTATTACGAGCCCGTGCGTCGCTTGATCATCCATATTCGTCAATTGCCGCTCATCATCTCCCAAGTCGGTCAACCCAACGTACGTCAAATTTTTTGAACAGACAGCCACCGATTTTCGCAAATTGATTTCGTCTATTAACAGTATGCCGTGCCGTTGCGGAGGAGATTTTGCTTCGAAATGTTTTTTCAATAATGCTGAAAATGAATCGTCAAAACCGCATTTCATGTTGATAAGAGAGAAATAATTTCGGATGGTTCTCGTGCAAGGCAATGGCAGAACATTATTTTTCCGAAGGAAACTGTAATACGATGGTGATCTTATGTTCATTAATAGACAGAGCATAAGCCATTCTTCTCCATAGCGCCGAGTTCTTGGATCTTTTTTGCCTGCAGCTGAAATGATTTCTTCAAGTAACGCCTTTTGAGTTGGTGTAATATCTAGACTCGAACATCTTTCGTTTAATGTTTCATCCCGTATTAAAGATATTTCTTGGCGTTTATCTTCCAACGACTGTTTCAACAGTTGCACGCGGTGACGAGCTCGGATTTTCTCACGTCGTTCACGGAGATTTTTTTTGCGCAGTGCGATCAATTTTCGTTTATCGATTGGATTCGAAGCTTTGTATATTCGAGTCAAGATATTTTGTCCTGTGCCCCTTGCTTCATTTTTCCGTATAAGATCTCGCATCTTCTTGCAGGAACTGCATCTTCTTCGATTGTTGATCAGTGTACAGTCTTTATGCCGCCATCGACCAACATAGTCCTTGAATATATTTTGACTCGGCACGTGATGGATGTTGACTGCACCTAGGCCGAGGCACACTGCCGTATTTTTGTACCTCTCTAGCGATTCCAAAAGTACCGATTCGTCGAAAGTTTACGCTAAATTCAATACTTTCGTATCGACAGCACGTCCATAGACGCAAAAGCGTACAGTGTAATCAGGGTTAATGGTTACACGTTTCTCCATTACTGGAAGTTTTGTGCCGTTTTCCTCCTTCATCACGATGTATGAAAATACGAAGATATCTCCTTCCGCCGTAGCCAAATTGCTAACGCTCCACGGACTCGGCATTGGAATGGAAAACTTCGTACCAAGTTCAGTGGTTCCACTCATGACAGCTTCAGAAATGCTGAGAGTTCTCAAGCACGTTTGAGTAACTGGACGTTCTTCTGTTGTAACCTCTTGCTGAAGCTCGGTGTGTGTACTTTCTGCAATAATAAAAGAAGAAATGTTTCCTTTCGTCATTTGGAGGGTCAAGAGTATGAAACATCCCAGATGGAATTTCATGATGATCATGGTTTAAACACAATTGTTCAACAAAAGGAACACAATTGTTTGTCAGCACGTTGACTACATATTGTCAACATGGGATGATTAACAAAACATAGATGTAAATATGCCGACATATTTTAATCATGATATGACTCATTTTATTTCTAACATATTGAGTACATACCATGCTACCATATTTCCATCATTCTATAATCGCATATTTGTTGCATTCCATGCTGCCATATTTTCAACATAAGTACAACATGCTATGATCAACATTCCATGCACTCATATTGCGATCACGGCATGATGTAAATATGACAGCATCGGATGAACGCGTTCTCCTCGCGTCAATTTCGGCTCTGATCGTTTGCACTCGGCGTTCTTCGCTATATATATGCTTCAGACACAACGTTTAAAATGTTCTTGCGGCATAAACATAATAGTATAAACAAAGTAAAGGCAAAATCATATCAGAGACAATTTTTTTAATATGACTTTTTGAAATTTAGCGTGAACCTTCTAGAGCGTCGTATTATTATGTGTAAAAAATTTTAGGAAAGGTTTCACCGTCTGGTAATCGAGAAACGGTCAAACTTTACCCACAGTTGAGTATGATTGTTAAGAAGGTTCATACGGATTTAAAACAATTAATCTTTAAATTCGTTCAACGCAAGAACATCCTTAATATTTTGATATATCCACCAAATTTTATTGAATTCTCTGCTTTTTTAAATTCCCTTCATCAATTAATTAATAACACAAGAATTATCTTTGCGGTCCCCATCATCCTTAAGGGGGGGGGGGGTGGGGTAATTCGCTATAAAAAAAAGCATATTTTCGATAATTTTTTTTTACGACACAGTTCATATATATTTATCTATATAACTAATATATAATAAAAGGACATCTGAAGATCATTCTGTAAAATTTTCATGACTAATTATACAGAAATGAGCCACTGTCAGCAAATCTTCTCAGACGCCACAAAAAAAGTCACATTGCGGTGAACTGCATACCTCATCACTGGAACATCCGAAAAAAAAGATTCTATTAATAAGTTTCTTGAGGTATCGCTGTAGAATTTTTCGGTTACACTTGAAAGTAAAAAAATCGGAAACATTATTATTGTAAAATGAATCAAAATGATAAAAAATTTAAAAAACTCAACAGCGTTACCTCAAGAAACTTATAAACTAATAGAATTTTTTTGGTTTTTTAATCTCAGATGTTCCAGCGATGAGATGTGCCTGAAGTTTGCAACGTTGCTAAGCAACGATTTGGCATGGAATTTTTTTTTTTGTGTTGCGTCAAATTTTGGTACATTTCAGCTCTATTTGTTGAAAAAATGAGGTAATATGAATTTAAAATGTTTTCAACCACTGGGACCCACCCTTATCGGGGGGTAAAACTTTCTAAACATTCTATCTCCCGCGGGTTTGATGTAATCAAATTTTTTATTGGCGTTGCCTGTAAGGTGGCCCAAAAAGCATCTCCCCGAAAAATATCAACCCTCTGAATTGTCCTGAAAGCACCCCTATCGAGGGGTGAAACGTTCAAAAAATTCTATCTCCCGCGGGTTTGATATAATCAATTTGTTTATTGGCGTTGCCTGTAAGGTGGCCCGAAAAGCATCTCCCCGAAAAATATCGACCCTCTGAATTTTCCGGAAAGCACCCCTATCGAGGGGTGAAACTTTCAAAAAATTCTATCTCCCGCGGATTTGATATAATCAATTTTTTTATTGGCTTTGCCTGTAAGATGGCCCGAACAGCATCTCTCCGAAAAATATCAATCCTCGGAATTTTCCGGAAAGCACCCCTATCGAGGGGTGAAACTTTCAAAAAATTCTATCTTCCACGGGTGTGATATAATCAATTTTTTTTATTGGCGTTGCCTGTAAGGTGGCCCGAGAAGCATTTCCTCAAAAAATGTCAACCCTCTGAGTTTTCCGGAAAGGACCCCTACTGAGGGGTGAAACTTTAAAAAAATTCTATCTCCCGCGGGTTTTATATAATCAATTTCTTTATTGGCGTTGCCTGTAAGGTGGCCCGAAAGGCACCTCCCCGAAAAATGTCAACCGCCTGAATTTTCCGGGAAGCACCCCTATCGAGGGGTGAAACTTTCAAAAAATTCTATCTCCCGCGGCTTTGATATAATCAATTTTTTTATTGGCGTTGCCTGTAAGGTGACCCGAAAAGCATCTCCACGAAAAATATCAACCCTCTGAATTTTCCGGAAAGCACCCCTATCGAGGGGTGAAACTTTCAAAGAATTCTACCTCCCGCGGGTTTCATATAATCATTTTTTTTAATGGCGTTGCCTGTAAGGTGGCCCGAACAGCATCTCACCGAAAAATATCAACCCTCTGAATTTTCCGGAAAGCACCCCTATCGAGGGGTGAAACTTTCAAAAAATTCTATCTCCCGCGGGTTTGATATAAACAATTTTTCTATTGGCGTTGCCTGTAAAGCAGCCCGAAAAGCATCTCTCCGAAAAATGTCAACCCTCTGAATTTTCCGGAAAGCACCCCTATCGAGGGGTGAAACTTTCAAAAAACTCTATCGCGCGGGTTTGATATAATCAATTTTTTTATTGGCGTTTCCTGTAAGGTGGCCCGAACAGCTTCTCTCCGAAAAATATCATGTGTCTGAAGTTCGCATCGTTGCTAAGCAACGAAATTTTCCATTTTTTTTATTTTTGATTTTCGATCTATTTATTGCTCAGTCCGCTTCGGGGTGCCTATAAAAGATCATTTAAAACATTTTAAGAAATTTCGGCAAGAAAAACCCACCCTTCATGGGGGTAAAAGTTGTAAAAAGTTGAAAAAAAATTATATCTCCCACGCAATAACAATAGTCATCTTTTTTATTGGCGCTACTGTTAGACCAACCATAAAGGAGGCGACGCAAAAAAAAATTAGCGAAATTCGTTAACCGGGACGCACCCTTATCGGGGGTGAAAGTTGTAAAAAGTGGGAAAAAAATTACATCTCCCACGCAATAACAAAAGTCATCTTTTTTATTGGCGCTACGGTTAGACCAACCATAAAAGAGACGAGACAAAAAAAATAGCGATATTCGTTAACCGGAACTCGCCCTTATCGGGGGTGAAAGTTGTAAAAAGTTGAAAAAAAAATTATATCTCCCACGCATGAACAAAAGTCATCTTTTTTATTGGCGCTATGGTTAGACCAACCATAAAGGAGACGAGAAAAAAAAATGAGCGATATTCATTAACCGGAACTCACCCTTATCGGGGGTAAAAGTTGTAAAAAGTTGAAAAAAAATTATATCTCCCACGCAATAACAATAGTCATCTTTTTTATTGGCGCTACTGTTATACCAACCATAAAGGAGACGACACAATAAAAATTAGCGAAATTCGTTAACCGGAACTCACCCTTATCGGGGGTGAAAGTTGTAAAAAGTGGAAAAAAAATTACATCTCCCACGCAATAACAAAAGTCATCTTTTTTATTGGCGCTACAGTTAGACCAACCATAAAGGAGACGAGACAAAAAAAAATAGCGATATTCGTTAACCGGAACTCACCCTTATCGGGGGTGAAAGTTGTAAAAAGTTGAAAAAAAAATTATATCTGCCACGCAATAACAATAGTCATCTTTTGTATTGGCGCTGCGGTTAGACCAACCACGAAGGAGACGAGAAAAAAAAAATGAGCGATATTCGTTAACCGGAACTCACCCTTATCGGGGGTTGTAAAAAGTTGTAAGAAGTTGAAAAAAATTATATCTCCCACGCAATAACAAAAGTCATCTTTTTTATTGGCACTACAGTTAGACCAACCATAAAGGAGACGACGCAAAAAAAAATTAGCGAAATTCGTTAACCGGAACTCACCCTTATCGGGGGTGAAAGTTGTAAAAAGTTGAAAAAAAAATTATATCTCCCACGCAATAACAAAAGTCATCTTTTTTATTGGCGCTACGGCTAGACCAACCATAAAGGAGACGAGACAAAAAAAATGAGCGACATTCGTTAACCGGAACTCACCCTTATCGGGGGTGAGAGTTGTAAAAAGTTGAAAAAAAGTTATATCTCCCACGCAATAATAAAAGTCATATTTTTTATTGGCGCTACGGTTAGACCAACCATAAAGGAGACGAGACAAAAAAAATGAGCGACATTCGTTAACCGGAACTCACCTTTATCGGGGGTGAGAATTGTAAAAAGTTGAAAAAAAATTATATCTCCCACGCAATAACAAAAGACATCTTTTTTATTGGCGCTACGGTTAGACCAACCATAATGGAGACGAGAAAAAAAAATGAGCGATATTCGTTAACCGGAACTCACCCTTATCGGGTCGTAAACGTTGTAAAAAATCGTATCTTCCATGGTATCGAGATTTTTGTGAAATCGTGTCCACTGTCTTTTGAGGGGTCTCCGGACACCGGTCCCACTGGGTGAATTTCCCAAATTTTTGGACGAAATTTTTTTCAAGTGTTGTTGAACTGTTGCTCTTTTATGTGCTTAACATTTCGAATAAAATATTCCAAGAATTATATTTTCCAAAAATAGAGAAATGTTGCTTCTGTTTGCTTTGAAACTCACGTAACCCCGTAAGAATTTTCCGATTTTTTTGTTTGTTTTGTTTTCAATCCTATGGTCTGTTGTTACTTTGTAGAAAATAATATGGTTAGTGAATACTTGTAATCGACATTCCCAAAGTCAAGATCTTTTTGAATTCTTCTTTGCCACCGATCACGGCACATTTAAGATTCTGCCAAAATTTGTATGCACGTTAGTGTCTCGAAATTGGTATTACAATTGGTAATACAATACAGTTACAATGCAAGGGAAGTTTGTTTTTTTACTGTTGTTTCCTGATTCATATTACTCCAGGATATAACATATTTATATGGTAAATTTTTATATAAACAAAAAAAAGAAATGTTTTTATACAGTTATGATTTAGCTGAGGAAATGTAACGTAACAGTAATGTATATATTGTATGATATGAAATTTAAAATTCAAGGGTTTAAGTGCGTTTCAAAGCCAAAAAAGCACGTTTTCTGTATTTAAAAAATATATAATATATAAATGATTTTATCCAGAATGTTAAGCACATAGAAGACCAACATTTGGAGAATATTTTTTAAAAAATTCATTCAAAAATTTGGGAAATTCAGCCGGCGGGACCCGGTTTCCCATGAAAAAACAATGGACACGATTTCTCTAAAACTAATGCACCGATCTTTTTATCATGTTGCACCCTTCTTCAAAATAGCATTGACTAGAAGTTGAACGAAGGTTTTTTTCGATTACAACTAGTTCTACAATACTGTACGTAGTGTGAATTGTACCAAAAATTGAAGATCAATTTTTTTTTAAATCCTTAGTTCAATCACTTATCAATGCTATTTCGAAGTGGGCAAAATTGCAAAAAGATCAGTGCATTAGTTTTTGAGAAAGCCTGTCCACCGTTTTTTTAGCGATCTGCGGAAATCAGGACCCTCCGGCTGAATTTTCAAAATTTTTGTATGACATTTAAAAAAAATATTGTCGACACGTTGCTTTTTCATATGTTTAATATTTTGAATGAAATAATTTGCCTCGTATATTTTTGGAAAATGCTTTTTCTTTTGCTTCGAAACCCACGTAACCTCTTAACAATTTTTAGATTCTTTAAATTTTAATCCTATGGGCCGTTTTTACTTCGTAGAAAATGATATGGTTAGTGAATCCTTGTAATCAACTTCCCCAAAGTCAAGATCATTTTGAATTCACCTATGCCACCGATCATGGCACACTTAACATTCTGGAAAAATTGCCAAAAATGCAAGAAACGATTGTTTATTTTACTGTTGTTTCCAAATTTATATTATTGTACATAAAAAAATGAACATTTTTTAATAAACAAAAAAGTAACGACTTTATGTAGTTGGAATCTACGTGAAGAAATTAAAGGAATTCAGAAATAATCATATCACACCTGACAATCTAACGCAACAGTAGAGTTAATATTAGAAGAGAAACCAAATTTAAGGCGTCACGTGGGTTTTGAAGCCAAAAAATCCTTTTTTTTGTATTTTGAAAAAATTAAATACATAAATTATTTCGTTCAAAATGTTAACCATATAAAAGAGCAACATTTCAACAATATATTTTTTTTATTCATAAAAAAATTTGGGAAATTCAACCGGTGGACTCGGTTTCCGGAGGCCCCCACCCCCGCGCAAAAAACGGCGGACACGATTTCGCAAAAACTAATCCACCGATCTTATTGACATTTTGAACACTTCTTCTAAATAGCAGTGCCCAGTAATTGAACGAAAGTTTTGTTCGATTACAACTAATGTTAAAAGGCTATACGAAGTGTAATTGATACCAAAAATTGACCTCTTTTGGAAATAACTCTGCCAGAAATTCATATTTCAATTTTTATTGTAAATCCTTCGTTCAATCACCAGTCAATGCTATTTTGCAGGAGTGGGCACAATTTAAATAAGATCGATGCTTTAGTTTTTGAGAAAACCCGTTTACCATTTTTTTAAGGGTCTCCGGAAATCAAGGCCCTTCTGCTTAATTTCCACAAATTTAGGATGAGAATTTTTTGACATATTGTCGAAATGTTGCTTTTTTATACGTTTAACCTTTTGAATAAAAGAATGAAATTTTTTTTCCCATAGACAAATGCTCTTTTCTGGCTTCAAAACCCACGAACCCCTTAAGGGGTCGTCACAGTGCAGCGGGTCCGATATAGCTGATATGCGCAATTTTTTTTCGACGGTTAAAATACGTTAATTAATCGGGTTTTTTTATGTCAAATCAAAGTACTCATGAAAATCGCTAAGTACATTTTTAAACGTTTATTTAATTTTTTAAGCACTTTTCTGACCGTTGAAAATTTCTTCGAAAAAAAGAAGTTCTCATGGTATACACTGTTGAAACAATAAATATTATGTGACACAAAATTTGTTAAAAGATTAATAATCAGTATGAAAACCGCTTTCTTGCTATGGTCGTTTTTTGATGTATCAAAGTTGACGAAATCGTCGCCGTTTTTTTGAGGTATTGAATTTAACCTCTCCACAGTTTTTATGAAAAAAATATTGAAGAATTAAAAAATGCTTCCATAGCAAATAAAGAATGATGTGAAGTATGGTGTGTCAAAATTTGAGACGGTTAGCTTGAAGACTTTTACGTTGAGTGTACACCGTTTTGAAAAATGATCTCACGCCGCTGCTCGAATCACTTTCTCTAAGCGACCGAAATTATTCGAATGTCGCCCAAAAATTAAACAGCATGTTTATAACCGCCTACACTACTATACTATCGGATAATGCAAAAAAATAGTTCTTTTGGAAAATTTTATACTGCGATGATCACTCAACCCAAAAAACTAAATCGAAATTTTTTTGGCAGATTTATAAAATAATTTTCCGTATAAATACTTTAAAAAAATAATAAGGCTTTCGTGTACTCTAAATTTGCCGGGAGATATTAAAGTAAGTCAGAAATATTAGGATTACACCGAATATCATAAGCAATATCATACCAACCCAAAGAAATCGAAACAAATTTATTTCCATATATATGTTGCAAATTTCATAATTGTTTTTAAAAATGTTGATGATTTTTTTAGCCGATCTCTGCCAGAAGAAATTAAACCAATTTAAAAATATTGAATTTCTATATTGCTAAATTACTAAAAATTCCTAGATTACTAAAACCATTGAATTGTCAGTAGAAATAAATTTGTTTACTAAACCCCGTTGACAAATTTCCCGTGGGCCGACGGCCAGCTAAATCATATTCTTGTACCCGTAAACCATACGTAATGCCAATTCCGCCAGAGCCTTCCCCGTCCCTTTAAAATACAAACATAGAAATATCGGTGAACACACACCATCATTCGTCGCGAACTCGGTAGATCGCACATAGGCGATTACATTGTAGCGACACAGTGCGTTCTTCTTCTCGCTCACGTCGCCGACGATACTTCGGCTGGCGATGCGCTCTCATTCGCACTCGCACGCTTCGCTACGCGCTCGACGTTGTTGTGTTGTCGAAACGTCCCTGTACTGCCCTTGCGCGGCGAGCGGGTATGCTACGTTGTCACTCTCGCTCGAGCGTCGTTCGAGATTCCATTGGCTCGCTTCATATTGGAGTGTCGTCGGAAATCTTCGGCTCCCCCCGGCGCTGTTCGCGCGAGCGACATACGACAGGGTCTTTCGTTTAGCTAATATATATTTTTTTTTTAGTTTTAAGGCTTTCACGGCTCTTTATGTAATTTGAAGAGTATGTGGCTTCCGGATTGAGGCCGTGTTGAGAATCAGCGTTGTGCCAACGCTGATTCTCAACACGGCCTCAATCCGGAAGCCACATACTCTTCAAATTAGCTAATATATAGTTTAGCTAGTATTTGGAATGAGAAACTTAAGGTGTTTTGTGCAATCAAGGGGTTATGTAGGTTTCGAAGACAAAAAAGGCTACTTTCTCTGTTCAAAAAAATATAATATATAATTTATTTTATTCAAAATGTTATGCACATGAATAAGGAACATTTCAATTTTTTCTTAAATTTCACCCAAAAATTTGTGAAATTCAGCCGATGGGACATAGTTTCCGGAGATCCCTACAAAAACGGTGAACACGATTTCTCAAAAACTTTTGCACCGATCTTATTAAAATTTTGCACACTCCAAAATAGCATTGACTAGTGATTGAACGAACGATATGAAAAAAAATCCATCTTTTGGCAGAGTTGTATGCAAAATAGTTAAACTTTTGGTACAATTTATACTTCGTATAGCCTTGTAACATTAGCCGTAAGCGAAAAAAAAGCTTCATTCAATCACTAGTCAATGCCATTGAGAATTTAGAAGAAGAAGTGTTCAAAATTTCATTAAGATCGGTGGATTAGTTTTTAGGAAATCGTATCCAGCGTTTAGGGGGGGGGGGGAGGGGGCGGGGGTCTCCGGAAACAGGATCCCACCGGTTGAAATGTTGCATCTTCATGTGCTTAACACTTTGAATGAAATATTTTATGTATTGAATTTTTTCAATAGAGAAAATATGCTTTTTTGGCTTCAAAACCCACGTGACCCTTTAAACTTAGTTTTTCTTCTAATATTAACTCTACTGTTACGTTAGATTTTCAGGTGTAATATGATCATTTCTCGATTCCATTAATTTCTTCACGTACATTCCAACTACATACAATTGTGACTTTTTTTGTTCATTCAAAAATTTACAATATAATTTTTTTTACCTACAATAATATAAATGTGGGAACAACAGTAAAATAAACAAACTTTTCTTGCATTTTTGGTCATTTTGGTAGAATGTTAAGTGTGCCATGATCGGTGGCAAAGAAGAATTCAAAATGATTTTGACTTTGGGAAAGTCGATTACAAAGATTCACTAACCATATTATTTTCTACGATGTAAAAACGGACCATAGGATTTAAAACAAAAAAATCTAAAAATTGTTCAAAGTTTACGTGGCTTCCGAAGGAAAAAAGCATTTTTTTAAATACTTGCAATAAAGTATTTTATTCAAAATGTTAAGCATATTTTCAACAAAGGTTGAGAACAACCTTTCAACTATTGTTGAAAAAAATTTCATCCAAAAATTTAGGAAATCAGCCGGTGGGACCTGGTTTCCGGAGACCCCTACAAAAACCGTGGACATGCTTTGTCAAAAACTAATGCACCGATCTTATTGAAATTTTGCTCACTTCTTCAAAATAGCGTTGACTGTGTGATTGAACAGAAATTAAATGTAATAAAAAAAACCTTCATTTAATCACTAGTCAATACTATTTTGAAGAAGTATGCAAAATTTCAATCAGATCAGTGCATGGGTTTTTGAGAAATCGTGTCCGTTTTTTTCGGGGTCTCCGGAAACCAGGTCCCACCGGCTGAATTTCCCAAATTTTTGGATTAAATTTTTTCAAACAATTGTTTAAACGTTGTTCTCTTATATGCTTAACATTTTGAATAAAATAATTTATTTAATATATTTAAAAAAAAATACGTTTCTTGCTTCGAAAGCCACGTAAACTCTGAACAATTTTTCGATTTTTTAAATTGAAATCCTATGGCCCGTTTTTAGATCGTAGAAAATAATATGGTTAGTGAATCCTTGTAATCGACTTTCCCAAAGTCAAGAATCATTTTGAATTCTTCTTTGCAACCGATCATGGCAACACTTGACATTCTGCCAAAATGGCCAAAAATGCGAGAAAAGTTTGTTTATTTTACTGTTGTTCCCACAGTTATATTATTGTAGATTAAAAAAATTATATTCTAACGTTTTGAATAAACAAAAAAGTAACGATTATATAAGTTGGAATCTACGTGAAGAAATTAAAGGAATCCAGAAATAATCATATTACACCTGAAGTTTTCGGACGGCGCTCCAGCATGAAACGAGACAATGGAATCGCAAACGACGCTCGAGGGAGAGTGAGAACGCAGCATACGCAGTCACCTCGCAAAGGCAGTACAGCGACGTTTCGACAACACAACACGCGTCGAAGCGCGTAGCAAAGTGTGCGACTGCGAGTAAGAGCGCATCGTCAGCCGAAATATTGTCGGCGACCTGAGCGAGAAGAAGAACGCACTATGATCGCTACAATATAATCGCCTATGTGCGATCTATCCGAGCTCGCGACGAATGATGGTGTGTGTTCGCCGATATTTCTACCTTTGTATTTTAAAGAGACGGGGTTAAGGCTCTGGTGGATTTGGCATTAGGTACGGCTTACGGGCACGAGAACATGATGTAGCTGGCCGTCGATCCACGCGAAATTTGTCAACGGTGTTTAATAAACAAATTTATTTCTACTGACAATTCAATGTTTTTAGTAATCTAGGAATTTTTAGTACTTTAGCAATATAGAAATTCAATATTTTTAAATTGCTTTCATTTCTTCTGGCAGAGTTTGACTAAAAAAATCCTCACCATTATTAAAAACGATTCTGAAATTTACAACATAAATATGGAAATAAATTTGTTTCGATTTCTTTGGGTTGGTATGATATTGCTTATGATATTTGGTGTAATCCTAATATTTCTGACTTACTTTAATATCTCCCGGCAGATGTTAAGTACACGAAAGCCTTATCATTTTTCAAAAGTGTTTATACCGAAAATTATTATATAAATCTGCCAACAAAATTTCGTTTTGGTTTTGTGGGTTGGGTGATCATCGCTGTATAAATTTTCCAACAAATCTACTTTCTTGCACTATCCGATAGTATAGTAGTATAGACGGTTATAAACATGCTGTTTAATTTTTGGGGCGACATTCGAATAATTTCGGTCACTTAGAGAAAGTGATTCGATCAGCGGCGTGCGATCATTTTTCAAAACGGTGTACACTCTCAACGTAAAAGTTTTCAAGCTATCCGTCTCAAATTTTGACACATCATTCGTCACATTATTCTTTATTTGCAATGGACGCGTTTTTAAAATCTTCAAATTTTTTTGACGTAAAAACTGTGGAAAGCAGGGTAAGTTCAATACGTAAAAAAAAACGGCCATGATTTCGTCAACTTTGATACACAAAAAACGACAATAGCAAGATAGCGGCTTTCATATTGATTATTAATCTGTTAACAAATTTTGTTTCGCATGATACTTACGGCATCAACTGTGTATACCGTGAGAACTCCTTTTCTTCGAAGAAATTTTCAACGGTAAGAAACGTGTTTAAAAAAATGAAATAAACGGCTAAAAATGTACTAAGCGTTTTTACGAATGCTCTTGACATAAAAAATCAGACTAATTGACGTATTTAAACCATCGAAGAAAAAATTGCGAATATCAGCTATACAGGACCCGCTGCATTGTGACGATCCCTTAAGAGGTCCGTCGGTTTTGCAGCCAGAGAAAAGCATTTGTCTAATGAAAAAAAAAATTTTAATTACTTTTTTCAAAAGGTTAAACGTATGAAAAAGCAACATTTCGACAATATGTCAAAAAAATCTCATCCCAAATTTGTGGAAATTAAGCCGAAAGGCTCTGATTTCCGGAGACCCCTAAATAAATGGTTAACAGGTTTTCTCAAAAACTAAGGCATTGATCATATTGAAATTGTGCCCAATTCTTCAAAATAGCATTGACTAGTGATCGAACGAAGGATTTACAATAAAAATTGAAATTTGAATTTTTGGCAGAGTTGTTTGCAAATGCGGTCAATTTTTGGTATAAATTATAAATTGGTATAAATTTGGTATAAATTACACTTAAATTACATAAATTACACAAAACATTCGTTCAATCACTAGGCACTGCTATTTAGAAGAAGTATTCAACATTTCAATAAGATCGGTGCATTAGTTTTTGAGACAACATGGCCGCTGTTTTTTTTATGGGTCTCCGGAAACCGGGTCCCACCGGTTAAATTTCCTAAATTTTTTAATGAACTTTTTTTCGAACTACTGTTGAAAGGTTGGTCTTTTATGTGCCAAACATTATGGATAAAAAAATGTATATATTATATATTTTTTTTAATACAGAAAATATGCTTTTTGGCTTCGAAACGAACTGTGTCTCCTAAATTTTATATTTCATATAATATTATCTTTACTGTTATGTTACATTTCCTCAGCTAGATTATAACTGTATGAAAACATTTCTTTTTTGTTTATTTAAAAATTTACAATATAAGCATTTTTTATTCTGAAGTAATATAAATCATGAAACAACAGTAAAAAAATAAACTTTCCTTGCGTTGTAACTATAATACAAATTTCGAGACATTGACGTGCATCAGAATTTTGACAGAATGTTAAATGAGCCATGATCGGTTGCAAAGAAGAATTCAAAAACATCTTGACTTTGGGAATGTCGATTACAATGATTCACTAACCATATTATTTTCTACAAAGTAACAACAGGCCATAGGATTGAAAACAAAACAAACAAAACATCGGATAATTCTTACGGGGTTACGTGAATTTCGAAGCAAATGAAGCAATATTTCATTATTTTTGGAAAAGATAATTCGTGGATTATTTTATTCAAAATGTTAAACATCTAAAAGAGCAAAAATCCAACAACACTGGAAAAAAATTTCGACCAAAAATTTGGGAAATTCAGCCAGTGGGGCCGGTTTCCGGAGACCCCTAAAAAAATAGTGGACACGATTTCTCAAACATCTCCATACCATGGAATACACGATTTTTTAGAATTTTCACCCCTCGATAAAGGTGGGTTCCTGCAAAAGACAGTCGCTAATTTTTTTTCCTGGCTTCTTTACGGTTGGTCTACCTGTTCCGCCAATAAAAAAGAGGACTATCTTCATTGCGTAGAAGATATAATTTTTTTTTCAACTTTTTACAACTTTCACCCCCGATAAGGATGAGTTCCGGTTAACGAATATCGCTCATTTTTTTGTCTCGTCTCCTTTATGGTTGGTCTAACCGTAGCGCCAATAAAAAAGATGACTTTTGTTATTACGTGGGAGATATAATTTTTTTTCAACTTTTCACAACTTTCACCCCCGATAGGGGTGAGTTCCGATTAACGAATATCGCTCATTTTTTTTGTCTCGTCTCCTTTGTGGTTGGTCGAACCGTAGCGCCAATAAAAAAGATGACTTTTTTTTATTGCGCGGGAGATATAATTTTTGTTCAACTTTTTACAACTTTCACCCCCGATAAGGGTGAATTCCAGTTAACGAATATCGCTCATTTTTTTTTCTCGTCTCCTTTATGGTTGGTCTAACCGCAGCGCCGATAAAAAATATGACTTGTGTTATTGCGTGGGAGATATAATTTTTTTCAACTTTTTACAACTTTCACCCCCGATAAGGGTGAGTTCCGGTTAACGAATATCGCTCATTTTTTTTGTCTCGTCTCTTTTATGGTTGGTCTAACCGTAGCGCCAATAAAAAAGATGACTTTTGTTATTGCGTGGGAGATGTAATTTTTTTTCCACTTTTTACAACTTTCACCCCCGATAAGGGTGAGTTCCGGTGAACGAATATCGCTAATTTTTTTTGTGTCGTCTCCTTTATGGTTGGTCTAACTGTAGCGCCCATAAAAAAGATGACTTTTCTTCATGCGTGGGAGATATAATTTTTTTTTCAACTTTTTACAGCTTTCACCCCCGATAAGGGTGAGTTCCGGTTAACGAATATCGCTCATTTTTTTTGTCTCGTCTCTTTTATGGTTGGTCTAACCGTAGCGCCGATAAAAAAGATGACTTTTGTTATTGCGTGAAAGATGTAATTTTTTTTCCACTTTTTACAACTTTCACCCCCGATAAGGGTGAGTTCCGGTTAACGAATTTCGCTAATTTTTTTCTGCGTCGTCTCCTATATGGTTGGTCTAACTGTAGCGGCAATAAAAAAGATGACTTTTGTTATTGCGTGGGAGATATAATTTTTTTCAACTTCTTACAACTTTTTACAACCCCCGATAAGGGTGAGTTCCGGTTAACGAATATCGCTCATTTTTTTTTCTCGTCTCCTTCGTGGTTGGTCTAACCGTAGCGCCAATAAAAAAGATGACTATTGTTATTGCGTGGGAGATATAATTTTTTTTTCAACTTTTTACAACTTTCACCCTCGATAAGGGTGAGTTCCGGTTAACGAATATCGCTCATTTTTTTTGTCTCGTCTCTTTTATGGTTGGTCTAACCGTAGCGCCAATAAAAAAGATGACTTCTGTTATTGCGTGGGAGATGTAATTTTTTTTCCACTTTTTACAACTTTCACCCCCGATAAGGGTGAGTTCCGGTTAACGAATTTCGCGAATTTTTTTTGTGTCGTCTCCTTTATGGTTGGTCTAACAGTAGCGCCAATAAAAAAGATGACTATTGTTATTGCGTGGGAGATATAATTTTTTTTCAACTTTTTACAACTTTTACCCCCATGAAGGGTGGGTTTTTCTTGCCGAAATCTCTTAAAATGTTTTAAATGATCTTTCATAGGCACCCCGAAGCGGACTGAGCAATAAATAGATCGAAAATCAAAAATAAAAAAAATGAAAAATTTCGTTGCTTAGCAACGATGCGAACTTCAGACACATCGCGCGGGTTTGATATAATCAATTTTTTTATTGGCGTTGCCTGTAAGATGGCCCTAACAGCATCTCTCCGAAAAATATCAATCCTCTGAATTTTCCGAAAAGCACCCCTATCGAGGGGTGAAACTTTCAAAAAATTCTATCTCCCACGGGTTTGATATAATCATTTTTTTTATTGGCGTTGCCTGTAAGGTGGCCCGGAAAGCATCTTCCCGAAAAATGTCAATCCTCTGAATTTTCCGGAAAGCACCCCTATCGAGGGGTGAAACTTTAAGAAATTCTATCTCCCACGGGTTTCATATAATCAATTTTTTCATTGGCGTTGCCTGTAAGGTGGCCCGAACAGCATCTCTCCGAAAAACATCAATCCTCTGAATTTTCCGGAAAGCACCCCTATCGAGGGGTGAAACTTTCAAAAAATTCTATCTCCCACGGGTTTGATATAATCATTTTTTTTATTGGCGTTGCCTGTAAGGTGGCCCGAAAAGCATCTCCCCGAAAAATGTCAATCCTCTGAATTTTCCGGAAAGCACCCCTATCGAGGGGTGAAACTTTAAAAAATTCTATCTCCCACGGGTTTCATATAATCAATTTTTTCATTGGTGTTGCCTGTAAGGTGGCCCGAACAGCATCTCTCCGAAAAATATCAACCCTCTGAATTTTCCGGAAAGCACCCCTATCGAGGACCGAAACTTATGGTGTTGAAGTTTGCATCGTTGGAATGCAATGAATTTTTTTTTACTGAACTTCAAAAATTTTCTTTGGCAGATTTGAGCTCTACATACCGCGCGTTCATTTTTTAGGCTCGCCATTTAGCGATCTATAATTGAAATCTAAAAAATACGGTATTTGATATTAATAAAGAAATGGAAGTCGAAAAAAAGTTGTTGCATTCCAACGATCCAAACTTCAAGTCCATGAAGGTTGCATCGTTAGAAAACTACCAATAATGTTTCTATTAACCTGAAATTTCCAAACGAAAGGATTTCGAATCTTAATACAAATTACGAAATAAGAAAAAATAATAACGTCATAATAACATAAAACATTAAAAAAACGTCATAATAACATAAAGTTAAAGTTTGCATCGTTAGAATGTAATGAAAATCTTTTTGTTATTCCCCGAATTTCTTTTGGCAGATTTGAGCTACAAAAATCACGCCAACATTTTTTAACATTCTTCTTTAGCGATCTACAATAAATTTGCAAAGCATAATTTTGAATAATAATGAAAATAAGAAATTAAAAAAATGTATCGCTGCATTCCAATGATGCGAGCTTCAGCCGCATCGCATTTTGAGACTTTGGAAGCTTTTTAAGACTTTGGAAGTCAATTTTTTTGAGCTAATGGTATCAAACGATTATTTATTTATAAGCATACATTGTAGGATATAACAAAAGTTATTTCGCGCTAATCGAACTACCAACAAAAAAGTTATAACATTTTAAAGGCGAAATTTCGAAAATTTTTAAAAAAACGTAGAAAAATGATCTTAATTACCGTGACACTTCGGACGTAGAGGCTAAGCGTAAAAAAAGTAGAAATGACCCCCCAATCGCCCAAAAAATGGTGTCGTCTCATGCGCCAAACACCCTGTATATGTTATATCATGCTCTCCGTTTTGTGCGAATAGTGGGGTGAGCAGACCACCGATGTGAGCGCAGGTTGACTTGGATGTGCGTTGAATATTGATATAGACACAGCATCGTAGATTAATTTTTTCGTTTTTCCACAATTCATTTTTTTGCAGGCGTCATAGACTTCTAGAGTTAATTTATTCAATTTAAATCTCCTTGGGTTTGTTTATATTTTTTTTGCTTCTCTAGTTGCTATATGGTTGCTGTAGTCAGAGCTGAGCCCATCCGCTAAAGATAAAGAAGGAGCGGTAAAAAAATAGCTTTCAAAAATCGATATCTCGAAAACTATAGCACGTCCCTAAAAATCCTTTTAGACCTCTCAAAATGTTTAAATAATGATGTATGCCAAATTACAGATCGAAATTCGGTTTCCGCTTTTTAGAAGTTCAGGCAAATAATCTACATATATAGTTCCATCCTTTGAAGAAAAAAAAAGATCGATTTCATTATCGTTGGAAGTGTATATCCCGCTTTAATGCAATCCTGAAATATCAATATTACAGCGAATATTATAAGCAATATCAGACCTATGCGAAAGAAAACAGAACAAATTTTTATTTACAGATTTATATTGCAAAGTTCGGAATTATATGAAAAAATCGTGAGGCTTTTTTTGTCGAAACTGGCCAGAAGATATTGGAGTAAATGAGAAATATTTATTTTCATTGGATCCGTACGATGTAAACTTTAATGCCATGGACGGCCGTACTTAGCCGAAATCACTTTGGTTAATAAATTCGGTTGTCAATTTTTTTGAAAATTGACGCCCAGCTACCTCACCTTCTTAAAGCCGCAAAACCATAAGTAGTTCCCATTCGCGTAAGCGTAGGCTCGTCTTCAAACACAAAGCTGGAAACATACATAAACACACACATTGGCATACATCGCGCTCTCCGCTGATCGTATACATTGTAGTGACATTGGATAATCATGCGTTCTCACTCGCACTCGCACGCTTTGCTACGCGCACGACGGTGTTGTGTCGAAACATACTGCCCGTGAGATGATGCTGCGTTCTCACTCTTGCTCGAGCGTCTTTTAAATTTTATTATTGCCGCACTCTCGCTCGTGCGTCGTCGGCAATTTTCGGCTACCTCGTACTCCTCTCGCGTGAACGAAGAACGAACAGGGCCTTTCGTTCGGCGAGCTGCTTCGCATCAAAGACCGGGCGTTGGAAATCCCCACTCCCCCCTCGCCGGGCACAAGCGCAGCGCAGTGCGACTTCGGAAGGCCTGGGACAGGCACTTTCCCGGTGCTTGCTGCCGCCGCGTTAAGGGAGAATATACCTTTGTAAGGGCAAAATCAAGGGCAATTTCTGACAATTTATTTCAGAAAACAAAACAATATTTTTAAATTTGATTTTTTATACATGTTAGTACAAGTCATAAAGTAAAAGAATTCTTTTAAAATTTATTTTGAAACATAATGGCGGCGCAGTAGTTTTTCTCGAAACTATGTTTTTAGACACCGGCGTATGCGTAGCGCCTCGAGTTTTCAATCGATCGACTTGACATTTTAACTGTAGCTTCTTGACAACATTTTCTAGCCCAGGATGTGGGATTTTTTCGATAATTTGAAATTTGAAAATTTTATGGTCGATATGTGACCCATTTTAAACGATTTTTTTTCATGTTAAAGCCATTTTTTAAAAATTCAATATTTTTAAAAACCCCTACGTACTGGACTAGTTTTTTATATCTACATTCAAAATATTTTTCGTTTTTTTTCTAGCTTAAAAATGTTGACCTGTGCGAATACGTCCGTAGAGAACTATGAAAAAAGAGAGTTTTCTTTCATCGACTACTGCGCCGCCATTTTGCTTCAAAATAATTTTAAAAAATAATTTTACTTTAAGACTTGTACTAACATATATAGAAAACCGAATGTAAAAATATTGTTGTTTTTCTTAAATGGATTGTCAAAAATAACCCTTGATTTTGCCCTCACGAAGGTATATTCCCCCTTAAAGTTGGAGAAATTCTACCACCGGAATGATTTTTTTTTTCATGTATATAACCTCTTCGCTGATCATCCTGTGCAGTTTGGGTATGATACACAGTACCGTTTTTCAGATAAAAATTCGGGAACTCAACGTATTTCGTGGATTCGACTATATTACGCTTGTGGAAACGTCCCGATCATTTTTCAGTAGCTTAATATCTGGTAAGGAAATGACGGAGCAAAAAAAATAAGTACGGTTCGACTAATTATTGGACTAACCTTTGGTGCCGTGAAAATGAGAATTGACAGTACCGTTATAAAATTATTAATTTTTTCCATCACACAGTAGGAGAAAAGCCCAAAAACCTGGCGAAAACCTCAAATGACCTTTGACGGGAATGAAAATTGGCTTACAGTGGTTTTCAAGGTCGCTGATTACGAATCTGAAAGCCAAATTATCGTAAACAAAATGGCCGATCCAATATGGCTGACATGAATGTTAAAAAGTTGCCAGATGTCGACAAAAATTGGTATTTACGGGTTTTCAAGGTCGCTGATTACGAATCCGCAAGCCAAATTATCGTAAAAAAATGGCCGATCCAATATGGCCGACATGAACGTTAAAAAGTTACCAGATGTTGACAAAAATTGGTATATACGGGTTTTCAAGGTCGCTGATTACCAATCCGATATCTATTGTTTATAACTTGCAACAAAGAGCTTACAGCAAATTGTTATAAACAAAATGGCCGAGTATCCTGCTAAATAGATAAATTAATATATTTAAAAAAATCATCATAATAAAATAAACGTGAACAGTGTATTCTACGCAATTATTATTTTTATTTCCAAAATACATACGGAACGTTTCAAAAATAGAAAATTTTATTCTTAATCAAAATCGTAATCGGAGTCGGAGTCGGAGTCAGAATCATTATCCGAGTTTGTATCTATTACAACTCCCGGCACGGCTTCAATCTCGGCGCAAAATTCGTCTGCTGCAGCAGTCACTTTAGGAGCGATCAACATCGCTACAGCTTCCGGCGACAAACTCTTCAGCTTCTTCTGTGGTAGTCTTCTGACACTTGAAATGTACGGATCAGAAGTAACTAAGAGCCGATGAAAAACATCTTCCATAGTTTTAACCCTGGAACTTTTTCGCGCAAAATCTTCTCGATATCGTTTGATGTCTTTGTTTCGAGCTTCCTGAGCATCTTCGGATAATTGGCCGATTGGTAATAGAGCATGAGTTATTATCACTGGACCATGAATTAATAGTTTGTGCACCGAAGTAGGCATGGAGTACCAAGGGTATAATGCAACGGTCTTTCTTGCCGTTTCAATAGCATACTGTTCAAATCTTTCACAGTTTATCTCGTGGCCACACGATATAACTTGTAGGATTACGTACAAGCGTTTAATAACTTCTTCGTTGACCCCCGTTATCGCAGCGGAAACCGTCGAATTTTCAAAGAATCGCCGAGCTGTGTTGCCATCATTGCTGCTGCCGTATCCAGGCTTTGGGCGATCGATATTTAGACCCAATTGCTTCTTTAATCCTTCTTGAATGGCCCTCTTGCGTTCCTGGGTAATTTTTTTTTCTTCGGCACTTCGAGCTTGCTATTTTTTAATGCCGAGTTTGTAAGACACGTGTAAGCAATACTCGAAGCACCGTATCCACGCATGCAGCGTCGACAATCCGAACTTCAAATTTGTTTCATTGATTTCCCTTTGCAATACAGTGTCGATGGCATTAAAATCTTTGCTGGTTGCTCCACACAAATAGCACCGTTGAGCAGATTTCGTCAATGATACAGCGTTGCAAACTTTACCATCTATCATGGTGAACAACAACTTGTACATTACGGAGATTTCTTTTCCATCTATTACACTTTCGAATGGACGAAGTGACTTTATTTGTTCTTCAACAATTTGGACTTCATTAAGTGTTGACTCTGTGTCTTCGCGTAGAAACAGTAGTCTAAGCGGTCTACAAAATCGTGGAGACGAGGGTCTGGGGTTCTTCCAAACAACTATTTCTTCCTTCGATTGTTGATCATAACACACGAGTTGTAATGGCACGACTGAAGTAAAGAATACATGCGCATCAGATTTGCTGTCATCACTGAACGTCTGCTTATATTCACTTTGCCCAGAACTTCCATCGCAACCCTACTTGCAAATCAAGTCCATTTTACGAACATTATCTGGAGTCAATCTTTGAATGAGTACATTTTGGACGAGTAAAATACGTTCAACTGTATGATCTAATAGTGCCTGTAGTTGGACTTCTGCACTACTCTCTGTAATCCTGATTGCATCACGTGGTGGATAACAACGCTTTTTTGCTTTCATCACTTTTTCGTAAGACGGATATAGCTTACAGTTATTTTCCTTCCCTAATCTTCTCATTCCCTGGTAAGTACTCTTGGAGAATTTATATTCAATCATAGCGGAAAGTGCAGCCTCTTCGGATAAAGTAATTTCATCCGTTGCTGAGTAAGCTTTACGATACTTGGAAGCTCTTAAAGGACTCGTCATTGTTACGTCCTTAATAACTTTTGCGGCGTCGGATTGTCCTGAAGAGCGAAGGCTCATCTGAGTAGCGTATGCTAACTCGACCGAGTTGAACGATGTACGAATATCTTGGGTCTTCCTTCGTTTAGATCTTTCACTGGACATTGTAAACTCAAGGGACGGGCGGCCGCCCGTATTACCCGGGCTTGTTACTACAGTGTCTGTAGGTGCGGCAAAACATACCTGCTTGCTAAGCCATTCACCGTTATTCTTGAAAAATACACAGGATTTTCTGTGAGCTTGTTGCCACCTCGTTCTCATTTGATTGAAGAGTATCGAAAAAGTCTGTTTCGAGTCCTCAGGCACTACAACTGTACGTCCGGTGTCCTTGGAAATTTTTTCTACCATAAATTCGATCAAGGAAGCGAATTTATCGGATAAATGCTCGCTGATTATCAGAAATACTTCTTTCCTTGTCAGCACCAATTCTTTGTAACCGGATCCTGTAATAAAGACATAAAATTGTAGAAAATTGGTGTTAAAGGAAAAGATAAAATTTTCAATTAATACAAAAACTTGAACAATGTACATTATTTTACCAAATAAATAACCGCAATAATTGAAATAATTGTAAGAAAATTAGACAGAAAATATTGACATGGATTTGGTTAAAAGAAAGCTTTGCTTACTATATAATATATATATATTCAAATATTTTATTTGAATGTTATAACATTTCATTCATATTTAAGAAATTTTTATGTGGTTGATTTTAATATGTATATATATATATGCATACGTATATATCATAATTAAATCACAGAAAATTTATATATATATATATACACATACATATATATTAAAATAATTTATTTCAAGCGTATAACAGCCGTCTTGTCCGTTATGATGCTACTTCACCCATTCTCAGGTAGAGGCGCAGAGGCTGCTCAATAGTGCCGCGTGCACGCTCGGCTACCGCACGATGCGAAAAAAATCATAACGGACAAGACGCACGTTTTCCGCAGGTAACTCTTGTAAATTTCGAAAGCTTATACATTAAACTAAAGGCCGAGACTAGGAGCTTTGCAAAATGTGACAAAATATATAACTTTTCGGACCGTTGAAAATATAAGTTTTCAAAATTATTCAATTTTATTTATGCCGAAGGCTATACTACATTTCAATCATTTATACATAAACTTTAGATTCAACCGATGTAAAAACATGTTCTACATACCTCCAGAAGTCGTATCCATGTTGCAGAATTGAAATTAAACCTGTCACTTTAAAGTTATGGGTTTTTGAAGTGAGCGTTATTTTCGTCTGTTCAGCGCGTGACACATACACTCTTCACGAACACTAACTGCCAACTGACGCTGCGGCGCAGGTATACACTTAAAGGGCTTTCCCTTCCACAATAGAATGCAGTTACTAGTCCTCTACCTGAATGACTACTCAACTGACCCTATTTCGAAAATTTATTTTTTGGGGTTTTGGCCAGGTTTTTGGGCTTTTCTCCTACTGTGGGCCGTCGCTGATGCTCGATCCCCCGAATTGACATTCTCCCCGGCTGATAACGAGACCGTCCGGCCATACCACGCGAGAGAATGGAGACAATTCGGGGGGGTGGTGATAAGAGGCCTTCGGAAGGCGAGCCCGATGGTCCGCGAGGCCGAGTGATGGCGTTGTTCGGCGTTCGGTGAGCCCGCACGCCAGTCCGTGTAGTCGTCGCGCGGGGGACGTCGAGAAAAAGGGGGTACGGGGCGGGAACGGGGAGGAAATGTCGCGGATTCTATATAAAAGAAAACTTAAACTACCTTAAAATTAACATTGAAATTTCGTGAAGGGCGCGGCGGAGATTGAGCCCGAGCGTGGTCACGCGGGCTCTTTCTCGACTTAATTTTTGTGACGCAACGCCATAATATATATTGGGATTGTTAAATGGCGATATGACATCTGATGGCGGAAAATCAACGTACATTCGGGACGAAGCCTTCAATAGTAATTAGATCATCGTCTCATTCTCGAGATTACATAGGTAGTACCAGTACCGTCTACTTCCTGCCAAATTTCCACGAACATTCAGTTTAAAAAAAATGAAACAGCGAACCGAGACAGACCTCGCCTACCATTCCATGCGTTCCACGCTTAACGTTTTTTCGTGCCGAATGGCGTCATTTCAGAGTTAATAAAAAGGTAGTTTTTTTATTGTTTCTTCTAGACCAATATGTCAGAAGACGATCGTAAAAGGAAGGCGGAGGAATCCGTGATAGAAAAAATCTATTTAAAAATTTAAAAACCCGAGGATCACTAATATAACTTCGAAAAATCAGCGGCGTCGAGTATGCGCTAAAACGGAAGTCGTATCCATGTTGCAGAATTGAAATTAAACCCGTCACTTTAAAGTTATGGGTTTTTGAAGTCAGCGTTATTTTCGTCTGTTCAGCGCGTGACACGTACACTCTTCACGAACACTAACTGCCAACTGACGCTGCGGCGCAGGTATACACTTAAAGGGCTTTCCCTTCCACAATAGAATGCAGTTACTAGTCCTCTACCTGAATGACTACTCAACTGACCCTATTTCGAAAATTTATTTTTTGGGGTTTTGGCCAGGTTTTTGGGCTTTTCTCCTACTGTGCATCGCGGACTTATGTGCAAGTAAAATACCCAAACGTAGGGCTTCGTGATGATGGTACGCCGTAGACGGCACAAGTTCTACCAAATTTATACATATACGTTTTTGCATATTTTTTATGACAGGTTAACCTCAAATTGCCAAACGAAAGGGTTTCGAATATTAATGAAAATTACGTAATAAGAAGAAAAAAAATCGTTGCGTTCCAACGATGTAAACTTCAACGTCATCTTTGGTACAAACTTTATCTTCCCAGCGAATTTTGTTTCGGACCCGGACCGATGTTGATTGTTCCCATCTCCTTGGACCGATTTTGACGTCATAAACCGGACAATTAACCACGTTGTAAATTCGTCTCGCGTTAAAATGTATATATGGTATAAATTCGGATCTATTTTGTCTGCCTAGAAATTTCTAGAAAATTATCATTTCTGAACATATATATTAAATCAATATTAAGTAACTATTACTAATTAGGAGAATGAGAACAAATGATATTCGTTGTTAATTGTCTTGGGCAAGTAGATTGAGGGCATAATTACCGAATATGTATAAAATAGGCACCATTTGTGCCGTCTACGACGTTCCCCAGATTGCGCAACCCGTACATTTTGCGGGCTTGACTTGGTCATAAGTTCGCGATTTAAAAAATTATTAATTTTATAAGGGTACTGTGAATCCTCATTTTCACGGTATCAAGGGTTAGTCGGATAATTAGTCGAAACGTACCTATTTTTTTCTGCCCCATCTTTTTTTTAGCAGATATTAATAATCCACTCAAAAACCATCGAGACTTTTCCACAAGCGTAATATAATGGGATCCGCGAAATACGTCGAGCTTCAGAATGTTTATCTAAAAAACGGTACTGTGCATCATACCTAAACGGTGCAGGATGATCGGAAAAGAGGTTATATACGTCCGAAAAATGTTTAGCCCGGTGGCAGCATTTCGACTTGACCCCATAGCAACCTTAACGGCGCATCGAGCGCCGGGTGAGTGCCAGTCGTTACGGAGTCCCACTGCGTTGCGGTTGTGTCGAGAAGGGGGAGTGGGGATCTCCAACGCACGGTCTTCGATGCGAAGCAGCTAGCTAAACGTAAAGCTTTGGTCGTTCTTCGTCCACGCGAAAAGAGTAGGAGATAGCCGAAAATTGCCCACGACGCACGAGCGAGAGTGAGACAATGAAATTTAAAAGACGCTCGAGCAGCAGTGAGAACCCAGCGTCTCACGAGCAGTACGGTAGCGTTCGACCCAACACCGTCGAGCGCGCAGCAAAGCGTGCGAGTGCGAGTGAGAACGCATCATTATCCAATGTCACTACAATGTATAGGACCGGCGGAGAGTGCGCGCTGCATGCCAAAGTGTGTGTTTATGTAGGTTTCTATCTTTGTGTTTGAAGGCGGGTCTACTAGTCCAGTCAACTTAGCATAAGACCTATTCAAGAGGCCCACCCTCTGGCCAATTTTTTTATAGGTTGTTTGGACCTACAAGAATATAGTCCTGAGTTTTCGGATATTTCCGAGGTATTTTTCAGCAATAAAAAATTATTGAAAATTAAAAAATGGACATTTTTGAGATATTTTTTTTGGAACGCGTTCTATCGAAGAAAGTTTCGAATAAAATTTGTTCATAATAACGTCCTCTGTAAAAAAGGCCCTGAAAAAAGTCCTAACATTGTTAATTATGTGGTTAATGGCAAATGAAAATGACAATTCTCCATTTCGTTTTTGCAACCGCAATCGGGTGTTTATCAACATATCGGTTTGAAACTCGTACATGATGTAAAGGACCCAAACCCCAAGAGAATAGTGCAAGATTTATCGATCTGCGAGAATAGTTCAGCAACAATCTGCGATCATCGAAAAATTTTTGCCCTCCAATAGAATTTCCGGACGAAGGGCCACAGGGTGGAAAAAAAATCGAGGAGCTTCGTGTCGTCATGCACAAGCGATTTGGAAAAAAAATACGTTTTGTTGAAAATAGATACTGTTTTTTCGCGATTTTACATTTTTGCTTATAAACAAATAACAATTCTGACCAAACTTGCAAAGATATCTGAAAAATTCTTGGATCATCTAACGCGTTTTTGGAAAACGAACGATTGAATAAAAAATTTGCAATTTTTTGATTACCGCACGAGATATGAATGTTTTTACGTTTGTTCAATTTTATATTGTTGTTATAAAGATTTTTGCAAAATTCGAGTTCCTCAGCAATCCCTACGCTTCCGGCCATGGGATTCAATAAAATTATTCCCTTTACGAGCAATTATGCCATCACAGTTATCGATGTATTTCGATCGGAGGCTTGCCGCTGAGCGCGTGGCGTCGACCGCTCGGCCAGCCGTCGCGGTGGTGATGCCCCCTCTCACTCCGCAGCCTGGCGCGAGCGGCTTAGTTAACAAACATAATAACTTACTTAAAAATGGCCGTATAACAATTTTTTTTTCGTTTTACGTGATTTATTTATGATACCTTTTCCCATCCACAGTTAAATAATTTTAAAGCATGTTTAAATGTCAAATTTGTAAGAAACATGGTCATGGGGCTGCTATGGGGTGAACATAATTTTCAAGAACACCATCGCGTTCGTAAGAAAAAATCACGTAAAATGAAGAAAAAAATTGTTTTACGGTCATTTTTAAGTAAGTTATTATACTTGTTAACTAAGCCGCTCGCGCCAGGCTGCAGAGTGAGAGGAGGCATCCCCACCGCGCCGCCCGGCCGAGCGGTCGACGCCGCGCGCTCGGCGGCGGGCCGTCGCGTCGATCGAAATACATCGATAACTGTGATGGCATAATTGCTCGTAAAGGGAATAATTTCATTGAATCCCATGGCCGGAAGCGTAGGGATTGCTGAGGAACTCGAATTTTGCAAAAATCTTTATTACAACAATAGAAAATTGAACAAACGTAAAAACATTCATATCTCGTGCGGTAATCAAAATATTGCAAATTTTTTTTTCAATCGTTCGTTTTCCAAAAACGCGTTAGATGGTCCAAGCATTTTTCAGATATCTTTCCAAGTTTGGTCAGAATTGTTATTTGTTTATAAGCAAAAATCTAAAATCGCGAAAAAACAGTATCTTTTTTCAACAAAACGTATTTTTTTTCCAAATCGTTTGTGCATGATGACACGAAGCTCCTCGATTTTTTTCCACCCTGTGGCCTTCGTCGAGAAATTATATTGAAGGGCAAAGATTTTTCGATGATCGCAGATTATTGCTAAACTATATCTCGCAGATCGATAAATCTTGCACGATTCTCTTGGGGTTTGGCTCCTTTACATCATGTACGAGTTTCAAACCGACATGTTAATAAACACCCGATTGCGGTTGCACAAACGAAATGGAGAGTTTTCATTTTCATTTGCCATTAACCGCATAATTAACAATGTAAGCACTTTTG
Organism: Ophion costatus; assembly: GCA_951751655.1. Taxonomy (NCBI): domain Eukaryota; kingdom Metazoa; phylum Arthropoda; class Insecta; order Hymenoptera; family Ichneumonidae; genus Ophion; species Ophion costatus. Next base: position 17,475,842 of record OX632356.1, on the reverse strand, counting down.
TTCAGGACCTTTTTTACAGAGGATGTTATGATGAACAAATTTTATTCGAAACTTTTTTCGATAGGACGTGGTCCAAAAAAATGATCTCAAAAATATCAATTTTTAAATTTTCAATAATTTTATATTGGTGAAATATACCCCGAAAATGTCCGAAAATTCAGGACTATATTCTTGTAGTTCCAAACAACCTATACAAAAATTGGCCAGTGGGTGGGCCTCGTGAATAGAACTTCGTAAAATATGGCCTAAGGTGACTGGCCTATACGTTTACGTTGAACGGGAACTACGTACGGTTTTGCGGCTTCAAGAAGGTGATGTAGCTGGGCGCAGTGCAGCCAGATCGCGCGTAAAAGTTACCCCCTCTCCTAGTCTCTTACGCGCCCATCACACTTCATAGTAGCGCGTGTCCGTGAGCGAGCGACGCTCGGACATCTTCGGAAAGACCCGAGCGCGGTCGAAGTTTCCCGACCGCGCCTTCGGCAGCTACGACAATACATGGACGCTGAGCACGTTCATGTGCGGCTAAGCCGAAACGAAGGCTCGAGGGAAAAAGCAATCTGAGCACGACTCGCGCGTGCCGTCGGGTGACATCACGCGCGAGGCTTTTACATGATTTCAATGCTTATTTAGCTCTCGATTCTCTGGATTATTAATGTATACAAAAAAAATGTATCGCGCATTCTGATCGCTCATTTTTTTAGTTTATACGTTAATTTAAATATAATAATAAATCTAGATTACAACTTATTTATCTTCTAAAAAATTATTTACGCTTTACTCACACCCGTCCTTATGCCAAATAAATTATGATTCATAAAATTAAGCGGCAATATATTTATATTCGTATTATAATATTAATTCTCATACTTTCATCAAGCGATAAAACATTATCCCCAAAAACAAACCAACCATCCATCCGGCCGCGAATCGTGAGTACCAAAAGGTGCACATATTCTACAAGCGATGAGATGGTCCCGTTGGTAGCGTTCCTGGCTTTATTATTACTATTACTAATTTATTATTACTATTAATTCTTATTTGATTAGTTGTTTTTATTAGTTATCGTTATTATTTTAATTAGTTATCTTTATGTGTCGAATTATTTATCGCGCACTGTGACCGCTTATTTAATTAGCTTGTACGTTAATTTAAATATAATAATAAATGTAAATTACAACTTATTTATCTTCTAAAAATTGTTTACGCTTTACTCACACCCGTCCTTATGCCAAATAAATTGTTATTCGTAAAAGTAAGCGAAAATATATTTATATTCGTATTATTAGATTCATGCTCATATACTTTCATCAAGCGATAAAGTATTATCAAGGGATAATGCTTTATCGTTTGATGAAAGTATGAGAATGAATATAATAATACGAATATAAATATATGTCCGCTTACTTTTATGAATTACAATTTATTTGACATAGGGACGGGTATGAGTAAAGCGTAAACAATTTTTTAGGAGATCAATAAGTTGTAATTTAGATTTATTATTATATTTAAATTAACGTACAAACTAATAAAAAAAAGCGGTCACAGTGCGCGATAAATTATTCGTCACTTAAAGATAACTAATTAAAATAATAATAACTAATAAAGATAACTAATCAAAAAATAATTTAACGTAATAGTAGTAGTAGTAGCTTCTTTATTTCCTATGCGTACCCTTGCGGGCTTTATACATAATCTCCTCTCTTTCTTTCACACATTTTTTCTTACACCTACACTCACACGCCTGGCCTTCTTGCTCCTTGTCCGCCCTTACTCGCTCATTAGATTTTCTTTTCACATACACTTAATATTCCACCGATGCCTCTAGCCGCTTATCACATATTTATCTCCACGCGTTTAAGATATTTATATTATATTATATTATGTATAGATATTTACATACTTACAAGCTACTTAGAACCTAAACTCCTAATATCTAGCCTCCGTTCGGCTTTCCTCCTTTGCCTTTGCTAACTTTTCGAATTGTCTCATTAACTCACACATCTCTTCCACAATTTCCTTTCCCTTCAGAGCCTTGCTCCAACCTCCATTTCGATCGCTGCTTTGCTTCCTCTTCCACTCCTCAAAATTTCGTACTGTCTGAGCCTCTAATTGGGTTTTGGCCTCCTCGGCAGGGTGTCAGTTCTGCTCAGTGCAGTTCGCCAGTTCAACTCTCCACTGTGCAATTCGACGAAGCGGGCAGTTCGACACCGAGCCAATTCGACGACCGTAGCAGTTCGACATTTCCCCGACGCTCGCGTATCCCCACTCTTCAGATGGGGGCCGGGCGATTTGCTGCCCTGTGTCAGTTCGACAACACCGAGTCCTCCCTACCCAGCGTAGCGTGCTCAACTTACATCTCGTAGCGGCTGTACTTTTTTCGAATCACCCATACCCGGGAACGAGAAATATACGAGCAAAATGTTTTCGCATGTACCGACTACCCGCTCCGTCAGTTCTCTAGTTTATCAACTGATTTTGAATGGAAATTTCATGAGCGGCATATTCTTATAACTTTATTCTTTAATAATGCCACGAACATATATTTAGTCTCTAAAAATTTTAATTCTTCCATAATTCGGGAAAAAGCGTCATTTTTGAGTACTTGAGAATAACGATAAGCAATACTAAGAGAACTGAAAACTTATATAATAATTGTGTGAAAGAAAAACTGGTGGCCTCGTACAGTTGGACAGTTTTTCGTTGCCGTTGAATATAGGATAATGTTCTTCAAGAGGATGTTTAAATTTGTTCTGAATTTCGTTTCTTGTGGCTCTTGGTTTATTCGTAAAAACCATCGTGCAAAGTCTAAATTTTATAATCAACTTTTTAATCGTCAAAAATATCGCTGAAAAAAGCATATGCAGTTACAAGAAATTAATATCATGACACGATTGGAAATAATATTGTTGTCAATATTCCTCATATACGTTCCTTTCATTACAGATTGAAACGTCCGCATTATTATTATCCATGTTGTTCAAATACTTAATGCCAAAGAACAGTGCATGTCGGATATATTTATTTTTCATTAATGTGTGACATGTCGTCTACTATATATGAAAAAATTTAATCATCGTACAACATGAATACGCGTGTTGAAAAGCGCAAAATCATTAAGGGAGGGGGGGTGGAAGGTTAATTTGCTATAAAAAAGCATATTTTCGATATTTTTTGTTGACGTACTGTTTATATATATTTATTTATATAAATAGTATAAAATAAAAGGACATTTGAAGAATATTCTGTGAAATTTTCGTTAATAATTGTGCAGAAATGAGCCAGTGACAGGAAATCTTCTCAGAGGCCACAAAAAAAAGTTACATTGCGGTGAACTGCATAACTCACCACTGGATCGCCCGAAAAAAAAAATTCAACAAGATCGTATTATTTAATAAGTTTCTTGAGGTAACGCTGTCGAGTTTTTATTTTTATTTTTATTTCTTTTCAATTTTTAGTCAGACTTAGAAGACAACATAGCGATTTTTCATTAAAAAAATTGGAACCTTTATTATTTCAAAATGAATTAAAATGATTAAAAAAATCGACAGCGTTACCTCAAGAAACTTACTAACTAATACAATCTTCTTGGATTTTTTTTTTCGGGCGATCCAGTGGTGAGTTATGCAGTTCACCGCAATGTAACTTTTTTTTGTGGCCTCTGAGAAGATTTCTTGTCCCTGGCTCATTTCTGCACAATTATTAACGAAAATTGCACAGAACATTCTTCAAATGTCCTTTTATTTTATACTAATTATATAAAGAAATCTATATAAACAGTACGTCAACAAAAAATATCGAAAATATGCTTTTTTATAGCAAATTAACCTTCCACCCCCCCCCCTCCCTTAATCATTCTGCGCTTTTCAACACAGCGTATTCATGTTAACGGTGATTCAATTTTTTCATATATAGTAGACGACATGTCACACATTAATGAAAAATAAATATATCCTACATGCACTGTTCTTTGGCATTAAGTATTTGAACAACATGGATAATAATAATGCGGACGTTTCAATCTGTAATGAAAGGAACATATATGAGGAATATTGACAACAATATTATTTCCAATCGTGTCATGATATTAATTTCTTGTAAATGCATATGCTTTTTTCAGCGATATTTTTGACGATTAAAAAGTTGATTATAAAATTTAGACTTTGCACGATGATTTTTACGAATAAACCAAGAGCCACAAGAAACGAAATTCAGAACAAAATTAAACATCCTCTTGAAGAAGATTATCCTATATTCACCAGTTTTTCTTTCACACGATTATTATAAAAGTTTTCAGTTCTCTTAGTATTGCTTATCGTTATTCTCAAGTACTCAAAAATGACGCTTTTTCCCGAATTATGGAAGAATTAAAATTTATAGAGACTAAATATATGTTCGTGGCATTATTAAAGAATAAAGTTATAAGAATATGCCGCTCATGAAATTTCCATTCAAAATCAGTCGATAAACTAGAGAACTGACAGAGCGGGTAGTCGGTACATGTGAAAACATTTTGCTCGTATATTTCTCGTTCCCGGGTATGGGTGATTCGAAAAAAGTACAGCCGCTAGGAAATGTAAGTTGAGCACGCTACGCTGGGTAGGGAGGACTCGGTGTCGAACTGACACAGGGCAGCGAATCGCCCGGCCCGCATCTGAAGAGTGGGGATACGCGAGCGTCGGGGAAATGGCGAACTGCTACGGTCGTCGAATTGGCTCGGTGTCGAACTGCCCGCTTCGTCGAATTGCACAGTGGAGAGTTGAACTGGCGAACTGCCTCGGTGTCGAACTGCACTGTGCAGAACTGACACCCTGCCGGCCTCCTCACACTCCCACACGTGCGCCAGCGTTTCTTCCACTTTCCCGCATACCCTGCACTTGGTTTCCCTAAACCCTTTTTCCGCCTCTCTCCCCACGCTTCCACACCTCATCCTTGCCCATATTTCCCTATATTCCCCCCTTGTTGTTCCCTTTTCCCAATAATCCTCTACTCCCACCTTTTTCTTCCTATCCTTGTACTCTTTGCAAAAATTAGAGCCATCTATTTTTCCCCACATCTTCTGCAGTTCTTGTTGCGCCATCTTCTGTACTGCCCTGTCAGCCTTCCTCTTCCATTCCTCCTTGCTTCCTCTTCGTATTGGTTCCCCAATCTGCCCCTCCCCTGCCTGCTCGATTGCTGCTTTCACCTCGTTGCCCCATTTACTTCCGTTATTGTTTACTAGGCCTCTTGCCTCCTCCATTAGACATTTCCTTGGCCATCTGTCCTCTGCCATCTCCATGATCTTCCCGATGTAGTCCCCTGCTCGCTTCTTCATAAAGATGTCAATCCCAACGCAGCCCGCTTCCGTCTTCCAAATATAATCTGGCGTGTTTCTTCTCAGTCCCATCGCCATCTTGGTGTACCGCCCCTGTTCTCTCTCTACTCGCTGTCTCCTTTTCCACCCCCAGACTTCTACCCCGTATAGCATTCCGCTCCTCGCAATTGCTTCCGTTATTTTCAGTCTGTCCGATAGTTTGCCAATCCTCGCCCTTTTCGCAATCCCCCATGCTCCGTTTGCTGCTTTCCTTATTCTACTCTCCACCATTTTTAAGGGTTTTTCGAAGGTATTTCCCGCCGAAAAGTATACCCCCAGGTACTTATACTCCTTTACCACTTCCAACTTTTTCCCATCAATTTCCCACCCCCCCTCCTTCTTCTGTCTCCCTCCCTTCTGGAAGACCATCACTTTCGTTTTTTGTATATTGATCTCCAATTTGTTTCTTTTTACGTATCTTCCAAGCTCTTTGATCATGTCCCGCAGTCCCTCCCCCGTGTCTGCAACATCACCACATCGTCCGCGTATTTCAGGGCGTAAATTTTTTCTCCTCCGATTACTGTACCTCCTTCTCCTCTTCTTTTCCACCCTTCCTCCATGTCTTCGATAAAAATATTGAAGAGCGTTGGACTTAGGGCACATCCCTGCCGGACACCTCTTGTTGTTCTAAAGCTCCTTGAGCATCCTTCCGCCGCAATAACTTCGTTCTGCGTTTCCTTGTATATCCTCTTGATTATCTCCAGTGTCCTTCCTTTTATTCCTGCTCTCACCAGCTTCTTTATCAGCTCCACCCTGTCCACCGAATCGAAGGCCGTTCTAAAATCCACGAACGCAGTGTACAGTTTTCCTCCCTTTTTTTCAGGTTCTTGTTGATTAGCGCGTTCAGCACGAATACGTGGTCTCTTGTTTCTCTACCGGCTCGGAAGCCTGCTTGCCCTTCACCTATCGCGTTCCTTCCTTCCAGCACAAACCTGACCCGGTTGTTTATTATTCTTGTGAGCAGTTTATAGCCCGTGTCCATCAGCGTTATCCCTCTGTAGTTAACTGCCAATCCCGAATCCCCAGATTTATGTATCGGAAATATCTTTCCCATTTCCCACCCCCGTGCCAATTTCCCTTCCATCCATAGCCCATTCATGATCTCAGCTAATTCCTTCCTGCCTTCCCTTGGTAATCCCTGAAAAAATTCCATCGTCAGCCCGTCTTGTCCAGCTGCCTTGCCCATTTTCATTTTCTTCAGTTCCTTTTCCAGTTCTCCCAAGGTTATGTCTCTATTAGGTATCTGTTCCATTTGGTCTGCCGCGCTCTCCTGGCCTCCGCTTCCGCCCTTCTCTTCTTCCTCTTGATGCCCTGCTCCTGTTCCTTCTCTGCCGTCTTCCGTACCACCCAACACTTTTGTAAAGTGCTCATCCCATTCCTCCTTAGCTATCTGCCGACTTGCGATACCCCTTTTTCGGGGCCTGAACGGTCTCAGCGCTCGCCATAGATCCGTCAGGTTCTCGCTTCCACATACTGCCTCCCATCGCTGCCTCCATCTTTCCTTGTATTCTTCCTTCCTAATTTTCTTTAACTCCCTTCTCTCTTTTCTCAGTCTCTCCTTCTCCTCTCTCCCTGGTTTCCTGAGAAAATGCCTCAGTTGTTTCCACACCTTTCTTTTTTGTTTTCTTATCCTCCCACTTGACTTCCTGTCCTCTATTTTATCGCCCCCCACCCATATCACCATTCCCATCTCCTGCGCTGCTTCCTTGATGGTCCCCACTAGCGTGTCCCAACTGTCCAGGACATCGTTGCCTCTTTCCTTTTTTCCCCAGATTTCGTCGAAGCATTCCCTGTACCCCTTCGCTCCTTCTTGTTTCCACCGGTACTTCCTTTCCCTTTTTCCGTCGGTTTTGCTTCTCGGGTTCTCCTGTGGTCCCGCTTCCTGTTCTCCGCTGCCCCGCTCAAACGTTATGACTATCGGTAGATGGTCTGACTCTATCCTTTCCCCTACTTCTACCTTCTTTACTAGCTCTTCGGCCATTCCATTCACGACTACGTAGTCGATCACTGATCCTCCCTCGCCCTGATTTCCAACGTAGGTAAAGTTTTCCTGTGTATCCCCTTCCCATCTCCCATTTGCCACTGTCAACCCGAGTTTGGCACATACTCCGATCATTTTCTTCCCCTCTGCATTTTCCGTTCCATCTTTTGATGCCCTCTCATTTTCATCTCCTTCCCTTCCCGTTGTACCTGCTTGTTGCGCCCCGATTCTGGCGTTAAAGTCCCCCACTATAATCACTGCCTGTCCTTTTTCCTCTGCTTCCTCTACTATTTGCCCTAATTCCCCTTCCAGCTCCTTAAGATTCCTATTATATATGCTTATTATTGTTCCCATCTCTTCCCTTGTTTTTCCCAGTTGTATGTCCCGTATGACCATTCCCCCCTTCCACTGTCCTATTTCCCCCTCCCCCAGTATATTTTTCTTAACTCCAGCCAGATGTCCCCCCATCGCCCTACCCTTCCTTTTTTCTCTAATCGCGGCTTTGGTGCCCCACGCAAAGGCCCTGTCCATTTTGCCTTTCCATTCCTCCTCCTCTTGTCCTTCTACCCACGTCTCCTGTAGCGCTACGATGTCGTGTTCCGCTAGCCAGTCCCATGCTTCCTTGATGTTCCTCCTTCCCGCCACGTTCCAGGTTACCGCTCTTACTTCTGGTATCTCTGGTACCGCTCGTCTCCCCCGTTGTTCCTCTGTGTCCACTGTTGCCGCTCCATTTGTCGAAACCCCGTCCCTGTTATTCGTCTCCTAGGCGCTCTGTATCCTCCATCCTCCTCAAGGTCGCCGATGCTCTCGTTCCACGCCATCCATTTCCCGTTGACCTGGACTTTGAGGTAGCCGCTTCTTACGGTCTTCCCCTGGTTCCTCATTATGTCCGCGTACTCCTCGATCCACCGTTGTACCTCATATTCTCGTTGGGTTGAGTCATCCCATATCGTCCTGCGCCCTCCTCTTTTTTCCATGGCCTTCATGATCCTGATTTTACTGTCCATGTCCCTCATTTCGACCAAGACTCCGTCCCCCATTTCTCTCCAACTCTGGAACTGCGGATTGATCCCTGTTCTCTCCCATACCGTCCTTTCGATGTCCCACACCGTTCCGTTCTCGGACCTCCGCACTTCTTCTACCATGATGATTTTCTTCCTTTCCCTCCTTTCCCTCCATTCTTCTTGCCACTCTTTATAGGAGAGACGTTTCGGTTTCATCCGCACAAGGTGTCTTATCCTCTCCCCGCTTATTCGTTCCGTTCTTCTTCGCCTCGGCACAACTTCCCTCCATTCTCCCCCCCCCCCCAATGTATGTCTCCTGGGGGGGCATTTGTGCCTCCCCCGTTGTTGCAGTCCCTCGGTACTCGGCTTCCATCTCATTGTCGCTCTCCACCCTCCTTGTGTTCCCCGAAGTTACCTCCAATTCCCTCTCCTTTTCTTTCTCTTCTCTCCTCGTCCGCCCCGCTGTCCCCAGTCTTCTTCGCATTTCCGCGTTCTCCCCCTGGAGTCTCTCTATTACCTCTTCTTGCTGCCGGAATCTTTCGGTCCATCTCGCCTGTTCTACAATTAACAGTTCTTCCATTACCTCTCTCGGAATTGCATCACTTACTCTTTCTCTCTTCTCCTCCTCTTGCAGCTGTCCTTGTCTTCCGCCCAAATTTCTCATTACTGCCCCCGCCGCTTCTTCTACCGCTCTCCTTATCATCCTTTCCCCCTTTTCTTCCCATTTTTCCATCCATTTGTTCCACATGCTTTCCACTTGCTGCATGGTGTCATTTTCCCGGCTGAGATTTCCCCACTCTGCCGACCTCTCTCCTGTCACGCCCTCTCGCTCCCCCTCCTCTACGCGTTTTACTCTGCTGTCTTCCACCCTGCTTCCTTTCTTTCGCCTGCTTGCCCCCAGGCACTCCATGAGCGATCTTGCTACGACCACCTTCCTTCTTTTGAGCCCCAGAGCGCCTTTCGGCCTTCCCCTTCTTCTCTTCCCTGTCCCCAATCTTTCCTCCGTTGTCTCTGCTGCCTCCTCACTCTGTGCTCTTTGTGATCCCGTGCTCGCATTCTGCTGCCATGTATACTCGGTCGGTGTTTCCACTATACCGCCGGCCAAACAGGTTCCGCTATTTCCTGCCCCTATTTCATCCTCCTGGTCAGATGCGTATACCTCTCTCCCTGTTTCCTTTTCCGCCCGCCACTTACTACCGTCGCCACTGTTCCCTCCTTCACTTCCGCTTGCTGCCATCTCACTCCCTCTTATACACTGTCTCACCGCACGCACGTCCTGCCCTCTTTCGTGTCTTTCAACTGTTTGATTGTCCTGCCCTTTCTTTTTACCGTCCCGTTTTTCACCAACACTTCCACACGTTCCTAACCCTCCCCGGTTGCCCTCCGACCACTTTTCTTCCACTTCTCTCCTCTATTACTTCGACTTGCACGGTTTTTCTGATCGCTTTCACACCACACGTCTGCCTTGGTTCACCATTGACGGAAGTCCAAAAGTAATTTAACGTAATAATAAATTTAAAAAAAAATAGTGCGCGCGGGGAACGATTCCGCGTCCCTGCGGACCGAAGCCAGGAACGCTACCATGTCATTGCTTGTAGAATATGTGCACTTTCTGGTACTCACGACTCGCGGCCGGATGGATGGTTGGCTTGTTTTTGGGGATAATGCTTTATCGCTTGATCAAAGCATGAGAATTAATATAATAATACGAATATAAATATATTTCCGTTTACTTTTATGGATTATAATTTATTTGGCATAAGGACGGGTGTGAGTAAAGCGTAAACAATTTTTTAGAAGATAAATAATTTGTAATTTAGATTTATTATTATATTTAAATTAACGTATAAAGGAAAAAATAAGCGATCAGAATGCGCGATACATTTTTTGTATACATTAATAACGCAGAAAATCAAGAGCTAAATAAGCATTGAAATCATCTAAGAGCCTCGCGCGTGCCGTCGGGTGACGTCACGCGCGAGTCGTGCTCAGTTTGCTTTTTCCCTCGAAGCCTTCGTTTCGGCTTGGCCGCACATGAACGTGCTCGGCGTCCATACATTGTCGTATCTGCCGAAGGCGCGGTCGGGAAACTTCGACCGCGCTCGGGTCTTTCGGAAGTCTCTCGGAAGTCTCTCGGGTCTTTCGTCTGAGCGTCGCTCGCTCACGGACACGCGCTACTATGATGTGTGATGGGGGCGTAAGAGACTAGAGAGGGGGTAACTTTTACGCGCGATCTGGCTGCACTGGCTGGGCGTCGATTTTCAAAAATTTGTCAACCGAATTTAATAATCAAAGTGATCTCGGCTAAGTACGGCCGTCCATAGCATTAAAGTTTGCATCGTGCGGATCCAATAAAAATAAGTATTTCTAATTTACTCCAATATCTTCTGGCCAGTTTCGTCAAACAACAAATCGCACGATTTTTTCACATAATTCGGAACTTTGCAATATAAATCTGCAAATAAACATTTGTTTGGGTTTGTTTGGGTTAGGGCTGATAGTGCTAATAATAAAAAGTTACCACGTGCTTTTACAACCAAAAATAATAAAGTTATGACGATTTAAAGACGAAATATCGGGAAATTTGAAGGAGAAAAAACGAAAAAAATCATCTCTTTTATTGTGACACTTAAGACACGGGGTCTGAGGGGAAAAAAATAGCAAATGACTGTCCCAATCCCCCAGAAAAGTGTCGCCCTATGCGTTAAACACCCTGTATAGGTAGAGCCAGAAGTGAGACCGTCAGCTATAGATATAGTAGAAGGTGGTTGAAAAAATAACTATCAAAAATCGATATCTCGATGAATGTGGCGCGTCGCCGAAAAACCTTTTAATGGATCTATTAAAATATCAAAAGGAAGCTGTACGCCGAACTTAAGGTTGAAATTCGGTTTCCTCTTTTCGGCAGATAATCGCCATATTTTCCCAAAGTTTCAAAGCAAAATTCGAAAAATATCAAACGTTGCAGCCGATCATCGCTGTGCCTCACCACTCGGATCTGGGATGCGCGCCGCAGGTCGAAACAAGAGCGTAGAGGGGCAAGCAGAGATGTGAAAAAAGTAATTAAATTAACCACTAACAATTACAATTACTACTGTAATTGATAGTTGAATTACTTTGGAACAGATTGCTCAAGGAAATTTAATTCAACTTGTATGTAAACTTTAAACGTATTTTTCTCAAAACTGCAATTTCGAAATTGACGTGCAGGATTGCTAAAAAATTATAAAATCAATTGAGATGCAATTTGGTAGGAATATTAATAACATTGTAACCTTGGTGTTTTTGAAAAATTAGAAAAAAAAATACCTATTTAAGCCAAATTATACATAAATTTTACGTGAAATGTTGCTTTTTTCGTAAATGCGTGCCATGCTCTTAAATTTGTATTTTCGTCATTTTGATTAATACCAAATAGGAACTATAGATGTTCTAGGTGACGATTTTTTAAAATGATTTCGGAACTTTATTCGCCTTTTTCTAAAAATTGTAAATATTCTAGTTAAGGTCAGTGGCACCAATCGGAGATCTTTTTTGGAAGCTGCCTTGAGGTTCAACTTTCCACAACGACGATAAAAGGATGGCAATCTGCATACCACAAGAGAAAATTTTTCGTTAACGTTCAGGCCCCCATTAAGGGGTGTTCCAGAATGTCAAAATTATCCAATTTTCGAGAGTTGACCTTTTTTTTGGGAGGTGTTCTTTGGGCCACTTTACATAAAACACAAATAAAAAAAGGATTATATCAAACCTGCGGGAGATAGAATTTTTCGAAAGTTTAACCCCTCCATGGGGGGGAGGGCTTTCCGGAAAATTCAGAGGGTTGACATTTTTCGGGGCGATGCTGTTCGGGTCACCTTTCAGGCAACGCGGATAAAAAAAATTGATTATATCAAACCCGCGGGAGATAGAATTTTTTGAAAGTCTCACCCCTCGATAGGGGTGCTTTCCAGAAAATTCAGAGAGTTGACATTTTTCGGGGAGATGCTGTTCGGGCCATCTTACAGGCAACGCCAATAAAAAAATGGATTATATCAAACCCGCGCGATAGAATTTTTTTAAAGTTTCACCCCTCGATAGGGGTGCTTTCCGGACGATTCAGAGGGTTGATATTTTTCGGGGAGATACTGTTCGGGCCACCTTTCAGGCAACGCGGATAAAAAAAATTGATTATATCAAACCCGCGGGAGATAGAATTTTTTTAAAGTTTCACCCCTCGATAGGGGTGCTTTCCGGAAAATTCAGAGGATTTATATTTTTCGGAGAGATGCTGTTCGGGCCACCTTGCAGGGAACGCCAATAAAAAAATTGATTATATCAAACCCGCGGGAGATAGAATTTTTTGAAAGTCTCACCCCTCGATAGGGGTGCTTTCCGGAAAATTCAGAGAGTTGACATTTTTCGAGGAGATGCTGTTCGGGCCATCTTACAGGCAACGCCAATAAAAAAATGGATTATATCAAACCCGCGCGATAGAATTTTTTGAAAGTTTTACCCCCCGATGGGGTGCTTTCCGGAAAATTCAGAGGGTTGACATTTTTCGGAGAGATGCTGTTCAGGCCACCTTACAGGCAACGCCGATAAAAAAATTGATCATATCAAACCCGCGGGAGATAGAGATTTTTGAAAGTCTCACCCCTCGATAGGGGTGCTTTCCGGAAAATTCAGAGAGTTGACATTTTTCGAGGAGATGCTGTTCGGGCCATCTTACAGGCAACGCCAATAAAAAAATGGATTATATCAAACCCGCGCGATAGCATTTTTTGAAAGTTTTACCCCCCGATGGGGTGCTTTCCGGAAAATTCAGAGGGTTGACATTTTTCGGAGAGATGCTGTTCAGGCCACCTTACAGGCAACACCAATAAAAAAATTGATTATATCAAACCCGCGGGAGATAGAATTTTTTGAAAGTTTCACCCCTCGATAGGGGTGCTTTCCGGAAAATTCAGACGGTTGATATTTTTCGGAGAGATGCTTTTCGGGCCACCTTACAGGCAACGCCAATAAAAAAAAATTGATTCTATCAAACCCGCGGGAGATAGAATTTTTAGAAAGTTTTACCCCCCGATAAGGGTGGGTCCCAGTGGTTGAAAACATTTTAAATTCATATTACCTCATTTTTTCAACAAATAGAGCTGAAATGTACCAAAATTTGACGCAACACAAAAAAAAAAATTTCAAGCCAAATCTTTGCTCAGCAACGTTGCAAACTTCAGGCACATGTGATGAGTTATGCGGTTTAACACAATTTTTTTGAGGCATCAGGAAGATTTGTTGTCAATGGCTCATTTCTGCATAACTATTAATGAAAAATTTACAGAATATTCTTTAAATTTTCTTTTATTATATACTTCGTATATAAAAAAATATATATTAACTGTATCGTCTAAAAAAAATATTGTAAATATGTTTTTTTTATAGCGAATTAACCCCCCCCCTTAAATAAGGCTCTGTTATATTAACATATAATGTCATGTATTTAGATAATAACGATCAAGATTTTTCTCGGGAAGCAAAAAAATATTTGAAAATAAAAGCTCTTCTGGAAAATCTACATAAAATCAAATTGATTTCTTCATAAACCCAGTTTTATTTTATACTTTATCATACTATGCCATTTTTTGTCGATTGAGTTTATATTTTTATACTTAAAAATTTAAGAGAAATAATTAATGCTAAGTCCAGCCAAGAACACAAAGTAGGGTCAACAAAAATAAAATATACATACGAAGTACAAAATGAGGCTCAACTTCATTATTGTTCGGTTCCATTGGGCAACTTTCCTTGCTTGAAAATCCTTCTGCGAAAGTACAGTTATCAATTAGAAAATCGCAGAACAATTAAAAATCAGAGGAAAAAGTTCTTTGACATACCAGCAGGCCCGACCAGAAACATATCGACCGAAGAGTGACAGGCAAGTGACTGTGATTCTACAGGCAATGAAGGTTCTTTTGTCGAGGGTTCTTCTACCAGGTAATTGACAGCAACCTTTTGGGTAACACAACGTTGTCCCACTGAACTGCTGTTAAATATCGATGGAACGGCGAGCGGATCCAGTCGAGGACGGGCGTACTCAGCCAAGAATAAAAGTACGATAAAATTAAATAACTTCAAACAGTCGATGGATAAAAAAGAAATGAATTTTAATAAGTGCCATAAACATAAAACATAAACATAAAAATGAATAAACTTACTTCAGCAATTATCTGGCCGTTCGAGTCACATTTAATCCATTTTCGAAGAATGTACTTGTCTTCAAAATGTTTCTCACAAACATACTGCGTTTGTTTTAGATCAATAATGTCAGGAATAACGGCTTTCCATTTATTATATAGTTCAATATTTGACGGCACTTTAGATACTGAACATTTTACCGGCACTTTTGTTTTACCGGTTTTGCACCGCGGTACTACACAAGGTTTCACCATTTTTTGAGACGCAATAGTGTCTCACACGTCAAGTGTCTTTAAATTATTAATTATATATAAAATTTAAAATAAATTACACTATAATAAAACACACTCTATGTACACTCTATAAACTGGAAATAAATTAAATACTAAATTTTAAAAAGTAATTGAGAGGCAAAAACACGAAACGATTTGTAGCACAGTGTCACTCACTCGCAGATATTAGGTTATGTTCTATTCGAATATGATGGTTAACGCATTTCCATCCCCACCTTTGTCCATCCCTAGATCACAGCGCCGCGCCCCGGTACTAAAAACGCGGAAAACAAGCGAGCCAAACAACGCTGTAGGGAATTCGCTTTGTTTCAAGACCTGTATGTACGACCGTGCTCGGACTCCTTACCATGGAGACTAGATACAGGCGGCCACACTCGGCGTTTCAACTCGTTCCCAAAACGGTATCCGAGATAGACGGCGCTGGGGTGCTCCGGAGTACATGTATAGATATACGCAAAACATGGGTCCGATGAAAACGGTTCACAGCTGCTGTACCCAACCTTCATTCATCTTTAAGTGTCAGAATAATACAATTTAAGACAAAGTGATACGGTATTTGATTAATACGCATACAGTACAGATAAAGCATAGTTTTTAAAATCAAACACTTTAGTTTTTAATTCTTGTGTCATTTTTCAGAGTCCAAAACGAGTATGTACGATCAAAGTAGAGTGCACACTTTCACCATATTGCACACACAGAAATTGAATTACAAGAATGAAAAACTGATAATATTTGTCAATTATCGAATACGGTATAATATTGGCAACATTTATCATGAAAAAAATACTAATTTCTATTCAAACTCTCAGCGAACAAGGAAATTTATTATGTCATCAATTATTGAATAAATTACTGTACGGGCGACAAAGTTTTCAGTCGAAATATTTAGTATACTTAAACAAAAGACTTCTCGCTTTCAAAAAAGTTTTTCTTCAAATGGACATGGGGAAATTAACGAGCCGTGATCGCCCGAAATTTTGACGTTTGCTGTCACGCTCGGTCTGTCGTAAGGTTAATCTCATCCGATCACTTTCACCTCGTCGACTAATATATTACTATACATAGCGTCCGCAGCACCCCAGCGCCGTCTATGTTGGAGCCATTTTCGGGGACGCTTTTTTCAGTGGTTTTGCACGGCAGTTTGGTCTCCTGGTATCTAGAGCGTGTTCGGAAATTGACTGACAGTGCTGCCAGTACTGGTGCTGGTTTTACTCACAAATTGCTGTCCTGTTTTACTGACAGTGCTGACTAGCGCTGGTTTCCGTACTTTCTCGAACTAATCCGAACGCTGTTTTCAGTACTTTCAGCCACTTTCAGCAGCGTCGGTTTGAGTTTTGCCAGCGGCCATTATGGTTTGTGTACATTTGTGTCATTTGTGCCAAAAACCAGGAACGTGAAAATCGGAGCAACAATGAATTGTACAACCCAAACCATTATTCAAGAAGTCGTTAACGAATTAAATGAGGATAATGATTCTTCTGATGACGAAATGTTTGTGAATCGCATAAGAATTGAATTGCGATGTCGAAAACGGAGGACGAAACCTCGAATTGAAGGTTATTCCGAAAATTTAATACCTTTATTATCGGACGAAGGCTTCAAATCGCATTTTCGTAAAGAAAAAAAGGTTTTATTAATATTTTACTCAATTTTACTCGTAAAGAATGAAATTAATTAATTGATTATCACCTAACCTATGATTTATTAACAGAATGACAAGGACCACGTGTGAAATGCTTCTCAACATCCTTGGACCAAAGCTGGCTTCAGCAAGGGCTCGCCATGAGTTGAGAGTCGGGCGTCATCCAACGGAACCTATGAAGCAGTTGATATGGTTACAATTTGGACTCTTGCAACCCCTGATTCATACAGGTAGTTTCATATTTGTGTTATGTATCTCTGTTTTTTCTGTATCTGCAATTTTTTTGTTAAGGAGTTACCCGCAGAAAAAAATCACCTTTTTAAGTACCGTCTGACTGCGGGTAACCCCTAATCCATGAACTTGAGAACTCGTAAATTACAAAATTATGTAAGGCGTATATTAAAAATAACAAATTTCACACGAAGGTCAATATCCGAGCGCTTCGGAATTGGAAAGGCAACTGGATTGAGCATCGTCAGTCGAGTCATCAAGGCATTGCTCACTATTCGAGCTGCTGTTATTAAATGGTCTAGTGTTGAAGAAGCTGCACAGTCCGCAATATATTTCAGGCAGAAATATAATGTTCCTGGCGTAATTGGCGCAATAGATGGTACACACGTGACAATCGATGCTCCTCATGAGAATCCAGAAGCTTACATGAACCGAAAGGGTTATTATTCAATACACTTACAGGTAAGTTTTGATTATTTTTTATTTGATTACAAAAATAGTATGAATCACATCTTTTTCATAGGTTGTATGCCAAGAAAACCTCAAATTTATACACTGCTTCGCGGGATTCCCCGGCTCTGTTCACGACAGCAGAGTTTTTAATTTGCCGGGTATGCAAGCGATTTGTAGTACAGAAACGCGCTTCCCGAATGAAACTCATCTCGGGGATGCAGCTTATACGAATCAATCACATTTACTGGTACCCTACAAAAACAACGGTCACTTAAGTGAACGAGAGGTCAATTACAACACCAGATTGTCGTCGACGCGCATGGTCGTGGAACGAAGTATTGGTCTTCTGAAAAACCGATTTCGTATCTTACTCGACAGACTTCCCGTACGACGAATATATCTCATACCAAGCTACATCATTGCATGTTGTGTTCTGCACAACTTTTGTCTCATAAACGAAGATTATGTAGAAACGCCTTTGGTTATACCAAATCGTAACCACGATGTCAATGCCCATGTAGAGGTCAATATTAATTTACGTAATGAGGGAAGAATGAAACGCGACATAATAAAAAACAGTTTGCCATAATTTTCGATTACATGACGTTCTGGTGCAGTTTATGTTCTGTATTTTTTTAAATTGTTTCTCACAAATTTTGTAGTAGTATTTATTCCAGGTATACCCCTTAGGGGTTTTTACACAGAGGTACATTTGATGTCCTTATCAGTATCACCTTAAAACTAATCTTACATTACTAATTCCTCTCTAGCCTAAATATGTTTAAAAATACCTATTTACATTTTTATTTTATTTTTTTTATATTGCTTCGTTTTGTTTGCCTTATCGCCGCTTTCCCTCATGCAACGCTTCTACCATTTTTTTGAATTCCCTTATAAACGCGCAGAGTTCCTTTACTGGGTCCTTATTGACTAATTCCTCAATTTTTTGCTTCAGCTCTTCCCCGCATTTAAATTCCGTCACCTTTTCCAGGCCTTGTACCACTTCTACCTTGATTTTTGTCTTAATTTCCTGGCAGCCGCATATGTGGTCCAGACTCTCTTCCTCTTTTCCACAAATTCGGCAATTCTTATCCTCGAATCCCTTGTTACCTTTTTTCCCTACATTCCCACACCTTATCCTTGCCCGCATCTCCTTGGTTCCTGCACTGAATTTCTTCGCTTCCCAGTAATTTTCTCTTTCCGTGCTCCTTTTTCTATGTTTGTACTCTGAGCAGTACGTAGACTTGTCAATTTTCTCCCAGTCGCCTTGAATTTCGTGATTCGTTTTTATTTTTGTTCCCCTTTTCATTATTTTTTCTGCCCCTCTCACCTCCCCGTTTCTGATTACCTGCCAAATTCCGCCTTCTCCCACTTCCCGCATGGCTTTGGCCATCTCCTCTCCCCACTTGGACGGGTTTCTATACCTAATGCCTCTCACTTCCTCTTTCAGGCACACCTTTGGCCACTTCCTTCGTTCATCTTCATGACTTCTACTATGTATTTAGCCGCTCTTCTCCAGGCTTCTATTTCCACCCCTCTACATCCTGCTTCCATTCTCCAGATGTAGTTCGGTGTGTTAGGGCTGATCCCCATGGGCATTTTTACACACTTCCCCTGCCATCTATCTACGATTTCCCGCTTTTTCCACCCCATACTTCTGCTCCGTACATCATACCACTATTCACGATTGCCTTCATCAGCTGCAACCTCCTTTCCAAGCTGCTTATCCTTGCCCGCTTGAAGAGCCCCCAGGTTGCGTTGGTCACTTTCCTAATTTTTCCCGCCAAGATTTTCAGGTGCTTTTCAAAAGTATTCCCCGTAGAGAACCAGACTCCTAGGTATTTATATTCCTTAACTACCTCTAGCTCATGTCCCCTATATTCCCACGTTTCCCCCTTCCTTTTCGTACCTCCTTTCTCGAACGTCATAATCTTCGTTTTATTAATGTTTACCGTTAATTTGTTGTTTTCTACATATTTCTGTAGCGTTTTCAACATGCTCCTTAGTCCCTCCTCCTCGTCTGCTACCAGCACTATGTCGTCCGCGAATTTCAGTGCGAAGATCTTTTTCCCTCCTATAACAGTCCCTCCCTCATTTCTTCTTTCCCATTCCCTGTCCATATCCTCAATATATAGGCTGAATAGCGATGGGTGAGCGGACACCCTTACCTTACTCCCTTCTTTGTTTCGAATCTTCCTGAAATTCCCTCCACTGTCACCACTTCATTCAGCATTTCGTCGTATATTTTTTTGATCATGTCCCTGAGCCTACCTCTAATCCCTATTTTCTCAATTTTCCTCATCATAATGTCTCGGTCTATGGTGTCGAACGCGGCCTTGGAGTCGACAAACGCTGCGAACAGTTTACCTTTTTTCCTTTTTAGCTTGTTATTAATTAACGCATTTAAAACGAAGATGTGTTCCCGCGTTCCTCTCCCTGATCTGAAACCTGCTTGACTTTCCTGTAGAACTCCCCTCCCTTCCATCCAGTACCTAAGTCTTCCGGTAATTATACTAGCTAATAGTTTGTACCCTGTGTTCAGCAGAGGTATGCCTCTATAGTTTCCGGCGCTCTCCGTATTTCCCGCCTTGTGAATGGGTACAATTCTCCCGATTTCCCATCCCCCTGCAATCTCCCCTCCCTTCCATAATTCATTTAGAATTTCTCATTTCCCTCAGCCCGGCTTCTGGCAAGTTTTTGAGGAACTCCACCTTCAACCCATCCTCTCCGGCTGCTTTTCCGTTTTTAATTTTTTTCAGCGTTCTAGTGATTTCCTTCCATTCAATTTCCCTGTTAGTTTTTGGCAACCACCTTTCCTTCTCCTCCCCGCTGGTCCCCTCCATACTGTTTTTTCCCTCTGACGTTCTCTCCCCCCCTCCCATTAGCTCTTGAAAGTGGGCCACCCATTCCTCTTGGCTAATCTGTTCTCCCATGCCTGCTCCCCTTGTTCTAAATGGTTTTAATGCGTCCCATATTTCTCCTAAGTTCCTACTTGTTTCTACCTTTTTCCATTTTTCCTCCCAGAACTCCATTTGCTTTCGTTTTTTGATGGCTTTCAGTTTCTTCCTGGCTTCTATTAGTTTTTTCTTTTCTGTCGCGCTTTTGCTTCCCACATACTTCTTTAACTTTTTCCATACTACTTTCCTTTGTTCCCTTACCTCTTCGTCCAATCTCCTCCCCCCCCCCGTCCTCCTTGCCCCCTTCTTCTAGCCCTGTCTATTTCCTTCGCTGTTTTCTTGATAATGTGTTTCAATCTCTCCCACCGCTCTCTTCCTCCTATCGCCTCCAGTTTATCCCCCCAGTGTTCATTGAAGGTATTCATGTATTCCTCAACCCGTTGCTCTTTCCATTTTAGAATCCACTCTTCCCCTTCTCCCCCTCCTTTTTTCACCTTCTTAGCCTTCATCGCCCTTTCCCTACCTTCTCCTCCCCTTAGATTGAATGTTAAAGGTAGGTGATCCGATACGATCCTTAATTGTATCTCCATTTTAGTGACCAAATATTCCTTTCCTTCCTCGATAATGACATAGTCGATTACTGTGCCCTCTCCGTCCCTTTCCCCTATAAAGGTGTATTGCCCTTCCCTGTCTCCTTCCCCTCCCATTCAGTACCAATAACCCCTCTTCATCGCAAAGGTTAAGCAGCCTTCTTCCCTCCGCATTTATCTTTTTGTCTTTCGATTTCCTTGTCCCTTCCTCTTGGTTTCTCAGTTTTCCTCCCTCTTCCCCTATTCTTGCGTTAATATCTCCTATGATAATCATGCTTTTTTTCTCCTCCTCTGCCCTATTCACTAATGCTTTCAGTTCGCTCCTCAGTTGCGCCAGGCCGTCATTATTATATATTGTAATAATTGATATGCCTTCCTTGTCTTTTACCGCTTGTACCCCCTTGATTTGTAGTCCTCCTTTCCATTCTTCGACTGTTATAGCTTTACACAGTCCTTTTCTTACCCCTACCAGTTGCTCCCCAATCGCTCTCCCTTTCTTATTTTTCCGCCACGCATGTTTTGTGACCCACTTATAGTGTCTACTCAGTCTGCACACTACTTTCGGTTCTTCCTTCTCCTCCAGCCATGTCTCTTGTAGCGCAATTATATCATATTTTTGGAACCACTCCCATGCCTCTTGTATTTTTTTACCCCCCGCAATGTTCCACGTCACTATTTTTATTTCTTCAAACCCCCTTTCTTCCTCCTCCGTCGCTAAACCCCTTTGGTCTGTTGGGAACGTCCCGTGCGGACCACCTTGCCTCTTCTTCTCCTCCCTCGCGACTGCCACGTTCTATTTTACGGCTCGAGTCCCGTGCCGTACCATAACGTCCTTCGTTGTTGGTACCTCCGTTGAAACACCGGTCCTGGTTCTGCCGTTCGTCGTCCCCATTTGCTGCTGGAATCTTCCAAATCGCCGTATCTCTCGTTTCAGCTTCTGCAGCTCCCGTCTATCTGTAGCTTCAGATACCCCACCCTTACTTCTCTTCCCTCCCGTTTCAAGCCCCTCGCATACTCTTCTATCCAGTTTTGCACCTCTCGCCCCCTTTCTGTTGTGTCCTCCCTGATTCCCGTTTCCTCTGCACCTCTCCCTCTTCTCGCGACGCGTTTCATTATCCTGATTTTGTCTTCCATTGACACCATCTGTACCAATATGCCTTCTCTAACCTCTCTTCATCTTTGTATTCTCGGCTTTATTCCCATTCCTTCCCAGACCATTTTCTCTATGTCTCAAACCGGAGCGTGTTCGGTTTTTTCGGGGCCTTCTATGATTATATTCTTCTTCCTTTGTCTCCTCTTCTCCCCTTCCGCCTCCCACTCTTCCTGTGTCAGTGCTCTTGGTCTTGCCCTTGTTATTTGTTTCTTCCTTCCATACTCCTCTTGCCTCCTTCCTCCTTTTCTCGTGACTTCCCTCCATGCCTCTGGCTCCGTTCCCTGTCCTCCTCGTTGCTCTTGTATTTCTCTTTCCTCTTCCTCGTCCTGGTCTCCCATTATCTCTTCATTTTGGTTTTCGTCCCACCTCATTTCCTGATTTCTCTTTCGATATTCTTCTATTCTTGTTTCTTCTTGTCTCCTGTTCTCCCGCTCCATACTTTGGATTCTTTTGCTCATCTTCTCGTTTTCTTGTTCGAGCTTTTCTATCAGTTCTTCTTGTTCTTGGAATCTCCGATTCCACCTTTCCTGTTCCTCTATCAGCATCTCTTCTACCTTGCTCTTTGCGATTGTTTCTTTCTGTGCCTCTTTATTTTCTTTCTCTCTCTGCCTTATTTCCATTGTCCTCATCACTTCTCCTACAGTTTCCAATATCATCGACCTTGCTTTCTTCTCCCATGTTTGATTTGCACTTGCTATATTTTCTTTGAACTTCTCAGTTATCTCCCTCTCTCTTCTTCCTGTCCAGCCTTTTCCTTCTTCCTCTGTCTCCGCCCTCTGTCCTTCTTCCTCTGCTCTTTCTCTCTCGTCCTTCTTCTTTCTTCCTCCTCCCCAATGATCCAGTAATGATCTTGCACACCGTAGTTTTCTTTTCTTAACTCCCAGTGCCCCTGCTGGTCTCCCTCTTCTTCTTCTACCTGTCATTGTTATTTCTTCTGTTGATTCTCTTTCTTCCAGGCCTGCCGTTTTCGGCGTTTCTCCGTCCACACCTAACTCCGCTGCACACGCCGATTCCGGTTCGCTTTCCAGAGTTATTTTCGCCTCTGTCGATATCTTTGCGTCCTACTTTACCAGCGCTTTCCTCCTGGTTCCTCTCGCCGTCGTCCTCGTCACTTACTATCCCTGCGACGACTCTCTGGCGTTCGTCCTCCACCATTTCTCCTTCTTCCTCATCGATGTCGCTCTTTTCGTTCCATTTTCTCCCATGCGTGTGACGTTCCATCTCCTCCATCTCTGTGACTGTTCTCCTCGCTCTATCCACGCTTTCCCACTTGTCTTTGTTCCCTTTGTCCCCACTTCCACCCCTTATTCTCCACTTTTCTAATATCTCTACTGATTCCGCCACTCCTTGTTTCCTCACTTCCATAGTTTTTTCGTTCGCTGTGTTCTTTGCACTCACTCACTTATTGCTTTCGGATTCTCGCCCGGCACACACGTGTTGTTGCTACCGTCGCCGGTTTTGATCTCCCACAAATTTTATATTTAAATTGAATAATAAATTACATAAAATTACAAATACAAAAACTAGAATTTATTTTTTGCGCATGAGTTTAACGAAAAATATACTTTTGTCAAGTTCAAGTTTTTAGGTAGTAACGAAGAAGTTCTTATTTATTTTGTTATTTTTATAATTTTTTATTTCTGACAATCGCACAATGCAAAGTGAAAAAAAATTATACATCTTTTTTTCAAATTAATAATAGCTGATTTAATAACCATATCATCTTTGCCGAGTAACGAAACTCTTAATCTATTAACGACCCTTGGCGATTAATAAAATAAGCAAAAAATTACAACGACAAATATCAAATGCATAGTTGGTTTTCTTCCTTATATCCACAGCACGTGAGCTAATCAAGGCTCGTACAAAAAATATCACATTTTTCTTTCCCCTCGAACTTAAAGCGTTTGAAATTATTTTAAAAAATATTACAAAAATCATAAAATTAAAAAAAAACCTTCTCTTTGGATCTCTTTGGCAAATATCAAACGCATAGTGGTTTTTCTTTCTTATATCCACAGCACGTGAAATAATTAAGGCTCGTACAAAAAAAAACAGATTTTTCTTTCTTCCCACACTTTGAGCATTTAAAATTACAAAAATCATGAAATGAAAAAAAAACCTCTTTCGATTTATAAATGTAAACTTTCTCTTGTTATCGGTAACGTTAAAGTAAAGAGTCGAATCGGTGTTCATGAAACGCACGAGACTATCAAGATGAAATTTATCGGTAATGTATAAAATAAAGAAATAAAAAATGAATACAGCCAATATTTTTAGTTCCACTGATAATACTTAAATAGTTTAATTTTGGGAATTTTTTTCCAAAATTTCCAGCAGCCGATCCATTCTCTGCAATTTTTCGGTATGTTGGGCCGCTTGAGCCTCTCTTCGTTTCGACACATCTTCAATAAATTGGTCGAATTTGTCCTCGACCGGCGATCTCGTACGTTTTCTTGTTGGTTCTATGATATAAGAAAATACAAATAAAGGCTCATTAACAAATATTATTTTGTTTATTTTACATGTTAAGTTATTAATAAAGAAAAGTTCGAATAAATTATACTTACGACGCTCAGATTCCTGCCCCAAATTTTCTTTCATTTCCTCATCTTCCGGTGGCTCGGAACTGCAGATGGCGACAGGCTCTATCCACGGTTTTTTTGAATAAATGTTATCCATCCTCTGCAAAAAAACCTTAACAATGAAGCAATAGGCTTTTTTTCGTCCGAGGCACACACACACGCGCACAACCGCACGCACGCACGTATATATGTATACATATATATAAACAAACCTCGAAGTATTGCCACGTCTGGCGATTGTTCCCTGACTTCCCGTTATGATCCTTGATCTTCTTGTAAGTGCGTTTCAGTGACGCCAGTTTTGTTGCGCACTGTTTCGCGCTAACTTCGATCTTTTTTTTTCTTTAGATTTAATACGATATTTTTGAAGGCATCTTTTTGCTTTAATTTTCCTCTTTCGATCAATTTTTGAAATGTTTCGAATTCGGAAATGAACGCCAATGTTCCCGCCACTGTCCAAGTGTCTGAAATGTAAATATACAAATAATAATATTTTCATATCGGTAGTGGGCGGCGTCTAAGGTAAGCACTATGAGGTATGAGATTAGGCCGAAAAAAAGGCAAAACATGAATCAACCACGTGTGGTGGCCAGCAGTGCAGCCAGATCGCGCGCGAAAGATACCCTCTCTCTAGTCCCTCGCGCGCCCATCACACAATCATAGTAGCGCGTGTCCGTGAGCGAGCGACGCTCGGACATCTTCGGAAAGAGCCGAGTACCGTCGAACTGTCCCGACCGCGCTCTTTGGCAGCTACACCAACACATAGACACGCTGAGCACGTTCATGTGCGGCCAAGCCGAACGAAGGCTTCGAGGGAAAAAGCAATCTGAGCACGGCCCGCGCGTGACGTCACGCGACGGCACGCGCGAGGCTTTTAGATGATTTCAATGCTTATTTAGCTCTTGATTCTCTGCGTTATTAATGTATACAAAAAAATGTATCGCGCACTCTGAACGATTATTTTTTTAGTTTATACGTTAATTTAAATATAATAATAAATCTAAATTACAACTTATTTATCTTCTAAAATATTGTTTACGCTTTACTCACACCCGTCCTTATGCCAAATAAATTATAATTCAGAAAAGTAAGTGAAAAAATATTTATATTCGTATTATTATAGATAGATAGATAGATAGATTTATTCCAACGTACAGCGTCCTGCGCCTTTTTACAGACCCTCTTATAATTTTGTTAGTTCTTTGGTGACCTGCTTCTATACATTCCAAACCCGCCTTAGCCTAGTAATATACATCACAGCCTTATAGCTTCTATACAGATCACTTACGCTTAATACTAGCACCCCCCCCCCCCCCCCCCCCACGTGAGGGCAGTTCCTCTCATAGCCTATCATCCTCCTCCTCTACTGTTGCCCCCTTTCCCCTCCCCTTCGCCGCTTTAATTCTACCCCACGCTTTTAGGAATTCGCAGATTTCCACCACTAGATTCCCCTCCAACGTTTCCTTCAGCCAGTTTTCCAGCTCATCTCCTGCTCGTCCCGCCCTCCATGCATCTACCCCCTTCACCCATTCCCGCCTAATTGCCGTTCTCGCCCCTTCGCATTGCCAAATATGCTCCAGACTTTCTTCCTCCTCTCCGCACAGACTACATTCCCAGCTCGCAAACCCTTTCTTTCCTGTTTTCCCACATTCCCGCAGCGCAGTCTTGCCCATTGTTCTCTCAGGTCCCCTCTCCCCTCATTTTTATCCCAGTAGCTTTCCCGTCCTAACCCTGTCTTGATTTCCTTGTATCTCGCACAGAATGTTGACCGGTCGATTTTTGCCCAGTCTTCCTGGATGTCCTGTTCCGTTCTCCTTTGCAGCCCTTCCTTGAGAAGCGCTTTGACCGCCCACACTTGCCCTCCCTCCCGTATGAACCTGAGGACTCTTCCTTCCCCCACCGCCCTCATTGCCTACTCGAGTTCTCGCCCCCATCGCGATGGTTTCCCGTTGACGATGCCTCTGATCTCCATCAGGCAGATTTTAGGCCATCTTCCCTCGTCCATCTTGAGGATTTCCGTAAGGTAGTTTCCGGCTCGCCTCCTTGCCTCAATCTCAATACTACGCCTCCCGGCCTCCATCTTCCACAGGTAGTCTGGTGTGTTGCGGGCTACTCCCAGCGCCATCTTGACTAACCTTCCCTGCAGCCTTTCGACCTCCTCCCTCCTCTTCCAACCCCAGACCTCGATGCCGTATAGTGCGCCTGCCTTGACTAACGAGTCCATAAGTTGCAGTCTGTGCTTGAGTTTGTCGGTCCTGGCCCTTCTCATCACCCCCCAAACTACGTTCGCTGCCTTCCTCGCTTTTGCGACCATTCTTCCTAGGTGCCTTCCTGGCGTGTTTTTCGTTGAGAACCTGTAGCCCAAATACTTAAACCTCTTTACCACCTCGATTCTTTTTCCCTGGAAATCCCATTCCTCCCCCTTTGTTCTTCTTCCCCCGTTCCTGAACACCACCACTTTCGTTTTTTCGACCTTGACTGCCATCTTCTCCTTTGCCACGTGTCTTTCCAACGATTTCAGCATCCTTGTCAATTCCCCCGCGTTCTCCGCCATTATTGCTATGTCGTCCGCGTATTTCAAGTCGTCAATCTTTGTTCCCCCGACCACCGTCCCTCCCTCTCCTTCTCTTTCCCACTCGTCATCCACATCGTCCAACGCAATATTGAACAGGGTTGGGCTGATAGGACAACCCTGCCTCACTCCCTTCTCCGTCTCGAAACTTTCCGTGATTCCCGCCCCTGCGATGACGTCGTTCCGGGTCCTTTCATAGATGCCTCTTATCATACCATGCATCTTTCCTCTTAACCCCTTTTTCCACACCTTATTCAAGAGGCGACCCCTGCCCACTTTGTCGAACGCCGCCCTAAAATCGACGAATGCCACATACAGCTTCCCTCCTTTCTTCTTGAGCCTGTTGTTGATGAGTGAGTTCAATACAAACACATGGTCCCTCGTGCCTCTTCCTGCTCTGAAACCTGCCTGACTTTCCTTTAGTAACTTCTCCCTCTCGATCCATTTGTTCAGTCTCCTGACCATGATGCTCGTGAGTATTTTGTACCCGATGTCCAGTAGAGAAACCCCCCTGTAATTGCTGGCCATGTTCTCGTCCCCCGCCTTGTGGATAGGGTAGATTCTCGCTACCTCCCATCCTTCCGGTAGTAACCCCTTATCCCATTCCATATTAAGAATGTCCCTCAGCTCCTCCCTGCCTTCTTTCGGTAAGTTCTTGATGAACTCCGCCGTGATTCCATCCTCCCCCGGGGCTTTTTTATTTTTGCACCCCTTCAGCGCTCTGTCCAGCTCGTCGCGGTTGATTTCGTAGTCGAGCCTCAGATCCATGGAACCCTCGCCCCCGTCAACTCCGAGCCACGGTGCCCCCCCGTGTGACTCTCGGTTTCCCTCTCTTTTCCGTACCCCTAGTAGCGTACTAAAATGCTTCAGTCATTGGTCGCCTTTTATGTTTTCCCCCGTTCATTTCTTTCCGCTTCTAAAGCTGCCTGTCGCTTTCCACCAGTTCACCATATTTGTGCTCTCCCTCACTTTCCTCCAGCGCTCCTCGAACCATCTCTTAATCTTATTTTCCCTTAATTTCCGCCACCTCTTCCTTTCCTCCCTCAGCCGCTCCTTTTCCCTCTCCCCCTTTTTCGCAAGAAATTCTTTTAGGCTGACCCAGAGTTGCTTCTTTTGCGCCCTACACTCCTCGTCAACCCATCCACTGTCCCTTTTTCCTGCCCTCATTTTCCTCACCATTCCCACTTTCTTTGCTGATTCCCACATTGCCGTCCGCAGCTTTGTACATTTCGTTTCCATTGCGTCTCCCCCGCCACTTTTTACCCACGCTCCTGCTAGCACTTTCTCGTAGTCCTGGCTTTTAGTGTCATTCCACGCTAGTTTGCTGTCGTCCGCGCCCGCCGTTTTTGAGATCTTCCGTCCTGCTCTTCCGTTCCCACCCTCTTCCCTAACTCCCGTTAGTGTGAACGCCACTGGCAGATGGTCTGACTCGATCCTTGGGATGACCTCCAGTGCGGTCACTACCTCCTGTTCCTCGTCCTCCATCCATAGCACCAGGTCGAGCACTGAGCCCCCGCTGCCGCCCCCCACGTACGTCATCTTTCCATCCCCGTCCCCCTTAGTTCTTCCATTGAGCACTGCTAGCCCTAGGCCGTTACAGAATTTCAACAGCTTCCGCCCTTCCGAGTTAAGCGTGGCGTCCTCCGAGCTCCTTTCCCACGCGAGACCCCCTGACTTTTCGCAATCAATTATGCCATTCATCCTTCCAATTCTCGCGTTAAAGTCGCCTGCTACCAGAATCCGCGCTCCTTCCGCCGCCCCTTCTTCCACACACTCCTTCAGAGACCCCTCCACCCTCCTAAAGCCCACGTTATTGTACACCTCTATGATCCAAGTGTCTTTAGCGTGTGTCTCCCCCCCCCCCCCATCTTGACAATCATTCCGTACTTCCATTCCGTTACCCTGCATTTGTTACTTAGGCCCTTCTTTATCCCCACTGCATGCCCCCCTCTGGCCCTTCCTTTCGCCTTTCCTCTTTCCGCTGCCTTGGCCCACCATTTGTATCCCTTGAAAAACCCATCCAGAGTTTTCGCCTCCCGTTTTTTTTCTAACCATGTTTCTTGCAAAAATATTATGTGGAATTCCTTCAGAAAATCTCTCGCGTCCCAGAGTTTTCCCAGCCCCGCCACATTCCACGTTACCACCTTAAACGCTCCTTTTTCTTTCCCCACGAAATGTCGACATTCTTTACATACGCCCCTCCATCTCCACCCAGTACCACCATTCTCCATTCATACACATTTTGAGGTATCCGCATCGGACCGATTGACCCTCACGCTGGCGCCTCGCTGCTTCTTGTTGAATCCAGGTCTGGACCTCGTGCTCCCTGTGCGTCAGATCGTCCTCGATCCGGACGCGCGTCCCTCGCAGCGCCCCCTTTCTCCTCATGACCTCCTTCTTGGCCGCCACTGACTCAAGCGATGCCACCGACCCACCACCGAGTCTTTGGATTCTCGTAATCCTTGGGTCGAGTCCGAGTCTCGTTTGTAGTATCTGCGAAATTTCTTTCGCAATCCCTTCCCCGCCCCTCGCCGCTCTTACTCCTCGGACGACGATATTTCGCTTCCTTCTCGCTCTCTCCCCCAACTCCCATTCCCACTCCTGTGGTGGCAGCGGGGACGGTATCCCCCTTTCTTCCACGTGGGCCGCATGCTTCGAGGCGCCGTTGCCGCGCGCTGCCCGATTCCGGCCCGCCACCCCGTTCTCCGCGCTGCCCGTCCTAACATTAGTCGGCAGCGAGCATTGCCGCTTTTCCCTTCTGCCACTCACGGTCGTCCATTCCCTCTCGCCTGACTCGCCTCTCGGTGATGCGGCCCTCGCGTCGCCGCCTTCTTCTTTGCTTTTTGGGCCCTCCCCGTCACTGCCACTTGCCCTTCGGCTGTCAATCGTCACGAATGAGTCGCTCGAAACCCTTGACAGCTCGAGCTCAAGGTGACACTCTCGTTCCTTGGCCATTTCCAGCTGCTGCGCTAGCTTGGTGCAGTGTTTCTCCCTTTCTTCCGTCACTCTACTTAGCTCCTGCCGTTCCCTCTCGAGCTCCTCCCTCTCCTCTCCCCATTTTATCGCGTCCTTGTAGCGGAGCATTCTCATCTGCTCTGCTTCCCTCAGAAGGTCCCCGATGATCCTGTTCATACTCTCGCATCGACAGGGCATGGGGTTAACTTCCCCCTTAATTTCCTCGATTTTTTCTTCGAGGAAATTTTTTAGCCTCTCCTCCGTCCCGGCTATCAAACGCCCCGTCCTTTCGATCCAGATATCCGCCTCAGTGTCTCCCACCGTCCCCCCCTCGCTGACTACTTGTTCCGCGTCCTCGGGCTTCGTTGAGTTGCCCGTGCCCGGCAGTCGTGGCTTGCGCTCGAGCGAGGGCTGACTTGCCGTTTCGCTGTCCGAATTTCCCTCTCCCTCCGTCACCCCCTCTTCGCATCTTACATGTGCTGCGCCCCGCATTCTCTCCACCGTCTCTGAAACTTCTTCCGCTGCGTCAACCCGCTTGTCTCCTTCTGCCTCCTCAATTCTCACGACTCTGCTTTCCGTGGTCCCGCGTATTTCTCTTGCCAATGTTTCCTCATCTGCTCCTTATTGAGCCCTGTACTCCTCTTTCCTCGGCGAGTGCGCGAGTTTGTTTTTTGATCCAAATACTTCGCCTTCTTCCGCCGCCGATACCGCGTTCCCCACTTTGCCGAAAAAGCGATCGATATTACTTTGTCTGGCCGTGCCTTCTTTACCGCCTTCCTTTCGTGGTCTACCTCGTCCTCTCTTCCCTATCTTCTGAGCCCTTGCCTCGCTTGGCTCGCCATCTACCGGTGCCCTCGCACACTTCTTAACCGCCGCGCTCTCCGCCCCCTCCTGACCATCCTCCAGCGCATTTTTCCCTCCTTTTATCATTGTTCACCGCCTAACCTCACTTTTTCCACCACCGCTGCAACTCGCGATACCTCTGCGAATGCTTCTCTTTCGCCTCCACAAACACCTGTCCAAGTTCCTCACTCTTCACTGTTCCCTTTCCGCCACCTTTCGCCCGCTACACTGCACTTATGACAACTTTTCTTTCTCTTTTCGATGGAGCTCACTACCATGCGTCCGCACTCTACCTTTTCACGATCCAATCTCCTCATTCGTATTATTATATTAATTCTCATACTTTCATCAAGCGATAGAGTATTATCTCCAAAAACAAGTCAATCATCAATCCGGCCGCCAATCGTAAGTGCCAGAAAATGCATCTTTAACACAAGCGATAGGATGGTCCCGTTGGTAGCGTTCCTGGCTTCGGTCCGTAGGGGCGCAGGATCGTTCCTCACGCTCAGCGCTTTTTTTTAAATCATGTTTACTATTAAGGATGTTGAGTCCCATAAAACATGTTAATGTTAATTGTTCAATAAATAGCTTCTTAATCGTCATGAAATTTTTATACGACCTCCTGAATACTTCATGTAAAAACATACAAAATTTTCAGAATTTTATCATCATTACTACAACCTCCTTAAGGGTTGAAATAAAAAATGATGAGAAAATTCTGAAAATTTGGTATGTTTTTGTATGAAGTATTTAAGAGGTCGTATTCAAATTTCACGAAGATTAGGAAGCTCGTTATTAAAAAATTAACATTTTGTTAAGAACAATTTTTAAAAGAAATAAAAAAAAATTTATGAATAAACTTCGTTTTGTTTCCGTTGCTTTCAGAATATTGTAGATATGACAAAATTGAGAGGTCAAAAGAAAAACTTGATGTAAAGTTACATCAGTTTCCATAAGACAGTATTTAATTTGTGAATGTTAATTGTTCAATAACGAGCTTCCTAATTATCGTGAAATTTTTACACGACCTCTGAAATACTTCATACAAAAACATACCAAATTTTCAGAATTTTATCATCGTTTGCGATTTGGGACCCAACATCCTTAATTCTTATTTGATTAGTTATTTTTATTAGTTATCATATTTATTTTAATTAGTTATCTTTTAGTACCGAAACATTTATCGCGCACTCTGACCGCTTATTTTATTAGTTTTTACGTTAATTTAAATATAATAAATCCAAAATACAACTTATTTATCTTCTAGCAAAATGTTTGCGCTTTACTCACACCCGACACAATGCCAAATAAATTGTAATTCATAAAAGTAAGCGGAAAGATATTTATCTTCGTATTATTATATTCATTCTCATATACTTTCATCAAGCGATAAAGTATTATCACCAAAAACAATCATCCATCCGACCGCGAATCGTCAGCACCAGAAAGTGAACATACATTGACACAAAAAATTAAAGGAGCAAGAAAAGTTGAACTTTGTCAAAAGTGGTCGTACAAAAAAAAAGGATTTTAAAGCTTCAAGTTTCTAGTTTTAGATCCGACAATGATTTTTTTTTTTTGAGAATCACTGATTGTGCGGTCGGAAGAAATATCACGGCAAAAAAAATTTTGCAAATTTTTACGTTTTTCAAAGTTCTGCACGTGTTTTGGAGATTTTTTTCTGACTAGACCAATATCAAGGTCATTGAGCCCATTCGATTCACTTCAATTTGCTTTTTTTTCTCCGTACGACCATTTTTCGCTGAGATATCTCAGGAACTAATGGTCGTACGGGAATTCGATCGGTAGTTTTGGAAACGTGAATACTCTACAAGCTCCGATTATTATTGTACTGAAACTTTTATTTTTTATTTTTGCCATTAGTTTTAGAAAAGTACAAAAAAACGATGTCTTCTTGGTTCTTATAAAATCCACCGCTACTTTGCAAATATTGCGATAAAGACTAATGTTTATGGACGGTCATTCAGCTCAATATGTCCCCAAGAGCCATGCGAAATTCCAAGTTGATCCGATTATCGGTCTTTCTTGCCTGATTAATCAAAATTTGAAAAAAAAATAAAAGGAGCAAGTTTCCTCCTTTTCAGACACCATTTCATGATTATTAAGAGGAAAAAAAACTTTTCATAACTTTTCGTACAATTGGGTATTGAGTACGCATTGAATGTTGGAAAAAAACCGTGAAAATCATATTGACTAAAAATTTTCGAAAAAAAAATTTTTTCATAACAAGAATATTGAAAATTTTTTTTTTATATAAAAAACAGTTTCGAATTTTTTTTTAAATGTTGAAATTTTTTTTTAAATCAACATTGTACCGCCAGCATTAGAATTACCCAAAGCATACCACGGGGAGGTACGCTTTGGGTAATTCTCATGCTGGCGGTACAATGTTGAATCGAAAAGAATGTCAACACTAAAAAAATAAAAAAAATCGAAATAGATTTTTTTATAAACAAAAAAATTTCAACATTTTTGTTTAAAAAAAAAAAAAATCGGAAATTTTTAGTCAATATGATTTTCAGGGTTCTTTTCCAACATTTAATGCGTACTCAATACCCAATTGTACGAAAAGTAGTGAAAAGTTGTTTTTCCTCTTAATAATGATGAAATGATGTCTGAGAAGGAGGGAACTTGTTCCTTTAATTTTTTTTCATATTTTGGTCAATCGGGCAAGAAAGACCGATGAACGGATCAATTTGGAATTTTGCATATCTCTTGGGGACATATTGAGCCGAATGACCGTTCATAAACAAAAGTGTTTATCGCAATATTTGCAAAGTAGCGGTGGATTTTATAAAAAACAAGAAATCATCGATTTTTTGTACTTTTTTAAAACTGATGGCAAAAATAATTTTTTTTAAACCTACAATAATAATCAGAGCTTGTAGAGTATGTATTCACGTTTCCAAAATTGCCGGTCGAATTCCCATACGACCATTAGTTCCCGAGATATCGATGACTGACGACAAAAGGACGTTTTTTCATTCAGAGGCCGACGAGGAGGGCGATTGCTCAGCGAAAAATGGTCGTAAGAAGATAAAAAAAGAAGCAAATTGAACTGAATTGAATGGGCTCAATGACCTTGATATTGGTCAAGTCCGAAAAAAATCTCCAAAACACGTGCAGAACTTTGAAAAACGTAAAAATTTCCAAAATTTTTTTTGCCGTGATATTTCTTCCTACCGCGCAATCAGTGATTCTCAAAAAAAAATCATTGTCGGAACTAAAACTAGAAACTTGAAGCTTTAACATCCTTTTTTTTGTACGACCACTTTTGACGAAGTTCAACTTTTCTTGCTCCTTTCATTTTTTGTGTCAATGTATGTTCACTTTCTGGTACTTATGATTCGCGGTCGGATGGATGGTTGTTTTTGGGGATAATACTTTTTTGCTTGATGAAAGTATATGAGAATGAATATAATAATACGAAGATAAATATATTTCCGCTTACTTTTATGAATTACAATTTATTTGGCATAGGGTCGGGTGTGAGTAAAGCGCAAACATTTTGCTAGAAGATAAATAAGTTGTATTTTAGATTTATTATATTGAAATTAACGTAAAAACTAATAAAATAGGCGGTCAGAGTGCGCGATACATTTTTCGGTACTAAAAGATAACTAATTAAAATAAATATGATAATTAATAAAACTAACTAATCACATAAAAATTAATAGTAACCATGATTAAAAAAAAAAGCGCTGAGCGTGAGGAACGATCCTGCGCCCCTACGGACCGAAGCCAGGAACGCTACCAACGGGACCATCTTATCACTTGTGTTAAAGATGCACTTTATGGCAGTTACGATTGGCGGCCGGATTGATGATTGACTGGTTTTTGGAGATAATACTTTATCGCTTGATGAACGTATGAGAATTAATATAATAATACGAATATAAATGTATTTTCACTTACTTTTCTAAATTATAATTTATTTGGCATAAGGACGGGTGTGAGTAAAGCGTAAACAATTTTTTAGAAGATAAATAAGTTCTAATTTAGATTTATTATTATATTTAAATTAACGTATAAACTAAAAAAATAATCGTTCAGAGTGCGCGATACATTTTTTTGTATACATTAATAACGGAGAGAATCAAGAACTGAATAAGCATTGAAATCATCTAAAAGCCTCGCGCGTGCCGTCGCGTGACGTCACGCGCGGGCCGTGCTCAGATTGCTTTTTCCCTCGAAGCCTTCGTTCGGCTTGGCCGCACATGAACGTGCTCAGCGTGTCTATGTGTTGGTGTAGCTGCCGAAGGCGCGGTCGGGACAGATCGACGGCACTCGGCTCTTTCCGAAGATGTCCGAGCGTCGCTCGCTCACGGACACGCGCTACCATGATTGTGTGATGGGCGCGCGAGGGACTAGAGAGAGGGTAACTTTCGCGCGCGATCTGGCTGCACTGTAGTAGCGCGTGTCCGTGAGCGAGCGACGCTCGGACATCTTCGGAAAGAGCCGAGTGCCGTCGAACTGTCCCGACCGCGCCTTCGGCAGCTACACCAACACATAGACACGCTGAGCACGTTCATGTGCGGCCAAGCCGAACGAAGGCTTCGAGGGAAAAAACAATCTGAGCACGGCCCGCGCGTGACGTCACGTGACGGCACGCGCGAGGCTTTTAGATGATTTCAATGCATATTTAGCTCTTGATTCTCTGCGTTATTAATGTATACAAAAAAATGTATCGCGCACTCTGAACGCTTATTGTTTTAGTTTATACGTTAATTTAAATATAATAATAAATCTTAATTACAACTTATTTATCTTCTAAAAAATTGTTTACGCTTTACTCACACCCGTCCTTATGCCAAATAAATTATAATTCAGAAAAGTAAGTGACAAAATATTTATATTCGTATTATTATATTAATTCTCATACTTTCATCAAGCGATAAAGTATTATCTCCAAAAAAAAGTCAATCATCAATCCGGCCGCCAATCGTAAGTGCCAGAAAATGCATCTTTAACACAAGCGATAAGATGGTCCCGTTGGTAGCGTTCCTGGCTTCAGTCCGTAGGGGCGCAGGATCGTTCCTCACGCTCAGCGCTTTTTTGTTTTAAATCATGGTTACTATTAAGGATGTTGAGTCCCTATAAAACATGTTAATGTTAATTGTTCAATAAATAGCTTCTTAATCGTCATGAAATTTTTATACGACCTCCTGAATACTTCATGTAAAAACATACAAAATTTTCAGAATTCTATCATCATTACTTCAACCTCCTTAAGGGTTGAAATAAAAAATGATGAGAAAATTCTGAAAGTTTGGTATGTTTTTGTATGAAGTATTTAAGAGGTTGTGTTAAAAGTTCACGACGATTAGGAAGCTCGTTATTAAAAAATTAACATTTTGTTATGAACAATTTTTGAAAGAAACAAGAAAAAATTTATCAATAAACTTCGTTTTGTTTCTGTTGCTTTCAGTATATTGTAGATATTACAAAATTGAGAGGTCAAAAGAAAAACTTATTGCAAAGTTACATCAGTTTCCATAAGACAGCATTTAATTTGTGAATGTTAATTGTTCAATAACGAGCTTCCTAATTGTCGTGAAATTTTTACACGACCTCTGAAATACTTCATACAAAAACATACCAAATTTTCAGACTTTTATCATCATTTGCGATTTGGGACCCAACATCCTTAATTCTTATTTGATTAGTTATTTTTATTAGTTATCATATTTATTTTAATTAGCTATCTTTTAGTACCGAAAAATTTATCTCGCACTCTGACCGCTTATTTTATTAGCTTTTACGTTAATTTAAATATAATAAATCTAAAATACAACTTATTTATCTTCTAGCAAAATGTTTGCGATTTACTCACACCCGACCCTATGCCAAATAAATTGTAATTCATAAAAGTAAGCGGAAATATATTTATCTTCGTATTATTATATTCATTCTCATATACTTTCATCAAGCGATAAAGTATAATCTCCAAAAACAACCATCCATCCGACCGTGAATCGTCAGTACCAGAAAGTGAGCGTACATTGACACAAAAAATTAAAGGAGCAAGAAAAGTTGAACTTTGTCAAAAGTGGTCGTACAAAAAAAAAAGGATTTTAAAGCTTCAAGTTTCTAGTTTTAGATCCGACAATGATTTTTTTGTTTGAGAATCACTGATTGCGCGGTCGGAAGAAATATCACGACAAAAAAAATTTTGCAAATTTTTACGTTTTTCAAAGTTCTGCACGTGTTTTGGAGATTTTTTTCTGACTTGACCAATATCAAGGTCATTGAGCCCATTCAATTCACTTCAATTTGCTTTTTTTTCTCCGTACGACCATTTTTCGCTGCGATATCTCAGGAACTAATGGTCGTACGGGAATTCGATCGGTAGTTTTGGAAACGTGAATACTCTACAAACTCCGATTATTATTGTAGTGAAACTTTTATTTTTTTATTTTTGCCATTAGTTTTAGAAAAGTACAAAAAAAACGATGTCTTCTTGGTTTTTATGAAATCCACCGCTACTTTGCAAATATTGCGATAAAGACTAATGTTTATGGACGGTCATTCAGCTCAATATGTCGCCAAGAGCCATGCAAAATTCCAAGTTGATCCGATTATCGGTCTTTCTTGCCCGATTAACCAAAATTTGAAAAAAATTAAAGGAGCAAGTTTCCTCCTTTTCAGACATCATTTCATGATTATTAAGAGAAAAAAAAAGTTTTCATTACTTTTTGTATAATTGGGTATTGAGTACGCATTGAATGTTGGGAAAAAACCGTGAAAATCATATTGACTAAAAATTTTTTCATAAAAAAAATATTGAAAATTTTTTTTTTTATAAAAAAATCAGTTTCGAATTTTTTTTTTAAATGTTGAAATTTTTTTCAAATCAACATTGTACCGCCAGCATCAGAATTACCCAAAGCATACCACGGGGAGGTACGCTTTGGGTAATTCTACATACACTTTGGGTAATTCTAATGCTGGCGGTACAATGTTGAATCGAAAACAAATGTCAACACTAAAAAAATAAAAAAAATCGAAATAGATTTTTTTATAAACAAAAAAATTTCAACATTTTTGTTTTAAAAAAAAAAAAATCGGAAATTTTTAGTCAATATGATTTTCAGGGTTCTTTTCCAACATTTAATGCGTACTCAATACCCAATTGTACGAAAAGTAGTGAAAAGTTGTTTTTCCTCTTAATAATGATGAAATGATGTCTGAGAAGGAGGAAACTTGTTCCTTTAATTTTTTTTCATATTTTGGTCAATCGGGCAAAATAGACCGATGAACGGATCAATTTGGAATTTTGCATATCTCTTGGGGACATATTGAGCCGAATGACCGTCCATAAACAATAGTGTTTATCGCAATATTTGCAAAGTAGCGGTGGATTTTATAAAAAAAAACAAGAAAACATCGATTTTTTGTACTTTTTTAAAACTGATGGCAAAAATAATTTTTTTTAAACCTACAATAATAATCAGAGCTTGTAGAGTACGTGTAAAGTATGTATTCACGTTTCCAAAATTGCCGGTCGAATTCCCGTCCGACCATTAGTTCCCGAGATATCGATGACTGAACACAAAAGGACGTTTTTTCATTCAGAGGCCGACGAGGAGGGCGATATCTCAGCGAAAAATGGTCGTAAGGAGATAAAAAAAGAAGCAAATTGAACTGAATTGACTGGGCTCAATAACCTTGATATTGGTCAAGTCCGAAAAAAATCTCCAAAACACGTGCAGAACTTTGAAAAACGTAAAAATTTCCAAAATTTTTTTTGTCGTGATATTTCTTCCGACCGCGCAATCAGTGATTCTCAAACAAAAAAATCATTATCGGATCTAAAACTAGAAACTTGAAGCTTTAAAATCCTTTTTTTTTTGTACGACCACTTTTGACAAAGTTCAACTTTTCTTGCTCCTTTAATTTTTTGTTTCAATGTACGCTCACTTTCTGGTACTGACGATTCACGGTCGGATGGATGGTTGTTTTTGGAGATTATACTTTATCGCTTGATGAAAGTATATGAGAATGAATATAATAATACGAAGATAAATATATTTCCGCTTACTTTTATGAATTACAATTTATTTGGCATAGGGTTGGGTGTGAGTAAAGCGCAAACATTTTGCTAGAAGATAAATAAGTTGTATTTTCGATTTATTATATTGAAATTAACGTAAAAACTAATAAAATAAGCGGTCAGAGTGCGCGATAAATTTTTCGGTACTAAAAGATAAATAATTAAAATAAATATGATAACTTATAAAAATAACTAATCAAATAAAAATTAATAGTAACCATGATTAAAAAAAAGCGCTGAGCGTGAGGAACGATCCTGTGCGCCTACGGACCGAAGCCAGGACGCTACCAACGGGACCATCTTATCACTTGTGTTAAAGATGCACTTTCTGGCCGTTACGATTGGCGGCCGGATTGATGATTGACTTGTTTTTGGAGATAATACTTTATCGCTTGATGAAAGTATGAGAATGAATATAATAATACGAATATACATATATTTTCATTTACTTTTCTGAATTATTATTTGTTTGGCATAAGGACGGGTGTGAGTAAAGCGTAAACAATTTTTTAGAAGATAAATGAGTTGTAATTTAGATTTATTATTATATTTAAATTAACGTATAAACTAAAAAAAATAAGCGTTCAGAGTGCGCGATACATTTTTTTGTATACATTAATAGCGCAGAGAATCAAGAGCTAAATAAGCATTGAAATCATCAAAAAGCCTCGCGCGTACCGTCCCGTGACGTCACGCGCGGGCCGTGCTCAGATTGCTTTTTCCCTCGAAGCCTTCGTTCGGCTTGGCCGCACATGAACGTGCTCAGCGTGTCTATGTGTTGGTGTAGCTGCCGAAGGCGCAGTCGGGACAGTTCGACGGCACTCGGCTCTTTCCGAAGATGACCGAGCGTCGCTCGCTCACGGACACGCGCTACTATGATTGTGTGATGGGCGCGTGAGGGACTAGAGAGAGGGTAACTTTCGCGCGCGATCTGGCTGCACTGGCTGATACACGGCTGCCGTAACCCGGTTTGTTTGCGTTCATGCCAGTGTTACTAAACGAGATCACTGCGGTCGAGTACCAATAATGTATGATACATGAATCAATCCTATCACATTAATTAATTCATGTTTTTCTGTCGATATATTAAGATGAATTCATCGGAAAACTTCATCTGTTGGGAATTCTTCAACATTCTGTTCGAACTCGATTCCCAACATCCAGCCAATGCGCGGGTTTGTCCAAAATCAACCCAAAGACACGTCGTTTTGGTTAACACATCTAAAATGCGTGTTCGACTGGCGACATAGGTTTGTGTTTTTCGTTATGTTTCCATAATTATTTTTATGTCATAAACCATAAATTAAGCTGTACCTCTAAAATTTCAGATTTTTAGCAATTCGGTCGCACACGGATTAACTTTTTATGCATCACGTACCAAAGAATCGTTAACAGATTGCGAAGAAACCATCAAATTTTGCAAATTTATCAATGACATGTTTGATGCATGCAATCGAAAAACTCCCAATGAAGGCCTCACCCCAGAAAAGAACGACTTTAAGGTACACAATCGAGAGTTCGAAAATATTTTATACAACATTCTTTTTCTTTAAACAAATGTACTTTATCTATTTCGCATCTTTATATTTCTAGACATTACAACATTCGTTGCGATGGCTGAATGAATCGGAAAAAGCGGCACAAAAAGAGGACATAAAACTAGAAGAATTTTTGTCATCAGAAACATCAACGGGTTTACGTATTTCGCTTCAGTTGACAATCGACATGTGCTGCTACTTAATCGACAAGTTCGACTTCAAATATTTGTTAACGGCAAAAGTAAACCAAGATAATTTGGAGGTAATTTAAACTCAACAAATTGAAATATTCACCATATTTTCTTTATGTAGATCACATCCGTGTTTCAGAAATTTTTCGGCACCATTCGCCGAGCGGCTGGTTGTAACGACCATCCCAATGGCCCGACCTTCCTGCAACTTTATAAGCTCTTGTCAGTCTACAGTATTATAAAGCCACCGAAGTATGGCAATTGCACCGTGTCCGAAGAACCTCCACATCAAATTTTAGTTTCACTTCAGGAACTAAAGGAGATTTATGGGCAAATGTCCGGCTCAAAATTTGCCAAATGTCGAGAAGAAATGACGGCAAACTTAGCAAAGCTAGTGCGTCATGACGATTGGGACACCGATGATAGCATTACAACTTCTCGCGAGCATGATTATGCCCTTCCCTCTACTCTAGACTGCATCATTTATTATGTGACAGGTGCTTTATTTTGACTTTTATTTTTTTTCTTCACTATATAACACTTTATTAACACATGCAAATGTTGTAGGTAGACTAACATCCCTTTTTGTTTCATCTCAGCTAATTTTGGGTTTTCAGATGGTTGCTTTTCATTTCCGTGTGTTTGGTGCTGTGGTGATTAAGGAGGGTGGTGACCGTCAATATAATGTTGCCATGCTAAACCACGTTAAAAACACAAACAATTTCAAAATTCATATAATTTAATTAAATTTGGTGAATATATACTTTAGTATTATATATGACAATACAATTTTTTCAGATTTTTCGTCTAACTAGTTCTCTAGTAATTAAACATTGAAGTTCACGTGTAAAAGGGTACAGTTTCCGCCTATAAAAGTATATATATATTCCGGGTATAAGAACTCAACTTGATGATCCATTACTCGATAACTTTGTAGCACGAAAATTTGGAAAAATCTGTGTTCTCGCACTTGATGTTGAAGATCGTTATCACCAGATTTTATCAATTTCTTTGCATTTTAATTTTGATCACCACCCTCCTTGACATGATTTTATTTTATAACTCATTAATATTATATTACAGGCTATTTGTGTAAACAAATTCTTAAGATGTACGCTGAATGCGGCACATGCGTGCATGCCGTGCGATTAGAATCTTCCGCTACATCTATTATGTCGCAATTGGTCGACATCAAATCGAAAGGAGGGCTGATCCACGCGAATTTAAAGTTTTTCAAATTGATTCGGCATGTTGAAGTATGTTTCGCAAAATATGCTGCTCAGTCAAATGTGTTTGATTGCACAATTGAGGATGTTTTATCCTCATATGAGTTCACATTTCCTTGCACAAATCATGCATCTGATATATTGTCTTGTGCTATAATATATTATATTCGTTTGCGAATGAGGCAAAATGCCCAGCAGGAAAATAAGAAACTGAAACCAAAATTTGTTATTCGGAAAAAGTTGTCAAAATTGTCAAACCAATCAAAATAAAATCATTTCTTTCGACAACATGTGTTTACTTCTTTTTTATTGCCTGAAAAAACTTGAAGTAATAGTTTAAAAAAAAGATAAATCCAACGAATTAAAGCATACGTACAAAACAATATTTTTTTAAATGTACAGTAGGAAAGGGTTATTTCGTGTAGACTGTAAACATTATTTCAATTTTCGGTACATCGTGTTTTATTCATTTTTATTTATAAACATGTAGGTAAAAACGATTTTTGTACAACTTGAGAATTTTCTTATACAAAATCGTTTCAATGATAATCATCATGTTTTTATGAAATAATTTATAACTAAATTTCAATAATCGAATACATACATTTTTTGGAACACAAATAGAAAACTTTTTTAAAAATATTAAAATAACAATAGAAATCTGCCGTAATCGACCAAAGTTTTCTCATCTACGCCATCCGCTTTAGCTAAAATATTCTGGAACTAAAGTATTTTAGAATGTAGACCACGAGAAATTGGTTTAATTTGAAAAATACATTACCATTACGCTTTGTGCGTGTTCTCGTCATGATTTCTTACGAGTTCGAAAGTCGGAATATCATAGAAAGTCCGAATATCCTCGCCATCGAACTTATCGTCATACACATCAACGACTTGACCCTTCAAGAATTCAATTCATTAGTGAAATTCACTGCATTGTAGGCGCTGCAACCAGAATTCATTTATAACGTTGCATTTATAACGGTCGCCGACTCTCATGTTAACGTTTACGAGCACGTCGTTTTCATCGTGTAGCACGTCCTTGTCCTTGAGCGTAAAACATAACTGGCAATCCTCTTAGAAAAACCCCTAAAAAAATAAGAAATTAAATCATATATTTGGTGTGGGTTTGCGTTTTCGTTTATTTCGCGTTCATTTGAGATTTCGCGTGGGTTTGAGTGTTTTGCGTTTCAGTAGATTGCTTCGGGCATATTTGCATGGGCATTTGTGTATACGTTAAAAAAAATTGTTATTGTATAAACAAGTTTGTTAATAAAGTACTCCAAGACTAATTAACCGATTCAAGATTCGTTTTCCATTCAGGCCTTTGCAATGATTCAGTCTGTGTCAGGCGGAATTATCAAACGTCATCAGCTACGATTTTTCGAAACAAAATTTACAAAACATGGACCATGAACTTGGAAAATTTTTCTGATTACTGACACTTTGTGAAAAAAAATAAAAAATAAACGGACACCCATCATAATAGATGCATTTATACATGCGTATTACATTTTCGCTTTGATAATCCATTATCACGATATCGATGGGAAAATGGGAGGTGATTTTTCTCTCATTTAAGGAGTTACATGTAGTTGGCGGCCGAAAAGGAGTGTTTTTGTGTTTTGGGGGGGCGGGGGGGACGGTTGCAGGTTTCGAACTTCTTTTTCACAATAAAGGGTATATCTTTGAGTATATTTAATCATTTTTTTATTGGAAAAAATTAATAAATGTAAAAGGTTTAGGAAATGGAAAAGGCCTTGCACGGTGACCGCTTTAACTCCCCAACCAATCATCTGAACTCAAAAAACCAAAAAAATTTAGTTTTCGTATCGCATTATCTTGCCCTCAATCGAAGGATTTGATAAAATATTAATTTTTGAAAAAATGGTCACCGATCGAAAGTGAAAGTCTAAAGTTCGGTGAAAAAATCACTTCATTTTCCTTGATGTAAACAAAAGTATGCATCGAAAAAAATCCTTCGATTAAGGACTGCCTTCTGATACGAAAAAATGTGTGCAAAAGTTCAAGTACATCGGTCCACTCATTTTTGGGATATTGTGGTGACCGTTTGTGAAAACGTCGTTTCGAGAAAAACGCGTATCTTTTATATTTATGAATTCCTTTCAATAAAAAAATTATGAAACATATGCAAAGCTATATCA
The DNA here is from genome assembly GCA_951751655.1 of Ophion costatus. Classification (NCBI taxonomy): domain Eukaryota; kingdom Metazoa; phylum Arthropoda; class Insecta; order Hymenoptera; family Ichneumonidae; genus Ophion; species Ophion costatus. The sequence continues at coordinate 17,431,922 of OX632356.1, read as the reverse complement.
TTTACTGTGAAAAAAGAAAAAGTTCGGAACCTGCAAACATTTTCCCAAAAAAAAAAAAAACACGCTTTTTCCGCCGCCAACTAGATGTAACCCCTTAAGACAAATACTAGGGCTTACCTCTTTTGGAGCAATGAAGTCTCAATCATTGTAGACAATTGCACGTTCGCCAGACGGTCTTTTGGGTAATTGATTGTACAGAAAGTTTATTTCCAGGTGACGAACGTTTATCTATAAAAATAAAAAATTATTGATTATTGTATTCATCTCAACGTAAGAGTCTACGATCTACCTATAATTATTTAAGGGACAGATAAAAGGACTGTATAAACAAATCAATTCCGATAATTATGAATTCTGGAACGAACAAGAATCGGGTTGAGATAGCAAATAAGAATATTACATTTATAAAAACTGAAAACCTTAAGTAAGCAATGACCTTAGCTAAAATAACCACAGTTTAGCTGGGACTATAGTTAGTAGGCGAGAGGATATTTATGGAACATCGAGTAGAGAAAGAACTCAAAAAAGGAAAGAAAAAAAGAAATAAAATATGCCAAATATGTAAAAAAAATAGGAAAACTCGTTTCAAACAACTCTATTTACCTTTTTCATTCGGGACATAGATTAAATTTCGAATACAGAATTGTCCAAGAAGTGTGCTTACGTTATTTAAAAAATATGTATGAAACAAGTCTAGTTAATTCAAGTAAAAAACATCAAACAAATAATAATCAATAATAATAAAGAAAAAAATTGCTTGAAATAAATTGTACGTCAGTTTCCGGTGCGTCTCGCTCTCGCAGGACTGACAACATTCAGGTATTATACAAAAATTAAAAACAAAGAGAAAGCAACAATAAAATATAAATATGTCAAGAAGTTATAGAGAAACTTATTTGAACAACTATTTATCATTTTCATTCGGGCCAGATAAAATGTCGAATACAAAACTGGCTGCGAAAGGACTGCGAAGTATGGCTACGTCATGAAATAAATATAATTGAAAGTAGTTAGGATAATTAAATACAAATAAAAAGTAAATAACAAAAAATGAAATAATTAATAATCCATAATGATAGAGAAAATATTTTCTTTTTAAATAAATTATACCCATCAGTCTTTTTAGATAACCTCACTGATGCTATGCCGATTGTGCTAAGGCATTATATAAAAATAATTTACTATAATTATTACTACTTTACCTTGTCATGGACCGCAATAGGCACAGCATTTACAATGAGGGCATGCTTGGTACAAGGAATTACCTCGGTTTTTGTTATTTTCAAATCCTTTGAACGTATGACACGCAAGCCACGATTTTCGCACCGTTTAACACTGTTGAGTTGCATCGCGCATGTGCTGATTTTCCATCCCTAGATCACAGCGCTACCCTGGTGGTCACAAGATGAGATAATTGACCGCTCGTGAAATGAGCCATCCCCACGGTCTTCGTTTCAAGACCTGTATGTAAGACCGTGCCTGCGGCCATCACAATCTAAAAACGTCCGTAAAACTTACTCTAGTCTCCTTGCGTAAAACTCTGTCCCGTAGTAGTTAGTAGTTTGACCGCGTGCGTCGCTTTTGCCCGCGCGAACCGAATTGAACTGCTCGCAACCCCCTGGCACTGCTGGGTCTACCGAGTCCCCGTTATTGTCGCCACGTAAACTAACCCACCAAGCGGCGCTAGTAGTCACCCGCATGACCCCCACTTCAGTCGCGCAGTGTCTGCATAATTTGCATTTGACGCGAGAAATGCGATTTTTCCTTGTTGGATTGATAACCTGACGTGAGCCAAGCACCACGCATGCAGGCATTCTCAAATATGGCCACAAAAACCACAAAAATTGTTTTTATTTTATCGCTACACTAAAATTGATTATTATTGTATCACTTTGTAATACCACACTCCGATTTTTTTTTCGAGAACAATGACAGATCGAGGAAAAGAAAAGAAATATTCACTTGGTTCACGCGACGAAAAAGATGACGAAATAATACGGAAAGGTGCTTTGCGGAGTGGGGGTCATGCGGGTGACTACTAGCGCCGCATGGTGGGTTAGTTACGAGGCGACAATAACGGGGACACGATACTGTTAAGAGAATTTATCCCAGTGTCAGCCGCCTGACTGCGCGACAAGAAACAAAAACGCAACCGACGCCATCCACCAGCGATGATTCCCGCTTGTCGTCCATCGTGCGATAAAGCGTGTGTCGAATAACGTCTTTTACGAATTGTGAGATTTAATTTTTTTTAATTGTGTTGCGGTGTTAGATAAATTTACGGTGATTGCGGCGAAAACGATCAAACGGATTTGCAGTTCGTGGGATGTCAGGCACAGAAAGAAGAACTCATGAAGGAAGTGATAAACTTTTATCTCATTATGAGAGGACATTTCCTAGCGTGATGGGTGAATGAAAATAACGATGCAAAGAAAATCAAAACGAAACATAATAGGAAAAAAATCAAAACTGTAAGATACATTCACCTGCAGACTATCAAACTGTGTATATATTATATATAAATATGATATGTAAATATGATGTGAGAATTTGTAAAACTTGTCTGCATTGAAAATTCTAATGAGTTTTCTTGTTTCAACAAATAAATTTTGTTTGTTACAGCTTCCGTAACAGAAACATTGAAACAATTTCTACATTTCGTGATTATTCTCCACAACAATCTATATCTATATAAAAATTCTATCTACGTACAAATTTCCTTGACCAACTGGTTTTATGCTTAACCCTCAAACGCTAACGATGGGTCGTTTATGTCTGGGCCAAAAGCTAGAAACGAACTGCACGTCTCCGTATTTTGCATGAAATTTTTATCCAAGTTTTTTTTCGGATGGGACAAATTATTATCATTTACTTAAGGTTTCAAAAAAGGCCCAATAAATTTCGTAGATTTTTTCAAAAGTTTCAAAATTGAGAGATAAGCGAATAAAACGGACGACCCATCGTTATCTTCAACGGTTACTCAAAACATCGTTAGCGTTTGAGGGTTAATTTGATCAAATTATCGCTCCTTATGATGTAGCAGAATGATGTAGCTTTCTGCATGTCGCACGGCACTGATCTGTTACTGATCACTTCGGTTCGCTCGGGAAACAGCGCCGCCCACCTCGTCTACACTTTTGCGGATGTTTCGACAACACTGCCTTCGTACACCTTGCCACTAGTCTGCATGGGTTAAACGGACAAAGAGTAACTTGGAAATGCGCATTTGACATTTCGAGAATGCAATCAAGAAAACTAGAAGTAATGGCTTCTGCACACTGCGCGCGATGAACGACGAGCGGTGAGTGATATCCAATGGGAGCTTTACTCTCCCAGGGGGTTTTCGGAATACCTGAGCTCCCATTGGATATCGCTCATTGCTCGTCGCTCAGCGCGCAGTGTGCAGAAGCCATAAGGAGTAGGAACGCTTACGGCTATGGAGGCTAGCAGGCATGGTCTTACAGACAGGCATGGAGACTAGAGGTAAAGGAGCCTGAACGCAGTGTTGGAGAAATGGTCTGAAAAAGCGATGACGGCAACGACTTACACCACCTACCGCGTGGCGGCGCCTCTACTGCGGCGATACCGGAAACGCCAAGAAACGCCGGGAAACGCGGTGATCCGAAATAGTTTGTCGTACATTTTTTCTACAAAATTGATGAGTTAGATTGATATGCTTTTGTTCATGGTTATGAAATATCAATATATCAATCATTTGTCGACTTGGAGCCAATCGATATTGCAAATGTCTTAATTTTATTCGGTGACATGAACGATTAAATAACCATAAGGCAACCTAACCCCTAATGCAACCCAACCAAATCCTAATAGCTTATTCGATTTCAAAGAGAAATATTTTTTTAAGTCAAGACAAACAAAAATAAAACAATATAGAAATTACATTAAACCTCAAACCAACTAACAATGCAAACCGAATCTAAACTCCATCCAGGAGGAACTGCTTAAATATTTTAAAAATACTTTTTCTAGTGATGCAAGTGATAGCTCAATGGTTAGCACGCTGGAGTAACGAGCGCGAGAGCCCTGGATCGCACCCTCGTCGGGAAAGTTTTTTTTCGCAATAAATATTGCTCAAAAACTAAGTGTCAAAATAAAAAAACCAGTTTTATTTTTGCTCCTAAATGTAAGTAATTTTTAAATAAACTGAACAGAAATTATGGACTGCTAATTATAGACGAAAACTCTCCCAAAACAAAAATACTGACGATGAATGATTAATAAACGTTAATTTCGGGCCCACTGATATTTTATTTGATTCTTACACGCCCATCAAATGTTCACAATCCTCAACAAACAGATACGAAGGTGGCAGAGATGTTGTGGGATTAAAAAATGTGTTTTTCACTTTATACACATTTTATATACACGCGAAAGAAATACACCGCGAATAAAGACGTATAAAACGGAAATAAAACTCAGAGCTCACTTCGTTGTATGACCAACGCGAAACTTCACAGCGGTGTCTTTGGAACAAGAGCGCTGCCGTGGCTGAATTTCAAACTAGGAAATACCATCTCTTTTCCATGTCACTTTTTCACCCATTCCGCCATATACGTTCGGACTCCTTTATACCCGTATTCATAGTCCTTTCTTGAGGAACAAGGATTCCTTGTTCCTTATTTCGCGTTTCATAGACCTTCCTTGACAGAACAAGGATCCTTATTAGCCTCCTTATTTCAAGGCAGGTCTCGAGCTTCCTTGAGGAAACCTTCAGCGCTGTGATTGGCTATTTCGTTTCATATGACTAACGCTTGTGCTTGCGCTTGACGTCTATGCAGTTTTTACCTGAATCGAGGGGGCTGACACTGGGATAAATTCTCTTAACAGAATCGTGTCCCCGTTATTGTCGCCTCGTAACTAACCCACCATGCGGCGCTAGTAGTCACCCGCATGACCCCCACTCCGCAAAGCGCCTTTCCGTATTATTTCATCTTTTTCGTCGCGTGAACCAAGTGAGTATTTCTTTTCTTTTTCTCGATCTGTCATTGTTCTCGAAAAAAAATCGGAGTGTGGTATTACAAAGTGATAAAATAATAATCAATTTTAGTGTAGCGATAAAATAAAAACAATTTTTGTGGTTTTTGTGGCCATATTTGAGAATGCCTGCATGCGTGGTGCTTGGCTCACGTCAGGTTATCAATCCAACAAGGAAAAATCGCATTTCTCGCGTCAAATGCAAATTATGCAGACGCTGCGCGACTGAAGTGGGGGTCATGCGGGTGACTACTAGCGCCGCATGGTGGGTTAGTTTACGTGGCGACAATAACGGGGACATGGTAGACCCAGCAGTGCCAGGGGGCTGCCTGTATCACAGACCAGTCTACAGGTTAACCTCAAAAACAGTTAAAAGTGGAGCACGTAAAAAGTTTCAAAACGTATCGCAGTGAACGGAGTTTAAAAAAAAAGCTGAGCTTACAAGAGCCTTTCGCGCTCTGTATAATGAACATTCTTTCCTTTATCCATATTTGTACTCGTCGCAACTCAATTTCTAATTTTGAACTTTGAGGTTATACACTCGAGGCTTTACTATCGAGAGCCAAGCTGTTTGAATTAGTTCCAGATATAGCCGAGTGGCGCTTCTATCAGCGGTTTTACTACCATACGAAATCACATATCCCTAAATATGTCTTCCTTCTGGAAGGGAGGGTCGAGTTGCAACCACAGTCTTATATACAAGTCTGGAAACTCCTTGAAATTTACGGTGGTGGGGGAAGGGCCGTTAAATAAAAAAATTTCTTTCCCAATGCTGCCACTACTTGGCGCTGTACGAAATAAGTGCCCGAGCGTGGGTAATAGACATAACCTATTCTCCTTCTCCGTTACTGCGTGCATGAGCAGCTCCTTGTATAAATTTATTTGCTCATCATGCCGACTTCGTGCGTTGTACCTGGATGTAAGACGGGTAATAAAAGTGAAAAAACAAAACGATCGGTGTTTCGTGTGCCAAAAGACATCGAACTGTTAAAAAAATGGGAAGCCGCAATTCCTGGGCATAAGCAGTTCCGGCCTACGCACGTTGTATGCGAAAAGCATTTCAACGCCCAATACATACAGCGTGAGTGGATTAAATATGGTTAAAATGGAGAGATCATTGCAAAGGTACGTTCTATACTTTTTTCTCTGACGTTCTGTCCCTCCTTTGCGCTGGGTCGTCGTTTCAAATTTCTTCATCGCACACGCTCACTATTTTGTTTAATGTTCCTTTTTTGGCTATATTTGATCGATTTGTTTCCACAATTGTTTCTTACCCTTCATCGAACAGTCCGCTCCATTTTGCTTCGCTCTTTCACATGCCATCATCGACAAGAGCTTTTTTGCCTATTCTCTGTTAGTTCGGACTTTTCCTCCCCGTTCTCTGTCGCCCTTGAGTAAATGATTCTAGATTTACAGTTGTCCTCTTGCTCATCTTCATTCATCTTTTCTTCCAAGTTTTTTTTTCATACACTCCGCTTTACTTGTCTACTTCGCCTATTCCTCTACTTCTCTCTCACTCTCCCTTCCACGCTCTCGGTATAAATTTTGCCTGTATATCTTTCTTGCATTCTTTTACTATAGAAATGTTATTTGTAACCTAAAAGAACTACAAACATTCTTCCTATTTTTTATCACAGACTCCCTACGAGCATTCGAAGTTGAGTACAGCAGCCATTCCGACGGAATTTGATGACGACGGCGACAAGGAAAATAAATGTGGGCAGACTGCTGGATTTTCTTTTCTCAGCCATGGCATACCACAGATTGCTGGTCCTCAAAGGCGTAATTCTAAATCGGTGGATTTGGACACTGGAGCCATGGAAATCGACGTCGCTAGCAGTAATCCGACGAGCAATATTTACTTGCATTTTCACCCTTTGACATAATGTGCAAATATGAGAATACTCATAATGATTACAAGCTATCTTTGCAAACAAGTTTTGAAGAAAATTCAAGTCCTGCGAGTTCTGCGAAAAAGCCATTCGGTCGCATGCGTCGCATTCATCTTCAGTGGCGCTGTTGATGAATATCAATTCTCACGGTGGCTTAATTCATGCAAATCTGCACTTCTATCGTCTTATTCGGCATGTTGAAGGGGTGTTTGCGAAATATGCATCACTTAAAAATGTATTCGAGCTAACCCTCGACGAGGTTCTAGAAACGTACACATTCACGTTTCCTTTCATGGCACACGCTTCTAAAATTCTATCCTACGCAATCGTATATTATGTAAGACTCAGAATGAGACAGAAAACCTACCGAACAAATGTGATAAGGAAAAAAAAATTTGTCGTTAAAAAAAAACTCTCCAAGTTGTGCACACAATAAAAATTCGATGCAAACGATTTCGCAAATATTGGCGGTTTTCTTGTTGTAACTGTCCCCAATTCCCCAACTTGTTAATAAAAAAAATGTTACGAACGCATCATCTGTGTATCTTTTTCCATATCTAACAATTTGTTGTTTATATGCCTTCATTTAGGTACCTGTGTGAGTTGATGGATTCGTAATAAGCAGCTATGTGTAAGTCTCCGAGCCGAACCTCCTGGCGTTGTCTTAATACTCTGTTGATTAAGAAAAATGGTCTATCGGTTTTTAAAGTCGGTTTTGAAGTAAAGAAAAGGCACAAAAGTGATATGTGTATATATATATACTCGAGAGCAATGGAATCGCACATATGAATATATTTTGAATTAAATAATTTATTTTCAAATTAAAAAAAACCGCTATTTTTTAAATGTAGGCTGAAGGTTATTGCAATACTTATCCAATTATATCAAAACATCAAAAACCAAAAGGACAACAACAAACCACGAAATTGCGCACTGCATTTTGTTCACAATGTATTTACATGTGCGATTTCATTTCTCTCGAGTATATATATATATATATATGTATATATATATATATATAGTGAGAATAGATATTTATGTATATACTGAGACGGAGAGATCCGTCTCACGCGCGCGTACGAAACAAACCGAACGAAGGGCAATAATGTGTCAAGCGCGGCCACGGCCGTCTCTATCTCTCGTGGAGAAATTAGCCAGAAACGGCACAAGTGGTGCCATCCCTCGGGGGAAACCCGAAGTACGGGATCAGGTCAATAGAAAAAGAAAAAGAAAGAAGATAACATTAAAGCAATATTAGTTGGAAGACGGCGCTTGGGAAGGGGAAAGAATTGGCGGGAAACCAGGTGTATAAAAGGGCCTCCTTGAGGATAGGAAGGCACTTCTTGTTTGAAGTCCAACTCAGACGCGAGTCCGGAGACGAACATAGGTCCAAGCTGACAGAAGCAAAGATCATGTTTGGCAGAAGGATATGCTGAGAATGGACCAAGAGAAACCAAGTTTTTGGCCCTCTGAATAAGTACCCGAGTGTCCGGAGTAGCGAATATATCCAAGCTGAAGAAAGTAAGGAAAATATTCGTGCAAGGGATGGGATCGGGACTGAAAAGAAAAGGCAATAAAGAATAAGGAGGGAGGATCGGTGGAAAAAGGACGATAAGAAAAATGTATAAAGTCAAAAATTAAAGCCGAGAAGTCTCAGCTGACCAAGCGCCTCGAAAGAGATTATCGGTCTTTAAAGCCCAACGATAAAGGCAAGAAAAATAAGGAGCATTCTCCACGAGAGAAAGAGAGAAGGAAGGAAAACAAAAGGGCTAACGGCCGAGCGAGGCCGGACGCGAAGATTCAAAATCTCACATACACAACAAATCGGGGCGGTACACCTATGAAAGAAATTGGAGCGAAAGATCCCGCGATACACACACACCAACTAACTGTACAGAAAGTAAATTCAAAGCGAGCGGCACCAAAACAACGTCTCGGTGAAAGACGTCAAAGCGACAGTACAGAGATACGCAACTGCGAAGAAATGAAATGTACAGGGTGATTCACATCTGATGTGCCTGATCGAGTAAAGAAATTGCAAATAAAATTCGATTCTTTTGCCAAATAAAAAGGTCTAAATTAATTTACTCCCTAGTCGAGTCCCGAACCCAAATAAATTTAATGTAATAAGGGGTTACCCGTTACAATACTGATATAATATAGTACTCGCTCAGTGATATTACACATTTGGGGTATGGTATCGGAGGTTGGGTGCATTCGAGAATAAATTAACAATATGAGGTATGTACTCCGGTATTGCTTTAAAGTGGTAAGGTGTTTTAATTCGCAAAATACGCTTAGGTTATTACAAAGAGACCGATAATCTGTTTCTGTCTCTTCCAGAGCCCCGATCTACCAGTAGCGCCCTACCGGTGGCAGCTACGAGAAAGAAATATTTTTTTTTAAGCGAACCATCCAAATCGTCGGAGTTTCCAAACCTAGCTGTATATAAGACCGTGGTACATAACTGCCAAACAGAAACCATCTTGTCCTCGTACCATATTCAACACAAACGTAAAGATCAATTCTGACGGTTGGACTTGGCATACTGTACGCGATACCGGATGAGCGATGCGCTAGATCAAATGCAAGATGAGGTAGATACCGAAAAGTCCATACGGTAGCGGAAATTTCATTGGATATCGCTTATAGTCAATACAGTGACAGCGTTAACCTCTACCCGCGTAATGGCCTCTGCACACTGCGCGCGATGAGCGACGAGCGATGAGCGATATCCAATGGGAGTTCAGGTATTCCGGAAACCCCCTGGGAGAGTGAAGCTCCCATTGGATATCGCTCATCGCGCGCAGTGTGCAGAGGCCATAACATATTCATAACTGGGAAGAAATGCAAGAGAGCTCAAAAACGCGTAAACCGTAATATTACCTGTAAGTAATTCGAGATTCGAATTGCGAGGACGAAGTGACGCCCTAACCTGATCGCTGGTTGTCACATCCATTTTCGCTTTTATTTACTCAACATCTTCATGAAAATTTCCATATTGAGTCAAAGAACAGAATTATAGAGAGAAGAAATGTTTTCATGAAGTCGAATTTTACATACGTTTCCAGAACACATGGGTCGTTTGCGTCCTCGACAGATTTTAACGACTAGCTAGCAGGAGCTGAATTTACCGATTCCGGCGTACCTTGGGGCAATGAATTAATGCTACCCCAAACTTTTTTTACATAACAATAAGAACGCCCCAGGTAAACGGACCTTCACGGGTCTGAACACCTTTCGGAAGTTTATCCCATCGTAGTTATGGTATTTATGTTTTAATAATGGCAATCCTTTTCCAGATATGGCATATATGGATAGAACTAGAAATATTTCCAGATATTGATAGAACTGGATAGTAAACGATTGAAAGAATCGTGTTTGTACTATGAAGAGATTCAACAATAAAATAACCCCATTCATGCTTCGCCAATATTTTATATACTCGAATAATCGAATTGTCGATTGTTTAGAGGAAAAAATCGATTTCCCGTAACGATTTTTTGGAAAATAATCGATTTCTTAATAACCACTTATATTTCAAATATCACCCATCTCTAGTACAAGGAGACGAGAGCACGGTCTTATATACAGGTCTGGAAACTCCGACGATTTGGATGGTTCGCTTAAAAAAATATATTTCTTTCCCGTAGCTGCCACCAGTAGGGCGCTACTGGTAGATCGGTGCTCTGGAAGAGACAGAAACAGATTGTCGGTCTCTTTGTAATAACCTAAGCAAATTTTGCGAATTAAAACACCTTACCACTTTAAAGCAATACCGGAGTACATACTTCATATTGTTAATTTATTCTCGAATGCACCCAACCTCCAATACCATACCGCAAATGTGTAATATCACTGAGCGAGTACTATATTATATCAGTACATACATAAATATCTATTCTCACTATATATATACTCGAGAGAAATGAAATCGCACATGTAAATACATTTTGAACAAAATGCAGTGCGCAATTTCGGGGTTTGTTGTTGTCCTTTTCGTTTTTGATGTTTTGATATAATTGGATAAGTTGTGGAAGTGGGCCCTCGTGTGGAAAGGGGGAAAGGCACTCCTACACCAAGAATGAGCGTCGTGACGATTATAGACTTGTTCTCTTCTTTATTTAAACAGCAAAACCATTCAATCTCGCATGGAAGACGGTGGTGTCGCAGCACCTTCTTTTTCTCTTTTTTTTCCGTTACTCTAGACGAGGCCGCAGGATTTGTTTTCTGCGGTCCGGGCGCCGCGTAGCGGTCGCAGTCGGTAAAGAACCTGGGGGCGGTGACGCCACAACCACTCCCCCCCCCCCCCCAGTGACCTTCACGAGGAGCGAAGGGAACGATACGGATTTTCTGGGTTGTGTCTTGGTTGACTGGTGCGAATCAGTTGAGCAGTCGTTCTCCGATGATGGTGGCTGTGGTTCCGCTGAGACGTCTCCCTTGGTGACGAAAGGTGTGCGGGTTCATTGGGGCATTCCTGTGACAAAGAATTCGCCAGGGATTCTCAATTCTGTTCCGAAGAGCATTTCCGCCGGGGAAGCGCCGATGTCCTCTTTGTAGACGGTTCGCAGGCCCAGCAATACGGTTGGCAGAAGTTCCGGCCAGGGAATTTGCGCGTTGCACATAAGGGCAGTTTTGAGCGTGCGGTGCAACCTTTCCACCATGCCATTGGACTGTGGATGGTATGGCGTTGTACGCACCCGCTTCGCCCCGATCATCCTTGCTAGGGCTGTACAAAGAGTGGATTCAAACTGCGCTCCCTGATCGGTTGTTAGTGTTAGCGGTGTTCCAAACAGCGCGATCCAGTGCGAGTAGAAGGCAGTGGCTACGGTGTTGGCCTGAATGTTGGGCAGTGGAACTGCCTGCGGGTAACGTGAGAACCGGTCAATTATTGTGAGGCAATAGCGGAGATCGCCTACTCTCGGCAATTCGATGAGGTCGAGGTGGATGTGATTGAATCGAGTGCTTGGGACGTCAATCTTGTTCGGCTCGAGACGGCAATGGCGTTGAATCTTCGCTAGCTGACAGGGCACACACTCCCGTGACCACAGGAGCGCATCCTTTCTAATTCCAGGCCAAATGAATTTTCTTTCAGGTGTCTGCAAGTTGTTCGGCCACTCGGGTGCGCGGGACCGTGGATGATGTCAAAAGCGCTACGTCGGAGGCTACTGGGAAGGTAGGGCCTTATGTGCCCAGCAGAAGTATCGCAGAGTATGCGATGATTCTCAATGTTAAGATTTTGCAGCTTCAAATATGACCGTTCCTGGATTGACTGCAGCTCGATGTCGGATTGTTGGGCTCTCGCGATGGTCTCCGGATTCAGAATCGTGGGCATCGCGATGCTGTTAATGCGCGACAGCGCGGCGGCGACAACATTGTCCTCCCCCCTTACATACACAATCTCGGTGTTGAATTGCAAGATGTAGTCGAGCTGACGCAGCTAGCGAGGCGAAGCTTTGTCGGCTCGTTGGGCAAAGGCATAGGTTAGAGGTCGATGGTCGGTTTGCGTCGTGAACTGGCGTCCTTCTAGAATGTGCCGAAAGTGTTTGATCGACGCGAAAACGGCCAGCAACTCGCGGTCGTAAGTGCTATAGCGCTTTCCTGTGTCGCTAAGCTTACGGGAGAAGAAGGCTACAGGGTGCCAGGCATCGTCTTGAAGTTGTTGAACGTCGCCCCGATTGCGTGGTCCGATGCATCAGTCATGAGGAGCAGCGGCGCGCTTGGAGAGAGGAATGCTGTGCGTGTCGCGTTGACGATGCTCCGTTTACAAGCGTCGAACACTTGCTCTGTCTCAGGAGACCACGGTACCTTGCGTTTGTCTTTCTTCCTTGCTCCTTTCACGAACTCATTGAGGTGCGCCTGGAGGTGTGCCGCTTTGGGAATGCAGCGTCGATAATAATTAAGCATGCCTAGGAAGCGGCGTAAATCTGAGATTGTTTCCGGTTTTGGGTAGGAGGCGATGGTTTCAGCCCGGTTGGTAGGTGGCCGATAGCCCAGCTGAGGGACTGTGTACCCCAGGAAGGTAACTTCATCCTCGCCGAACTGGCACTTATCAGGGTTAATAGTGAGTCGGTTTGCCTTGAGGACCATAAACACCTGTCAGAGGTGCTCGAGGTGTTCCTCATGTGAGGTTGACATAATGATGAGGTCGTTGATGTAGCATGCCCCAATGTCGAGCCCCCGCAAAATCGTATCCATGTGACGTTGGAAGGTTTGCGTGGCGTTATGCAGTCCCAGAGGCATTCCCAGGAACTCGAAGAGCCCGAAGGGCGTCGTCACGGCTGTTTTTGGAACGTCCTCGGCAGCAACGGGGATCTGGTGATATGCGCGCACCAGGTCTAGCGTGGAGAAGACGCATTTGCCGTGCATGCGCTGGAAGATATCCTCTATTAAAGGCATAGGGTACTGATCCGGGACGGTCTTGCTGTTAAGTTTGCGGTAGTCGCCGGCGGAACGCCAGCCACCATCTCTCTTTTGGACCATGTGCAGCTGACTGGCCCAAGGGCTGCTCGAAGGGCGGATGACACCGTGATGTAGAAGTAGGTCGAAATCGCCTCTGGCGGCCTTGAGTTTCTCTCCCGTGAGACGTCTAGGGCGTTCCACAACCGGAGGTCCAGCGGTGATGATATGATGCGCCACGACGTTGTCCGTGCCCGTGTGGGGAACCGTATTTGGCGGGCGATGTCCTCGTATTCCCGAAGCAGCTCCGCGTAGCGGTGACTATGACTGTTGTCCGGGACGTGTAAGTGACTGATAATGCAGACGTATATATGTAGGCTTGCGATAGCTGTCCTCTCGAATTGAGCGAAGTGCTACGGTCGATGAGACACTGTCCCCTCAAATCGATGATCAGGCCGTAATGTGTAATAAAATCAGCGCCGATGATGGCTGACTGCACGTCGGCGATGATGAAAGACCACCTGAAAGCACGGCGGAGGCCGAAGTTAAGTGTGAGTAGCAGTTGGCCGTAGGTTTTTATTTCGGTGGCGTTTGCAGCGTGGAGCTTAAACTCCGTTGGCCGGAGCTCTCGGCGGATCGAAGATCGTGGTATGATGGAGATGACGGATCCGGAATCGATGAGGAATCGCAGATGAGTCGCAGAGTCGGTGAGGAGGAGGCGGTATTCTTTGGCCGGAGAAATGGTATTGTTGTTGCTGTGGCCGACCGCCTGAATCGAGGACAGCGAGGTCAGTTTTCCTGGTTTGGTTGTGGTGCCAGGGGCCATTTGGTCGTGCATGGTTGCACGCATCGGTGAGCCTTTGCGCCGTATTTCCGGTGGTAGAAGCACAGTCCTGCCATAGCAGGCGAGGTTGCGCGACTTCGCGAAGGCGTTCGTGGACGGTGCTGTGTTTGGCTGAGGGTCAGGCCTCGCAGCGTGCTGCTGAGCTCCTGGATGCCATTCAGAAGAGGCGCAAGTTCTGCACGTAGTGTCGTAACCAAGGCGTCCTCCTTTTTTGGGCAAAGCGATGGGTCCCTGGTATGATATGGATATGTGGCCATGACCGAGGTGGATGTGTGATTTTCCATCAACTCATCCGCCGGCGAGGCCTGCTCGTCCAGGGTTGCTGACCTTAAAAGCTTAAGAAACCTCTGGACTGCCAAGGAAGGAGCGCTAGCCAGCGGATGCGTAGGACGTCGTCGGTGGCCAGGTGGCCTGAGAGGCCTCGCATTTGCCGGAGGAGCTGCGACGGCTTTCGATCTCCGAGCTCCAGTTCAGTGAGCATGCAATGCAACTGTCGATCGCTGGAGTCGGAGAACCGGTTGATGACATGTCGTTTGAGATTCTCATACCTGTCTGTATCTGGAGGAGAGCGTAGAACGTCGGAAACCTCGGTGACAATATCTGCGTCGAGGGCGCCGGCTGCTAGACGATACTTAGCCGCATCGGAAGTGATGCGATGAGCTTGGAAGAGTAGCTCGGTCTGGATGAACCATAGACCGAGATCCGTTTTTATGAAACGTGGCATGTGCCAAGTGTGGTTCACGGCGTCTACGGGCCTTTGCTGCATCTGCCGAGCGGAATCGCTCGAGTTCGACGGTTGCGAGCTGGACGGGTTGTCGGAGGCCCCAAGGGGCCGTGTGTCGACCATCGTCGCACTTTTCTTGTTTTGTTCTTGTCAAAAAAAGTGCGGGGTCACCAATGTGGAAGTGGGTCCTCGTGTGGAAAGGGGGAAAGGCACTTCTACACCAAGAATGAGCGTCGCGACGATTATAGACTTGTTCTCTTCTTTATTTAAACAGCAAAACCATTCAATCTCGCATGGAAGACGGTGGTGTCGCAGCACCTTCTTTTTCTCTTTTTTTTTCCATTACTCTAGACGAGGCCGCAGGATTTGTTTTCTGCGGTCCGGGCGCCGCGTAGTGGTCGCAGTCGGTAAAGAACCTGGGGGCGGTGACGCCACAAAGTATTGCAATAACCTTCAGCCTACATTTAAAAAATAGCGGTTTTTTTTCCTGCGTCCTGCGAAAGGCAATATATGTATTTCGATGTTCCTCTATAAAAGTCGACAATCGATTAATCGACCACCGAAAAAATCGACAGAATATAATCGATTATTTCCCAGAAAACATCGACAGTTTCAACAATCGAAAAACATCGCCCATCCCTTCCAGCCTCCCTGGAAGCAACCTTTCGCTTCGACGACAGGTCGAACGTATTTTTATTGATCAGTAAATAACTCCGGGCGATCAAAATTTGTCCGTATCGTTGTAACGGTGAATTTTTTCAGCAACGAAAAATTGCTGTACGAAAAAGATGTTATATAACTTGCTGCCGTGAAAAATTCAAAGGATAAAAAAAACTTACGTCGCCGTGTGTCGCCGAGTGTCCCGTTTTTGGTTATATACCAAAGTTCCTCGTACGTTTGTGCAATTCGAGTTGAAAAAAAATCAACGATGCCTGCCGTGATCGTCGGTCCGCCACAGCGAAACGAGCAAATGTGGCAAGCTCTGAAAACTCACATAACTCGAGAACGAGAGAGAAAGAAGCAAGGTTAGGAGGTAGAAATCTAAATACGGAAAAATTCGAGACCGAATTTACTTTGTCAGTGTTTCGAACGAGTCAACTTTTGCATTCCCCAGTGTTTTTTCACGCAACAGTTTTGAACTTCCAGAACAAGAGGCGGATGCCGAGGAGGAGCGCCAGAGGAAAGAGCGAGAGAGACAACAGAAGCAGGACGTCATGACGCTCGGTGAGACTCGCGAGCAAATATCTAATCTCGAAAACGAACTGTCACAACTCAAGGATGAGAAGCACCAGCTGTTCCTGCAATTGAAGAAAGTCCTCAACGAAGATGACAACAGGCGCAGACAGTTGATCAAAGAGACAAAGTATCTCAATTCAATTTTTTTCTGAAAACTATCATTCTAACCAGCTGCTCATATTCTTTTGTGCAACCATTTTTCTAACAGAGTTTCCGAACATAGGCATACAGAGGAACAAAAAAAATGAATTTAGATATCATTTGTTTTCAGCATGATGCTTCAATATCCCCATTGAACTTACAACGGCATACTTTTCTGCTGATCATGTTTGAGGTTCGGTAATTGAAGAGACTGCCGTTGCCTTTATATTACTGTTTTATTAATATTGTACAATCATCTGGGAGAGAACGAGTATAATTCTTCGGATGGATTTTAATACGTCATGAAGACGTCGGCTCGAATTTAACCAACTCCCAGCATCCTCACAATGTATTTCCTTTTGCGAAGCTGTCCTGGCAAATGAGCCATCTTTGTATGCATGGTTTTCGCATATGGGAAGCTTTGAGAATGAAATTGAGGGGTTAGGCTACTGTGGCAATCTGAAAATCAGGGTTATTTGAAAAACGTAATTACGAAAGAATATTTCATACCATTTCATTGAAAAATATTCATTATCACTTTGGCTAAACTTTAATAAAAATATTCATTTGATTTTGGCTACCTGGTTCATCCGAAATAAAAGAAACAAGTTTTTCGTTTTTAAAAAAGATAATATTAGTTGAGCCTTGATCGAGTTTTTCAGTTATCGTGTCTTAATCATCAAATAAAACTGTTTGTAATTTTTTTTTTCGATCGTTCTCAGAAAGATGACATTATTGTTAATAACTAATGAAAACAAAATGTTAAGAAGAAAAACGCTGTTCGAGATTAAATTACAATGGTCGGGTAGATCTAGTGGTGCTTGCCTGTGAATCAGCACATCGGAAGGTTGCAGATTTGAATACCAATCTCGTAGTCGCGGAGCAAAATGAATACGAGTGTGATGTAGCTCCAGTTCTACACGGATGTCATGCACATAGACCAGTATGTGGGTGTGTGTCGTGCGTGTATGATTGTAGCCGAAGGGGGACTTCGGCTGCAGCTGCAAGGGTGGGGGATGAGTAGTGGAATATGGTGGAGACTGATATAAGGGAAAGACCCTGTATAATGGAATCTATGATAACTAAATTACTATTACACTGATGAAGTGTGTCAAATTGCAAGCCAATCCGTTCATTAGATGTTGAGGAATCGTGTACACTGTTTTGAAAAACATCTTTTCAAGAAAAACGCATTCAAAGTTTTACTAGAATTTCTATCATTGTAATCATACGTTTACCTTCAACCTGTGATTCCTACACCATATGTTGGACCTTCCGCTTCAATTTCAGTTGCCCAAGGGACAAACAGATTTTTGAAATTTTCACAGTAGCCTAACCCCTCAAGTGATGAGAATGCAGTGCAAGTTTCGCATTTATAACATTGTTTTTCTAAAATATCCTACAACAATATTCCATTGAGTGAAAAAACATATTCACCTGATATCTCAAAATGTATGATATTTTCTAAAAGTTCAACGTTTACTACATTTGGTAAAAATGCAACTTTTGCAAAGTTATATATAAACCAACAATTGCTATATTATCGACTCAACACTTTTTAAACCTCAACCTAACAAGTCATGTCGTCTAAATCAATAGTAAAGCGCCACCAATGAAACTGTATATATGTAAAAAAATTAGCGTGATATCTCAAATTTCGATCAAGGTAGAACGTTTACTGAATACCCGCGCACCATACCACGGGGCGGTATGTTGTTAGATGATTGTTCGAAGTGGTGTGCTTTGCTGACGCATCGTCAAAATTAAAAAAAAAAGTTGAGCTTGCTCTATGATGACGCAGAAAATAGCAGGCTTAAAAAGTTTTCCTTCTTTCAGTGTATGCTCCGAAGTTTTATCCGCGGTCGGAGGTTATCCAGGCACAGGCATGAGCGTAGTACATCCTCAGCTGTTTCTGCCGCTTCCAACGCGCAGTCCTCTGTACAAGGTCACGGCAGCAACGCCGACGCACAATCTGATGCCGAACGTTAATGTATCATTTATGAAATTCCTACTTATTCGCTTCGTTGCTTCGGAGGCACGGAAGGTGAAATGTTTCACGAAAAATAAGTGTACAAACGACCATTTTTTGCAGGGCCTGATCAAAAGGACTCATACGCCTTCGCCACCGCCGGTCGCGTCGCCGTATCACGCTAATTACGGCTACAAACCACCGCCCTCGATGCCCAGCTATAATCCACCACCACCAAGTAAGTTTTAACCACGCCCGTTCGCGTTTTCACACGAAGGGCCGAGCAAACATTTTTTCCAGCTCGTTTATTAATAATGCTTGTATGTATGTGTACAAGACACGGAAATGTGTCTTGTATGTGCTTGTATGTGTACAAGACACGTAAAAGACACGACTAACCGAGAGAAAACCATGCTTCGAAAATAGGTGATTTGAGGGCAGATGGTTATGTTTTTCCAGAATCAGAGGACGCCGCCAGAAGATCTGGTGATAATCGAGCTGTCCTCTGGAACAGTAAGTTCATCGTGATGGGATGCTCGCTTTTCTTAGTTTCTTGAGCGAGAGATCCTTCAAAGTGAGCCACGAATAACAGTTGTAATGCGAATTAAACTATTTTTGTCACGCGATTGATGCCCAATGACACACCAATCGAGCCGCTAACAGCGTGAGACAAGTAGCCAGCTTCTCGCTTTATCCTAAATTATTGAGAGTTCGGACAAACAAAAGGATTGCCGATCTACTCTATGGAAAGACGAAGGTCGTGTTTCTCTCTGCATGTATCTGAAACGTGAACCGTCTTTGAGAAAAAATCGTTGACGGACTGTCGCCGATCGGACGTACGTCTTTTTGCCTTAAGGCAAAATCATACGCGTTGAGAAATTTCGAGTTGATGTCACCCCTGTGTCGTACACGTAAACTACGACCTCTATTTTTGCAAGTGTGATGCGGAGCCGATTCCGCCACTGTGTCGATAATGGAGGTTGCAGTGTATGTATAGATACCGTCTATACGGTACCGTCTCTGTCGGAGTAAGCAGACAGATTGAGCAAACCACTATTGTGCGTTTTGGCACAACGGTCAGTAAATACTTCCAAGGGGACAGTACGGCAGTCGGATTTTTGTAATTTTTCATACTCATGGTACGTGAAGTTCAGAGCTCGAATATTAATATCCCAAAGCAGTTCGACGCCATATTCAGAAATTTTCGAGAAAATTGACTTTGAAGTTTTCGAGCGCACTCTTATCCCACAAAGATGCAACGATATTCGAACCGGGCTCGTGGCGTATCCGGTAGCGCTCGAGTCTAGTAATCGCGGGGTCGCTGGTTCGAGTCTCACTTCGAAATTTTTTTTTCATTTTTTTTTTTAATTCGCATACCTCCGTCATTTGAATATCCCGATAAATTTTTGTTGTATATAATCACATATTATTATATATAATTAATATAATATATCTATATATGTTTATATATGGACAAAATCCATATATAGTTATTTATGCACAAAATTCATTATAGTTATACATAATTATATATTTTCTCATATATGATCATATATTATTTATATATAACAATAGGTGATTATGTATAAAAAAATAAATAAATAATCCCGAGATAAAAATCATAAAATCTATGCTAATTCACATATATGTAATTATAATTGTCAATGATAAATGCAAGTCTTATTTTCTATTATCTCTTGCTTGAAATTGCGAATAGGCGACGTAAAAATATCCAGTAATAATATTTACATAAACTCCCTTGTAGATTAATAGGAATATAAATAGAAGAATAAATGTTGAAATATGTGAATATAACGCTTGCTTTGGCAACCGTCGATATTGTGAATAACAGTTCAGCGTACATCGTTTGCCTTTGTCCTGATCAACTACCTGCGAAGCGGGCACAGCTGCTTGTGCACAAAAGATTTCTGGGAATTCCAGAACGGGTGGAAAGGATACGGCGTCTTCCGCAAGGAATGCCTGTTCGAAGTAGCATGTTGTTGGTTATAAATATTGATGCTTGAAAATGTATGTTTATAATCAAGAGATAATTAAAAATATGACTTGCGTTTTTTCATTAAAAAAAAATGAAAAAAAAAAAAAAATCGAAGTGAGACTCGAACCAGCGACCCCGCGATTACTAGACTCGAGCGCTACCGGGTACGCCACGAGCCCGGTTCGAATATCGTTGCATCTTTGTGGGATAAGAGTGCGCTCGAAAACTTCAAAGTCAATTTTCTCGAAAATTTCTGAATATGGCGTCTAACTGCTTTGGGATATTCGAGCTCTGAACTTCGCGTACCATGAGTACGAAAAATTACAAAAATCCGACTGCCGTACTGTCCCCTTGTTAGAATAAATCTTTCGGAACTTCTCGCTGTCATGATTTCACGGAATGCGATGCTTCGAAAGTCAAACTACGCGTTTTTGGTATTGCTAGGACCTAAGTCTTTCCAATTTACAATTAACGCAACCAAAGGGTTTTTTTTTACCTTTTTCGAAAATCAATTCCTATTAAAGGAAAATCTTATTTTTTGATCAAAAATGTCCGAGAGGCACCGCTCCTTCCTCTAGCAATTCGATGTCGACTGGAAATTTAGTTATTTGGATCAGCTATTTTTGAGAAAATGTTCCGAAAACTTTTCATGGGTTTATTTGTCGGCGTAATCGTGTGTCATTTTGGCTTCAATCGATATCCGAATACAACATTTCTAAACAAAAATCATTTCTTCGTATCGAACGACCCATTTTTATTCGATCGGCTATTACATGCCGAATCGACAGTTCTTAGACGATCGTGTTCGTTCGTTTCTAAGTATTTCGATGGATCCGTCGTTTCAAGGAAATATTGAAAACATTTCTCCTTCATCTTACGCGTGGAACGACTGGCCAAAAGTTTTTTTGCCATTTACGTTCGCGTAAAGAGCAATTGCGTAAACGTCGATCACGTTTTCAGAAAACAACCAATACCCACCGTCAAGTTTCTACTCGAATCCCACACAGAGCGTGTACAGTTACACGACCCCGACGTCACAACCGTCCCGAGAACCGGAACCCGTAAAACCGGTGTACCTCTCAGGCAATAGAGCCACGATATCGGCACATCAGGCAGGCACGATCACGCCATTCTCGAGATACGAGAGTATTCACCCGATCGATCACAAGAATGCTTATCCCGAGGACAAGTTTTATCTGCGACCGAGCAGTCACGTGACTGTACACGGTGGAGCGATACCGATACAGCAACCACCTCAGGTAAACTACTTATCTTTTTTTCACGCATTCCTAATATGACGAGAAGGCAGCATCAATCCTAGGGTTGACACTCGAAGCGGCTAGAAATCCATGCGGGTTAATTCGACAAGCTTTGCACTGTATTTAACTGCATTACGAAAAGTAAAACGGATTATAAAATGGATATAAAATGGAAACATCACACCGGCACTGGTGGATGGCGATCGGGGTTGCGCTCCAGCGGTACATCGAGTTAAACAGTGCTGTGCATGTTGCCAATACGCGGAGCGGTGACCGCTTAGTCGAGCACCGACAGCCGCAGCCGCCAGTGAGCGGAAGGCCAATACTCCTGACCTTGAAGTGTAGACACTTGGGTAAAAGTCTGTGCACTGGATAATGCGATGAATATGGGGCCCGTCTATACCAGTACTGGTTTTCCACAGTTTCCCCGTACCCTCGGCAAATGCGGTTTAGTGTAGCTTAAGGTTGCAACGGCAGTTAGGTTAGATTAGCGAAGCGCAGGTAGGGAATGATAGGAAAGGCTTCAATTGGGAACGGTACATGTAAAAACCCGCAAGGGTATACGTTGCAACTAAGGAATCTAATATAAAAAGTCGATCATAATGGAAACATTACTACAAAAAGCCGCGAGAGGGCTCTATGCTGATGTTTCCTTTTTCATAGGTTGTATGGACCGTCGTGAAAAAGTTAGTCCAAAATGAGCGTAAATTATGTCGTACATGCCTTACAAATAGTTAATTGAATAAATTGACACTTACAAATATTAATTTTACACTTTTAATAATTGAAGTCAAATTCGATTATTCTGCCGTGTGCTTGACTGAGGTTTTGTCAGTGACTGTACAACTGTTCCACGTGTCGAACAAAATTTAAAAAACTCAATTCTGGATTTTTAAATTATCAATAAGTATCCAAAGACGCAATATATATTGGGTTTTGCAATGATTGCTGATTATCTCATCGTGAAAATAAATATCTTGCTATTTTATAAGTGGACTGCTAATCGCGACAACGCAGCGGGCTGAAATTTTTTTTCATCGGTGGTAGCATGCGTTGTGCTCTCCGCATTGACGCTGCTTCGTGAGTAGCAATGACTAAGTCTAATTTCAAAATACCGTGGGCAAGCGTGTCTTCAGCGCGTTTTATCCTGATTATGTTACAAAAAATGGATTGAATAAAATTTTATTATATATGATTTTTTCATAACAAAAAACCGTTGACATTAATTAATCAGCAATGTTATTTATTGAAAATAATAAGGGGAGCTACAGACAAAAGCTATGAATGCAACTTGAGCTCGATTTCGTCACTACGGATCTGTTCCGGATAAAGTTATCCCGAAGATAAACAATATTAAAGGTATAGGAAGTCTTGCAGATGACTTTATCCAGAGGTGTCGAAACCGGCCAGTAGCATGAATTCACACCGCGGTATAGCAAAGCGTGTCTGCCATACAGACAGTAATTATCATACTACTCTACAACGTTATCACGTCTACGTGGTATGAAATTCTATAATAATTCATATACTAGGTGCGCAACGAAGTTTCCGGGTTTCGCACATGGATGGCGCTAGGCGTCACATGTAGTCGGCATACAGGTCTGAAATTGGGTGTCTTCATAGCTTGGACATCTGTTAAGAATACTCAGTCGTAATATAAACAAATATTGCAACACAACGGCCTTTTTTCTAACCTCGAAAATGTCAAAGTTTGGGCCAAATAAACTGCATTTGCGGGAAGCGAGAAGCAACTTCCGAAATTTTGCTTTGGCGGCAGAACAAAAAGAGTTCCCTGCATCGAATTGTTACTGGCGATGAAAAATGGATATATTTCGAGAATCCCAAACGCAGAATGTCGTGGCTTTCACTTGGCGAAGCGTCAACATCGACGGCACGGCCAAATCGCTTCGGAAAAAAGACAATGCTCTGCGTTTGGTGGGACCAGAAAGAAATCGTGTACTATGAGCTGCTGAACCCGGGCGAAACTGTTAATGGGCATCGCTACCGACAGCAACTAATCAATTTGAACCACGCATTGCTCGAAAAACGGCCAGAATGGGACACGAGACACGAACGTGTGATATTCCAGCACGTCAACGCTCCGTGCCATCGCAGTTCCATCGTGCAGGACACCATAAAAACACTGAAATGGGATCTGCTCCCGAACCCGCCGTATTCGCCAGACCTAGCCCCTTCAGACTATCACTTGTTCCGGTCGATGGCACAACGCCTGGGTGGGCTACACTTGGCCAATTACGATGCAGTACAACATTGATTGGACGAATGGTTTCAGTCCGAAGACGCGTCTTTTTATCGTCGCGGTATTTATGTAGTACCAGAAACATGGCAAAAATGTGTAAATCGCGAGGGGCAATACTTCGAATGAACCATTGTTTGTATTTCTCTTGAAATGTTCGATTTTTTAGTGGTAAAAAAAACCCGGAAACTTAGTTGCGCACCTAGTATTGTTATTCTATTAAGAACTCATTCCTCAAATTTTCAATAAATTTGGTCATTTTTCAATATCCATCCAGTAATACCTTGAGTACATTTTTATATTATACTTCAACATTAACGAAAATGTCTTTTTACTTTTTTAAAAATTCCCTTAACAGAGGGAAAAAATGGTGTTAGGGATAATCTTTGCTTTTTCAAACACTCCGTTATCAGAGTTTTACAAAAAATTTTGTTCATTTATAGATGTTAAAGTATATTAACGAAAAAGCTGGGTTTTTTGTGGTGTATGATACAAAAGTTACGAGCTACACTGTTGGGACCTTTGAAAAAAGGACTATGAACGCGGCGTCCCTTCAAAGTGCTATTTATGATAGTTTTTAATAATCATGATCGATTTTCTTTTTATTTTCATGATACGCTTGAATACAGTGCAAAACGGCGAATCGATCACATGTCGAGGTCTTTTAGAAACCGAATATGAAAAATGAATTCCTTTTCTGAGCCGCCATTGAATTCTAACTCCTTAAAGTGTTACTGAACGGATATTAAAAATATTATGTCATCAAGATACATGATCAAGCCACTGTCAAGAAATTAAAGTAACGAGGAGTATCCCCTTTTATGAATTGCGACGTGTAGACGTGGCAACGTTGTAGAGTAGCACGGTGATTATTCTCTCGGCATGGTAGGGACGCTTTGCTACACCGTGGTGCAAATAAATTTAACATGGTTTATCTGCGGATAACTTTATCCGTAACTTATTTGTGGTTAATGAAACCGGGCATAAGTTGAATTTATAGTTTTTTTCTGTAGCTTCCCTCATTATTATTAATGTTGATTAAGTTGCTGATTAATTTATGTCGTCAAAGGCTTTTTTTGGTAGCCAGTATCCGCCAAGCGCCGCTGTGGTGGATACTGGCCCTTAGAGTCGTCCAACGCATGCATCAGTAACGCTGTATGGCCAACAAACGAACTAAGTTTTTGTTTCGTGGCGATACTACACTAACGCAAATTTTTGTCTGGTCTTATTTTTCATAGCATTTTTTTAAGGCACCAGTTCGTTTTTAATTTAGACAAACTAACGCGAGAAGCGCTGGGTGGGGGTCAAAAGTTTGAACAATCAATGTTCAGAACAGCCGAAATTTCGAATGCAGTAGTGGCGAACGTTTAAATATTAGACGGATCAATCTTATGATAGTCTGTAAAATCGTTTAATTAAAATTGTGAATAAAAATGTTTCGAATTTAATTTACAACGAAAACAAATATCAGATTTAACAAAATAACGAAAGATATAATATCGAATTGCCTGTATAATTAAACGAAACAAATCGAGACGTCGAGTTATCGAATTGTAAATAAGACGAAAGTTTCCAATTTTGAATTCATTTAAACCGAAGGGCCAAAACGACGATCGGTTCAAACAACGATGGGCCAAAATGTCGAACGGTCCGGATAACGAACACTTGGGATCGAGTAATACGTTGCTTGCGCTTTAGAGGGAAGCTGACAGATGGCGCTAGTGGTCAGTCGGGTAAGGCAGTCATCCCATGTTCGTTATTTGAGCATTCGTTATTTCGGACCATCGGTCATTTGTCTTTCTAAGATCTGCACATTCGAAGTTTGTACTCTCGATATATGGATTTTCGTTGAAGGCGGTATTAAGAATATTAGATACTCAGTGCTTTCTATTTCTGAGGTATGAATGCTCTAGACTTTTCGAATCTCTATTTGTTTGACTCAAACTATAAACGATCTGAATATATATTCTCGAATAATTGAGCTCTTGAATAAATAAACTTACGTTGTAATGGTTATTCGATTTCGTCATCGATCGAAGGATAAAATTTCGAATAATTTACCCTTCGTTATTTTGAGAGTTCATAATTCCGTCCTTTCAAAATATTTGCCGTTCTACACTTGGCCATTCGTTATTTTGACCCCCACCCAGAAGCCCCATTTTCGATTCAAAGTTGGTCACGTGCTTTCGTTGACCCTAAAGGAAGCATGTGAAAACCAAACCCCGATATACCACCAAATAGGTTGGTTACCTGATTAATGAAAGAGGCCCACACCACTCTGGCAGAAATCCGTTCCATCGTCCACCATAAAAGTTTGTCGGTAATTGTATTTTTAGGGCGCAAAGACCGGCGGAATTACCTCAGGATATCCAGTCCGTGCACCGCAGCCTCCGCCTGCCGGACCTTACCCACCTCCGCCGCCAGGAACCTACGTGAACGCAACTGGTGCCAACGTACCCCCTGGAAGATTACTCTATTCGCAACCGGGTGCTCGGTATCTGCAGCGCGAAGCTTGAATCCTTACACTCCGTCAACATCATTATACATTTTAGACACTTAAGTCAAATTTCCCCCGTTCTACAATATATTTGGTTTCAATCTTCCTTACTTCACTCACAAGTTCGCCTGTTGTTTTTCGTTGGCATGCTCAGTGTTGTGGGTAAAAAAAATGATTTAACACAAATATACATACTTTATGGGGGATCTGTCATATGGGCGGAGCCTAAAAAACATAGCGGCGGTGAGAGGAACGTCGCACGTAAACAGTCGTGCAGTTTAGTGCAAATTTATGTGGTATTATGATAAGTATTAGTGCATTTTGTGACTGGGCCGGTACCAATCCGAAACAACGCAATTTTGTGGAAGGCGAACGTATTTTGAAGTCAGGCCACATTTTAATGTGGTAAAATTAACGGCGTTTGGAATACCGGTACTCTCACACACTGCAGTGAGCAAACGTTCATGTCTGAATTCACTGTTCTGATTTTCAAGGCTCTCATCCAAGCCTCTAATTGATCGGTGTTTTTCGTACATTTCCGAAATAATTTTCCACGTACACGAAGCGTTTCCCTGCAATAGGAAACTTGTGAAAACGAACTTCCAACCTCTTAATCGAAGTGCTTTTGCAATCTTTCACAGCACATTTAATGTCCTTTCGGTAGTTTTTACGCGGAGAAAACTTTGCGCGTGCCATTTCCACCGTTTTTTCTTCTCAATGAAATTTAAATACTTTTATCGCACGGCTACGTATAATTATGCGGTTAAACGAGCTTACCTGTTGTGAAATTCTGTCGTAATATCCGATGTCTCGTTCGAGAGATTACGTAGGTAGTACCGTCTACTTCATGCCTAATTCTCACGAATATTCAGAATTAAAAAAAAAAAGGATCAGCGAACCGGGACAGTCCTTCCGTTCTACAGTTCCCTGCGCTCCTCATAATGTTTATAGACTATTTATTACAGGTGGGAAAGAAAGTAAAATAATAAATATTTTTCTCTCCCCGGGTCGGGGTGTAATCTCGCGAACGAGGCAGATATAATTACGATAGAACTTTTACAACAGGTAGGTTCGTTTAATCGCATAATTATATCATCGTTTCGTTCTCGAGGTTACATAGGTAGATGTTTAGAGGTGATAAACATTTTTTTTAATTCGAATACAGCAGCTGCAAAATTGCTCCTATCCGACTCTTTTGGTAGATTGTAAAATCTCGAAAACACCTGAGACTCCTTGGACTATGCTGCTGTTGATTTAATTATACTTAACTCTATTCCTTTGGCTAGAGCTATCAATGTTGCAGCATGCCTTGTGCTATGCGGAGTGTATTCATCACCTACTCCGCTAAGCTTGAGCATTGATCTTATTCATCTACTTATAGATTGCGTGGTGGCCGCTTTGAACGGATTTTTTGAGGTAATAAACAAATTATTAGTCTTCTTATAGGCTTCGTTAATGCCAAATATCTCTCGAAAAATGATGCCTCCCATATTTGGGGCTTGTCTCTAAAATAGCGTATTTTTTTCCTTCGGTACACGCTGTTCGCGATTGTTACCTATTGTTTCCTTCCACTGTGACTGTTTCGTTCCTCCACTATTGCTTTTTCTACACTTTATTTTCTTCACTTTTTTGTCCCTTCCCCCCCCCCGCCTCCCCGCGGCCGCAGCCGGCTTCCCCTCTGTATCATATCCATCATGACATTTCTGTCATGGGTATAGGGAAACTGCAGGCAACCTATACCAATACAGCCGGTCATCAAGTTCGACCCCCAGTCGTGGAACTAGTCTTATTTCGCCGCGAAATGCCAAAGAAAAACATTTCACGACTAAGTGTACGCGACTGGGATTCGAACCCGGGACCTGCCGGTCCGCAGGTCCATCGCACCGGTCTTAAAATAGCGTATTAATAATAACGGCTGACACTGGCCTGGTCGGGAAGTCTTGATCAACTCCGGTATTTCGATTTCGAAACCGTCCTTTGAACGCCTAATGTTATTTATCTTGATAAGAGACAACGTCTGGACTATGTGCTGTCGCGAGTGGCATTACCATAACAAGGTTCTTGGATATTTTTGGAATATTCGAATCCTCTACCGCACAGTGCCTCGCGAGAGTGCGCAGCACATCGCTTGGGTCCCATGTTCTATTATACTTAGGCTTCGTTGGCCGTAGCAGAAAAATTCCTTTCAAGAATCTTGCAAAATCACCATTTATAGCCATGTCGCTTATGGAGATTAGTGACACGGCCGCTCTTGCCGAATTCAGGGTCCCATAGGATGCTTCTGCTTCGAATTTTTCTTGGTTAAGAACGTCAAGAGGTCGTTCTTGTTTGCTCTGTGTGGGTCAACTCGTGCGTTTTGACAATATTGCCACCAGGCCTTTAAAGGACTCGCGTACTGCTTAATCGATGACTCCGCCAACGACGCACAGTGGGACAGAATCCCAAAAAGCTGGCCAAAATCTCAGAACATTGTCTAACGGCTTTGAAACTTTCTACTCGGCGGTTTTCGGGGTCGCTGATAACGAATCCAATATTACTATTGGCAAAAAAATGGCGGATCCAAAATGGTGACTGAGTATATTGTAAAATTCTTATTTTTTGGCGAAATTTTGTATCTGAGGGATACAAAATTTCGGGTATTCCGGCGGGGAACTAGGTACAAATGAATTGGACATGAACATTAGATAAGAAAATAATTTTTTTAAATTTGTACACTACACATACATTGAATTAAGGGGTAAGGCCACTGTAAATTTTTTGAAAAATCGATTTTTTTTTATTGGCTTAAAAAATAGTTTAAACCCTCTAGAATAAGAAAAAAAAGGTCCTGTGCGAAAAAAAATTTGTTGTCCTTAGGAAATGAAGGTCGTCGCCAAGCGTGTCAAGACTTGCTCCGAAACGACTGCAATTATATCGGAGATGACGATTCCAAAACTTTCAAAGGCATCGTTGATTCGAAGCCTTATGAAAATGTTGATGTTAAAAAGAAAGAGTGCATAGATCACGTGTAAAAAAGAATGGGCACTCGATTGAGAAACTTAAAAAAAGGAACAAAAGGTCTCGGGGGAAGAGGAAAACTCACTGCCAAATTGATTGACGAACTAAGCATTTATTACGGCTTAGCAATCCGTCGAAATTCCGATTCCATCAAAAATATGAAAAATGAGATCTGGGCAACCCTTTTTCACAAAATGTCAACGGATGAAAAGCCTCAGCACGAAAAATGTTCGGAGAATTGGTGCAGTTGGAAGAAAGCGAAAGCAGAAAATGCCTTGGATGCGTATCATCACAATCAGCCAATGAGTGAGGAGGTTTATCAAGCCATCAAACCCATCTACATGGAATTGATCCGGGACGAGTTGCTGGAGCGTTGCTTGGGGGCCTATACTCAAAACAATAACGAAAGTTTCAACGCTACCGTTTGGAGTTTGGCCCCCAAATCATCCTCAAGCGGAAAAACTGTACTAGATATTGCGACGGATATCGCTGTTTGCATATTCAATGGCGGCCTTACCAACGTCTTGCAAATATTCAAGATGTTGGAGGTGGAAATTGGTGTACAGTTACATAATTTCTGCATCGAAGCCGACGCCAAACGCATCACGCACGCGGAGACATCTCTGAGCGACGCGGCCAAAAGTGCGCGCGCGCTCCAAAAATCAACCAGGAAAGACGAAGAAGACGAAAATTTGGCTATCGAAGGACAAATGTATGGTGCTGGGATTGCAGACTAACGGTAAAAATTTTTTTTTATTTTTTCCAATAAAAAACTATTCGCAAAACTTTAAACGCGTTTTTCTCGAAACATGGTTTTTCAAAATGGCACGCAGCATAACTCGAACAATTTTCATTTTTTTTATTTGAAATTTTAACCAGATGTGAACATTTACATTATCTTGAGAATGTCGATCGGAATTTTCAAGAACTTTATTTATTGATTTTTTATTAACAAAAAACTTGCCGTTTTTTTCGTCAAAAATCAATTTTTTTTTCAAACGCACGCCAAATCCACAAAAAATGATACTTTTTAAAATCCGATCGACATTCTCTAGCTATAGCCCTCTAGATTAATGGTTTTTTTTTTTTGTTCTAGATTCAAAAGTGCACCAGTGGTGCTGCGTGCCGCGGAGCCCTGGAAGCAAAACATGTCCCGGGAAGATAGCTGTGGAATCGCCATTTTGTTTTTTTTACTGTAAAAAAATTTTATAATAAAGTTTAATGTATGCCCGATAACACCATTAAAAGTTTTTTTTCAAATACCTTCAATTTCGGGAGCAAAAAATTAGTGAAAAAACCTTTTTTTTTGGGCCGTTACAGTGGCCTCCTTAATCTAGTCACATTCGCTTTCATTCGATTCACTATCGGTATGTATAGTGGACACGTCAGTGTCCTCTTCAGTGTCCGTGTCATCGGGTACTGTTAAATGTAGAGTTTCCAGCGACATTTGTTTTCTTTTCTTTCTCGGTAGTTTTCGTACACTTGAAATGTATGGGATCGGAGCTAATTAATAGACGGCAAAATACATCTTGCATTGTCAAAGAACGGCTGCTTTTGCGCAAGAAATCGTGGCGATTTTTTTTTACATATTTGTGGCAAGTTTCCTGCGCATCCTCAGACATCTGATCGATTGGCAGTAAGGCCGAAGCAATGATTTGCGGACCATGAATAAGCAGTTTATGGATCGATGGTGGCATGCAGAATCATGAGTACAATTCAATAAATAGTTTCGCAGTTTCCGAAGCATAATCTCTAAATCTCGGGGTATCAATTGTACGACCTGACAAAATCGCTTGTAAAATAGAGTGGAATCTTGTGATTAAACGAATGTCTACTCCAGTAATTTCAGCGGAAATTGTAGCGTTTTCGAAAAAGCGACGAGCAGTGTTACCATCATTCGTGCTCCCAAACCCTGGCTTCGGCTGGTCCCCAATAAGGCGTACATTTTTCTTGAAAGATTCCTGAGCGGCTTTTTTTCGATTCTTAACAATCGTTTTTTCTTCCGCAGTTCGCGCTTGCTATTTTTTAATATCTAGTTCATAAGATAAGTGCAAACAACATTCAAAGCAGCGTGTCCATGAATGCAACGAAGAAATACCCAAGTTCAAATAATCATCGATAACTTTGAGCTTCAACATTTTATCGAGGTCATTAAAATCTTTTGATGTAGCTTTGCAAAGATAGCAGCGTTGAGTCGCTGCATTGTCCACCACTGCATTACACACTTTCCCGTCTACCATGGTCAAGGCAAGCTTATTATTCACTTTTATACATTTTCCCTTAACTATGTCTGAAAATGGAACAAGATTTTTAACTTGATCTTGTACGTATTGAAATTCGGTTTTTGTTGTATTCGCAGTTTCTTTCAGAAATTCTATTTTAATTGGTCTACAGTACCGCGGAGATGAAGGCACAGGGTTTTGCCAGACAACATATTTTTCGTTTTGTTCATTTATACTTGGAGGTTGTAGTGGAACTAATGACGGAAAGAAAATAGTAGCGTCTGTAAATGTGCCATCATCACCGGTGAATTTTTGCTTATATTCACTCTGACATGAAGTTCTATCACAACCCCACTTCCAAATTTTTTTTTTTTTTTTTTTTATTTATCTTTTCCAGCTTGTAACTATAAGCTGCCATTATTATGGCATTTAATAGTTTTTGTGACTTGTAGGTTGCTTCGATTTAGAGGGCAAATCCAATGATTTACTCCGCTCTACTTTTCACTCTTGGTTTTATAACCAAACATATACAGTATACATTCATACATTCATACAATAGTTTCATACATTCATACATGGTTTCGTACTTCATACAATAGTTTCATACTCTCGTCCTTGCACTTTCGCCCTCCAGTCACACACCTGACGTTGACACTTTTCGTTGCGCGGTTATACTGCGTGGAATCTTTGTCGCAGGTCCATTGGTTTAAATTTTTTAAGCCGTCTGGCGATGTTTCTTCTGTTAAGAAGATTGTGCGCTAGTTCGTTTGGGTGGCTCGTGAGCCTTTGCTCGTAGCTTGTGCATGATTTTAGAGCTACGGCCTTTACTGTGTCGATTTCGAGGTCTTTATGGAGGTTAGCATTTGTAATGTACCATGGTGCATTGGCGATCGTCCTGAGGGTTTTTGATTGGAATCTCTGTAAAATCTCGATGTTGGAGTTGCTTGCAGTTCCCCACAGTTGTATGCCATATGCCCAAACGGGCCTCAGCACTGCTTTGTACACAGTAATTTTGTTGCAGAGCGATAGTTTTGACCTCCTGCCCAGGAGCCAGTACATTTTCCTTAGTTTTATGTCTAATTCCTTCCTTTTTTTCCGAATGTGACTGGCCCACGTGAGCCTTCGGTCAAAGTGCATTCCAAGATATTTTACTTCACTGACACTTGGAAGAGGATGTCCATTCATCGTAACCGTCGGGCATTCCTTTTTTTTCATGGTGAATGTGATATGTACAGATTTTGTCGCGCTGGCTTGGAGCCTCCATTTTTCCAGCCATGTCTGTACGTCGTTAAGCCCTCTTTGGAGCTTCCTTGAGGCTATAACCTCGTTGCTGTGTGTGGCCATGATTGCTGTGTCATCAGCAAACGTTGCCACGACGGTGTTCTGTCGTACCGGTAGGTCCGCTGTGAACAGCGTGTACAGCACTGGGCCTAGCACACTGCCTTGCGGGACTCCGGATTTTATTGGGTAGAGGTCTGTGACTTCCGCTCCGTGTTTCACCTGGAATGTCCTATTGCTTAGGTACGATCTTAAAAGCAGATAGAATTTTGGAATAGCTTGTTTGATTTTGTAGTGCAGTCCAAGGTGCCACACTTTATCAAAAGCCTGTTGGATGTCTAGGAACACTGCTGAGCAAAATTTCCTCTCTTCGAGTGCGTTGGAAATGGTGTTGTATACTCTGTTGGTCTGTTCTATTGTTGAGTGCCTGTTTCTGAATCCAAATTGGTGGTCTGGTATTATATTCCGTTCTTCTATTTGTACTTGCATTCTTCTTAGTACCAGTTTCTCGAATATTTTAG
This sequence comes from Ophion costatus, assembly GCA_951751655.1. NCBI lineage: Eukaryota > Metazoa > Arthropoda > Insecta > Hymenoptera > Ichneumonidae > Ophion > Ophion costatus. Next base: position 17,398,695 of record OX632356.1, on the reverse strand, counting down.
ATATGACCGGCAGCAAGCTTATTGGCCTATACGAGGTGATATTGTTTGGTAGTTTACCTGGTTTTGGTAGCATAATGATCTGTGCCACTTTCCATTGACTGGGTATATGCGCCGTACGGAGGACTGCGTTAAACAGTGTCGTGAGGAACACAACCCCTTTTTTGGGCAGCTTCTTGATCACGTAGCCAGTTATGAGATCGTAACCTGGAGCTTTCTTGGGCTTCAATTCCTTGTTGATTATGTATCTTATTTCTGCCGGTGAGGTGTACTTGATGGGCATTTCCATCGGCAGTGGGCTGTCGAGGAATTCCTTGATTTCCGCGGCGTTTTGCTGCGATTGGATTGGTGTAAACGCCCTTCCCAGGTGCTCCGCGAAGGTTATCGCTTTTTCTAAGTCGCTCTGTGCCCATTCACCGTTCGATTTTCTAATTGGAGGATTGTAATTCTTCGCTGTGTTAATTCTTTTGGTGGCTTTCCATAACGAATATTCCGTGGCTGCCGTGCTGGATAATTTCGTCAGGTACGTTTCGAAGCTGTTGTTGTTGTGCTGTGAAATCAGTTTTTTTAGTTCCCGAGTCTCTTTATTGAGCTTTCTTTTGTCGCTGTTATTTCTGCTCAGTTGCCACTGCCTCCTGGCTCGTCTTTTTATGGCTATTTTCCTTTGAATTACCTCCGGGAGCATTACGACATCGTGGCTTTCTGTTGTAGTTGGAGTAGATTCCCAGGCTGCTCTCTGTATTAGCCGCGTGAACTGTTCAGTAGCGTCGTCTATGTTTGCTCTATTTTTGAGTGGGATCTTTAGGTCCACGTTTTCGCTTATTATTTCCTGAAAGGCGGGCCAGTCAGTTTTTCTGTTATATAACGTTAAGCTTTTCTCTTTAGTTAGTACTTTGCTGCTTAAGGTTAGTGTTACCGGTGTATGATCCGACGATAAATCGAGGCTTGTATCTATTCTTGTGTATATTCTCGCGATACCTTTGGCTATGAAAAAATCTAGTACGTCCGGTATTTTTTGTCTGTCGGTTGGCCAGTATGTTGGTTGGCCGGCAGAGAGGTGAATGCAGTTGCAGTCTGCCGTCGCTTTAAGTAGTTCTCGGCCCCTAGTTGTTATTAGCCTCGATCCCCATGCTTGATGCTTTGCATTATAGTCGCCTCCTGCAATAAAACGTGGTCCCAGGCTCTGCAAAAATTCTTTGAATTTATTGTTTTTAATATTGTGTCTCGGTGGACAGTATACCGCTGCAAGTACTGTAGGACCGAGTTTCTTGTCTTCGACAACAATTTTTGTCGCCTGGAGATAATCCTTGTCATGTGGACGCAACTCGTGATGTTTGATGGTTTTTTTTATTAGTATAGCTGTTCCTCCATGCGCTGTGCCATCTGGGTGCTCAGTGCTGTAGACGTTATAACCACGCATGCTCAAGTGGCTTCTGTCAGTGAAATGACTCTCCGCAATCAGTATAACGTCGACTTTATTTACTTCCAAAAATGTTGCTAGTTCCTGCTGGTGTTGGGCCAGCCCATTAGCATTCCATAGTACTATTTTGTACGAGGCGAAGTTATTTGTCTGCAAACTTCGTTAGTACTGCTGTTAGTAGGTTTAACATGGTTTTAAGCAGCTCGTTTTGTTGCGTTAGCGCGAATCTGAATTCAGTGAATGACTTTTCGAGAATGTTAACGATTGTGGAGTTATCATTGGGAACGCTTTGGTTGTTACCTGCTCTTGCTCCTGTCGCCTGGGCGTAGCTACGAGTTGGCCGGGTTTCACCAGTTTTTTCTTTAGCCGGTTGGTAATTATATTGTACGCCAACCTCGTGCACGTCCTGTCTTGGCCGAGATCGAAGCCAGTGCGGTTTTTGCGCGCTCAGGTTTCGTTTCTCTAGTATGCTCTGATATACACGGCAACCCTTGTAACTCGCTGGGTGGTCGCCCTCGCAGAGCACGCACTTGGCTGGTAGCTCGCTTGATTTTTTACACGATGTTGTATTGTGCTCGCCTCCGCATTTGACGCATCGGAACTGTCTGCGACAGTAACTCTTCGTATGACCATAGCGCTGACATCTGGTGCATTGGGCTATCATGGATTTTTTCCTTGGTGGTTCGACTTCGATTTTGGCGTTAAGAATTACATCGGTGCCATATATGTCTTTGTTGTTAAGTCCAGGTTCCAGATCCACAAAGAAAAGGGGCAACGGCTCTTTTGTTTTCCCGTGTCTGACGTTGATGATGTTACGTACTTTGTGCCCCAGTTCTTCGATAGCACTTTTTAATTCATCGATGGGGGTTGATGGATGCAGAGATCTTATGACCACCCGGTATGCACGGTTTTCTTTCGGTTGATACGTGTGATACGCAGCATTCTCTTCGTTGAGGATGTGGACGATTTACCTATATGTGTCGGAATTCTTGGCTGTTATTTTGATTTGTCCGTCGGTGTTAATTGTCTTGTGTGTGTAATCACTTTTATTCATATCTCTTTCAAAGCGTCTTTCGAGCGCGGTGATGGATTTAACACCTGGAACGAATATCGGCGGCGGTTTTGGAGCTGCCTCGCTTACCTCGTCTGTGTTCATATTATGATCATTGTTTTCGTTTGTATTGCTAAGAGCCGTATATCTGTTATTACAATGAACTTTATTGCTTTCCTCTTCCTCGCTATCCGAGGCGTTAGACAGTCTAGGGCGTTTTTTGCTGCGAACGATCTGCCATGCTGGCGATTTGTTGCCTATGTTTTGTCCATTTGCGTTTTTCGACAAAAGGATGCGTATATCGTTCGGGTTGCCAGTTGGTGGAGGAGCAGGGGGAGGATAATGAGCTGGCGTTCCAGAGGGCCGTGCCACTGGACTGTCGTTTGCTCTCGTCTCGTTTTGTGCTGAGTTCGATGGCATGTTGGCCGAGTGGCCGCCGTCCATATCTCTTCGCAGTGTAACTTTAGGTGCTTCACATCACTGTTGCACTTCACTGCACTTGTTGGAAATTGTTGGAAATTAAATAGTTTAGTTTTGCGAACTATCTACGTTAATTGCTAACACACGCGCTTTGGCTTGGTATTTCGCTAGTATATTTGCTTATAACGTCTCGTACGTAAACACGTCCTCACTCGAGGAAGGTTCGAGCCCGACTCCCCACTTCCAAATAAGAGTCATTTTACCCAAATCAACGCTTTATATATTTTGAATGGCACTTTTTTGCGCTAAAACGATTTGTTCCACTGTAAGTTCTAATAATGCTTGAAGTTCTATGGCTGCTCGTTTCTCTGTGTATGTAATTGTATTTATCGGTGGATAACAAGAATTTTTAACTTCTTGAATACGACGGAAAAACTCGACTATTAACTAATTTGCAGACTGCTCTTACCACTGAATATTGATTTTTCGGAATCTACCTGCTACGAAAACCGACAATGCTTCTTCAGGCGTCATTGTTCTTTCTCTAACGGTGTTCGAACCCGACAGGTAGATGATGCTTTAGAGGGACTTCCCATTGTAGCGTTCCGCAATACCTGCGCAGCGTGAACCTTACCGCTTGCACGGAGGCCCATCTGCGTAGTAAAGGCGAGTTCCTCTGAACTATATTCTTCGCGCAGTTTTTCCGTTTTCGCCCTTTTGATCTGCCACTACTAGCTTTTGACTCCGAAGTACTTTGAGAAGATACGTCCTGAAATAAGATGAATTGGATGCTTAACCATTCCGCATTCTTCTCGAATAACCTCTCTTCCTTCCGGGAGGCCTTTTTCCACATATCACGTAGTTTGTAGAATATATAAGAGAAACTTTTCTTAACTTCTTCAGTCATAAAGAATGCATGGCCCAATTGGCACGAGACGTGCGTTTCAAAAATGAGGGCTGCATTTTCCACAGTTTGGGAAGCAAGAGTATTCTTAATTATGCGGAATATCTCTTTCCTTGTCAATTGCTGTGCTTCTCTAATGTCTGCAGGTCCTGAAATCAGCGAATATTATGGGATTTGGAGCCGAAACTAGCCCGTGAATAGAATCAACAGCGAGCGAAAACAAAAGATCTCATTCTACTGTGACACTACTATATTGTGACATATTTTACTATGTTTTATTCAATGTACACAATAATTTATTGAAAAGATATGTTTATTCATCCTTAGCAAATAACTAATAATTAAAGAAGTTAAGAAATAAAAATAAGCGACCCCGAAAACACCCTTATACCAGAATACTACGTCGAAATTTGCACGGCGTCAGAAAAAAATAATATTTCCTTTCGCGCAAAAATGCGTAAGTTCGTCGACTACGCTTTTTTTCGTTAGGATATAAGCAATTCAATAAAAAATATTCCAAAGAACAAGCGAGGACGAGCGATAAGGTTATGTCTGCCTGAAAGTTTACTTTTCGTTTGCGTTTTCCCAATAAGATACCCTCAATTCAAAACGAATAATTTCTTTCATGATAACATTTTTGCAATTATGTAAATTGTATTCCATTCTACATACCTTCACAAAGAGAATCCGTTTTACACTTTTCCAATTGCACTATTTAGCACGATTATATTGTGGTTTTTCTGTAGCGTATCTCGCGCGTCAAATTCGGTAGTTCAATGAGACTCGTGTAACGGTCATATTCGAGCCGATCCTGCAGGGACAAGAAATATACCTGCGCCTAGAGAACGGTTGTTTGGGGACCCTCGATACCCTCACTCCACATTCCGCAACAAAAAAAAACCCGAAACAAAACCTTGGTTTTCCAGGGTTTGTCCAGCTTTTTGGAATTCTGTTCCACTGTGCGACGTGACGAGTATTTTTATCATCGACCTTGGTGAGCCTTTTTTGCGAAGATGTACCTGATAACTTCCCTGCAATCAATCGTAAATTTCTTGCTAGCGGATGACGAAGCGACCTGCATGCAGACAACATTTCATCAGACGGATTGAAATATATCGGTCTCTCGCATAAACGCGAAAAGAATACCGGATACCACAGTTCATACGGCCAGTCGGGTACTATTACGATCCCACAAGTTTGTTCCGCAACAATTTTTTGTAACACTTTAGGCATTATTGCCAAGGGCGGAAACGCATAGAAATACTTATTTTTTCATCTTATGGTGAAAGCATCTATAGCTATCGCTTCGGGATATCTATGCTAAGCACAAAACACCTTGCATTTTGCGTTAGTTCTTGTCGCGAATAGTGTCTATTGTCGGTACCCTGAACGCTAACAATTCGTTTAAGGAGGTACGATCATTACTATACGAATCCAACTTTCGGATTCGAAATTTTTAAATGATTTTGACGAATACTTTTTCGCAATAAAATTGCAAAGCCGATCACTTTGAGTTACTGAAGCACGTCGTCTTATGGAGACAGTCAACCAGAAGTGCGGTGATCACGGTCTTCCTGCTCACGTATCCAACTAAACCTGTTGGAAAACTGAAATTCGACAGATTAGACATAATAGATATTGTAGAAAATAAGAAAATCAATATTCACCCTGTAGTTAAAACACTGCATTACCAGTTTCCATTTCCAGTTGAAAATGGTCAGAACGACGAAATTGCACCCACAGCTTAGCAACGTCGCGAGTGACAGGTAATGTTTGACGTTTGGCGAACATAACTTACCTGTTTTGCAATTATTTTGAATAGAAGGCGCCACAAAATATGCAAACAACAATTCATGGAGTTTTATCATTTATCGCGTATCAATAATATGTATAATTATATTCTGTTAATTCCGCTGAGATAATTCAAACCTATTTTAACCCCTTACGCGGCAATGACACCATATGGCGTACATTTTTTCCTTGCCCGAAGCGGCAATGACACCATATGGCGCACATAAATTATTTCGTGATTTCGTCAGTCGTCAATCAATTTTCACGAAATTTGGTACTCGGGGGTTTTTGACGTAGCTGATTACGATTCGCCCTCAAAATTTTGAAACAAAAAATGGCAGATCCAATATGTCGGCCAAAAATACAGATTCATTTGAATCGCATGAAATTTGGTACTCGGGGGTTTTGGAGGTCGCTAATTACGATTCCGCGCTCAAAATTTTGAAATAAAAAATGGCGGCCGAAAATGCAAAAATTTATTCGAACCGCATGAAATTTGGTACTCGTGGGTTTTTGAGGTCACTGATTACGATTCCGCCCTCAACATTTTGAAATAAAAAAGGGCGGCCAATAATGCAAACATTCATTTCAATCGCATGAAATTTGGTACTCGGGGATTTTTGAGGTCGCTGATTACGATTCCGCCCTCAAAATTTTGAAATAAAAATTGGCGGCCGAAAATGCAAAAATGTATTCGTATCGCATGAAATTTGGTACTGGGGGGTTTTTGAGATCACTGATTACGATTCCGCCCTCAAAATTTTTAAATTAAAAATGGCGAATCCAATATGGCGGCCAAAATTCCGCCCTCAAAGTATACAAATTGAAAATAGTGGATCTTCTACGGCACACACGAATTCATAATGTAAAATCTTTGCAATGGGACTGTTGGGCGCTGGAATAAAAATAAGCTCGCGTGCACGTACTTTGTTCTAGACAGTGGTTTATTGCGAAGATTGCGAAGATGACGATAGATAATGAGTGACAAAGTGTTCTGGAACATAAAGGAATATAAAGGAAAAACGGAAGTGGCCCGAGAACGTGAAGGAGATCCCGTTACGTGGACGTAGACAAACGTGATGGCAGTGGCGCTCTGTGTGGCCCTAAGAGCGACTGCAGCGCTATCTGCGAGTAGGAGGTCAGGGCGGACTGCGAGCGCGGATTCAAATTTACGTTCCAACACTTCCCCTCGATGCAGTTGCCTTTGTCCCTGAGGACTACTTATCAATTATGCCAAACAAATTTAGGCAATGCCGGTGCTTAAAGCCCGGTACTCCTTTTGTTAAAAAGTCCGCTGCCATGTCCGTCGTGCCGACATGTTCAATCCGGATTATACCTCAGTTGAGAGCGTCTCGCACGAAGTGATGTCTGACATCGATGTGCTTCGTCCGTGCGTGGAAAACTGCATTTTCCGCCAGCTTCCTCGCTCCGTTATTGTCGCATAGAATCCGTATCCTCGGCTGCTCGTCCATACCGATTTCTCCCAGAAATCGTCGAAGAAAATACGCCTCCTGGACTGCTTCGCATAGAGCCATATACTCGGCCTTTGTTGATGACAGGGCCGTCGTCTATTGTTTACGAGGAGCCCACGAGATGGGACAGCCGCTTGAAACGAAAACGTATCCTGTACAAGATCGTCGATCTGTGGAATTGTTGGCCCAATCAGCATCTACGTAGCCCTTGATCTCCTTGTGCGTTCCGTAATACCTGAGCCCTTGGTTCGCTGTTCCGCGCAGGTATCGCAGCACTCGTTTTGCCGCGGTCCAATGCTCCTCCCCGGGGCACGTATTGAACTGACTCAAAAAGTTAACAGCGTGCGCTATGTCAGGTCTTGTACTCACAGCTCAGTACATCAGCAAGCCTATCAATTATTGATAAGGACGCTTCGATCTTACGCTTTCCTTTGCGTCGGCCTTGTCGATTTTAAAGTTCGACTCCAACGGCTACCGCCGTTGCGTCGGCCATTCCGAACCGATTTAGGACAAGCTCGGAATAGCCTCGTTGCGTTATACTTATGACGCCTTTTTCTTGACAAAACTCCATGCCAAGGCACGATTTTGCCTCTCCGAGATTCTTTATCTCGAGGCTGTCTCCTAGGTGCTTGTATAACTCGTCAGCGGAGGAGTTTTCTTTGCAAGCGACGATAATATCGTCTACATACGTGGCTATTAACATGGTCCCTTTATCGTTCGTCTTGATGAATACGCATGGATCTGCCGTCTATTTCTTTGCGTCGAACGCCGCCAGCACCTCTGCTAGTTTCTCATACCAGCATCTCCCTGCTTGTCGAAGACCATATAAAGCTTTCTCCAGAAGGCAGACCTTGTTTTCTTTCCCCAATTCCTGCAGAATCTGAGCAGCTTTTTATCGGACGTTACTCTTCGGCAGCTCGGTCTCAATCAGGATACGCAGTCCTTCTTCGATGTGGGTCGGCGGTTCCATGTACACGGTTTCCTTGAGTGTCCCGTTGAGGAACGCAGTTGCCACATGAAAATGATGGATCTTCATCTCATGCTTCGCTGCGAGCGACGCGATAAGCCGAATCGATTCCAATCGAGCTACGGGAGCAAACGTGTCATCGAAGTCTATGCCTGGTACCTGAGCAAATCCTTTCGCTACAACTCTGGCTTTATATCTTTCGATAGTCCCGTCTTGTGCGAATTTGTGCTGCAGAACCAGCCTACTGCCAATAACCTTTCCTGTGTTCGGACGAGGTACCATTTCCCATGCGTTATTTTTTATTATAGATTTTATTTCGGATGCAATCGCTCGGTTCCAGTTTTCGGCGTCTGTTCCTTGAACGCCATCCTTCAGATTTATCTCAATCAGTCCAGCGATGTCCGGGATTTCCTGAGTTTGTTCGGCTGTGTTAAAAACTCGTCGAGGCCTTCCCCTCAATCCTGTACGTATTAGGCGAGGCCGCCTGCCAATCCTTTTCGACGTAGTCGGAGTGTCTTGAGACTCGTGTTTTACTGTCCCTCCCTCATTTGCGTCTTCCGGCACGATCTCATTCGTGTTCTCTTCGCTTTCGGCCTCTGGAGAAATTACAGGGAGAACTACCTCGTTGTCGTCGGTTTCCGTTTGACGATTCGATTGCGCATTTTCGGTCTCCTCTTTTGATGGGCGAGTTTCTGGATGTTCGCTGATGACTTTAATGTCCCTCGCGACATCAATTCCACTTTTTTCAGGACTCCAGACACGATATGCTTTCGAGACCTCAGAGTATCCGACGAGAGTTCCGGCACGGGACCGGATGTCGAATTTGTCCTTCTGGGGCTCCAAATTGCAAATCGCCACTCGACTTCCGAATATTTTCAGGTGATGTAAATTCCGAATCTTGCTCGTCCATTTTTCATAGGGCGTTCATCCATTTGGGCTGGCGCTCGGGCATCTGTTCCGTAAGTAGTTTGCGGTATTCATAGCTTCGACCCAGAAGAACTTCGGTAATGATGACTTCATCATGAGACAGCGTGCCATGTCCAATAGAGTACGGGTTTTGCGTTCTGCCACCCCGTTTTGTTGAGGCGTATGGGGTACAGTCAGTCGTCTTCGAATTCCGCAAAGTTTGAGATATTCCTCGAATTGATTATTCACGTATTCGCTTCCATTATCTGACTGGAGATAGTGTATCCTTTTGCCGGTGTGATTCTCTGCCAGTGCTTTGAAATCTCTGAATGCTTCCAGAGCTTCGCTCTTTTGCCGTAGGAAGCGAATTCCGCACCGTCTACGGTGCGCGTTGTCTACGAAAATTATAAAATACTTCGATTTTGCTAGAGATTTGGTGCGCATTGGTCCGCATACGTCTGTATGGATGATTTCCAGCACATTCGTCTTCTCGTTAGTCTGTTTTCTGACAAATGACGATCACGATGCTGAAGTTTGCATCGTTGGACTGCAACGAATTTAATTTATTTCGGCAGATTTCGCCTACAAAAATCCATCAACCATTTTTTAAGATATTTATTTTTCGATCTACATAAAAATCTATCAAAAAAGATCGCCTATAATAATAAAAATGTGGAAAATAAAATGTAAAACGGAACTTTCGTTGCGTTCCAACGATGCAAACTTCAGCACTATTGACGATCGTGTCATCTTAGCCTTAATACAAATCTTGCAAGCATCGTTCTTGGAGTGCCTTTCGGCTTTTATGCCTTCGATCGCACCTTCTTCGACGGCTCGCGTAAGATCTTTGTAGTTCAGATGACCTAGGAGACGGTGGCAGACTTCTATTGATGAGGGCCGGCGAGTCTCTTTCGTATCGCGGCTCGACATTCGCGCTGCTTTCGTGTTGCGCGGGTTGGATACAATAGAGACCGCTGTTGGTTCGGCTTGCTCTCAGTAACGTGTTCTGATTTTTGTCAGTGACCTTCGCCTCGTCCTTATCGAATATGCCCGTCAAGTTTTTGTCAGATTCTGCCGACTGACAAAAAGGTTTAGGCGCAGATCGGGTACGCAAAGCGCATTATCCAATGTAACTCTTTTCTTTCGACCATCTTCTCTTTTGTATTAAAAGATACTGACCCAGTTCCTGTGACTTGCGACGATGCGTGGCTTACCAGGCTTACGTCGTCTCGTCCTTCTGAGAAGTTGCTTGAGGAGTTCACATCGTTGCACATGTGCGTAGTGCATCCGCTGTCTACGCACCATGATACCGCGTTGACAGAATTTCTGACGTGGAGTGCTTCTGGGTCCGGTGACTTCCGGGCAGGGTCGGCATCCAGCGTAGGATAGAGAGATAGTTGATCGATGGCGTTCGCGTCGTTATTGCGCCTTGTTTCTTCGGTATTCTCAGCAGCCTTGTGGCCGGTTTTTCGGCAACGATGGCATTTGTACCTGAAGGCCTCCTTTTTCTTCGCTGGTTGCCCTCTTTTTCCCTCCTTACTTCCGTTCTTCCAGCAGTTTTTTCGGTCGTTCGCTTTACCCTTTGCGAATATCGCGTTGGAGTTATTCTCTTGACTCTCATTTTTTCTCGAAACGTTTGCCTCAAGAATTTTGAGTCGAAGTGCCTCGCGTGTCGGCAACGTGTCATTGGACGCGATCGCGCATCTGAAATTTGCGTAACGTTTCGGAAGGCTGTACAACAGCATGACACTTAGGAGGTCCAGATTGATTTCAACTCCCATTTCCCCGAGCTTGTCGGCTGTGCCGAAGAACTTCGAAAGATGGTCACGAAAATCCGCGACTTCTCCCATCCGATGCAGCGTGAGCTGTTTAATCAGTGTAACTTTCTGTGCGGGTCCAGACGACTGGTATGTTCTCTCCAATTTCAGCCAGAGTTTTCTTGAAGTGTTACAATCTTTCGTTTGTTTTAACTCAGAGGGTTTAATCGATAAGATAATCTCAGCCTTCGCCTTTGCGTCATCCGCTTCCCACTTGCGCACATTTTCTGCCTGGTTTGTTTCCGGTTTTGGCACGCTGCCACAGACATAACCCCATGTCTCGTTCCGGGTTAATAACTCTTTGTTAAGAAGTTCTATTCTCGTGAATTGCGTGAATGCCATTTTTGATCAAGTTTATCGCAATTTCACACACCGCGAACACTGTTCACTTTAGTCGAAAGTTTCTAACCGCGTAGCGTAGGTTTTCCGAATACAATGCACTTGTTTTTGCGACCTGGGCCCATAACCTGTTCGGCGCTGGAATAAAAATAAGTTCGCGTGCACGTACTTTGTTCTAGACAATGGTTTATTGCGAAGATTACGACGATGACGATAGATAATGATTGACAAAGTGTTCTGGAACCAAAGGAAATATAAAGGAAAAACGGAAGTGGCCCGAGAACGCGAAGGAGATCCCGTTACGTGGACGTAGACAAACGTGATGGCAGTGGCGATCTCTGTGTGGCCCACGGTCTTACATACAGGTCTGGAAACGACCGTGGTGGGGGTAGGCACTGTTAACGAATTCACGATTTTTTCCAATTTTTGCCACTACGTGGCATTGCTATCGGCGAGTACGTGTGCGATAAGGACAGAACAGCTTCCGTCCGTCTCTCTCACTCTTCTCGATTATCCGAAATGCACATTACTTTTTTTGTGGAGGGGGGGGGGGGGGGGTAGAGGTGAAGGTGTGTGTGTGTGTGTGTGTGTGTGTGTGTGTGTGTGTGTGTGTGTGTGTGTGTGTGTGTGTGTGTGTGTGTGTGTGTGTGTGTGTGTGTGTGTGTGTGTGTGTGTGTGTGTGTGTGTGTGTGAAGGTGGAATAGAGGTAGATGAAAAATAATTGTGGCATAAGGACGGGGGATTGCGGAAGAGAATAGAAGTGGGGCTTGTAAAAAGGGGAAGATCCTGTTTGGGTGGACGACCGATATAAAAAAAAATTCAATACTTATCTTTTTCGAGTGAAATGAATTTTTATTCGAATTTTAGTCAGAGTTTCTTTTGATGACGAAAGGGAAAAAATACGCAACACATTGAATGTTGAATATACAAATACGTTTATTGGTTAGTCAGTTTAGAAAGCTTTTTTTGAACAACACAAACCTTTTTTCGAAATGTTTATCGCACACAAACTGCGATTGTTTCAATCCGGGAATTACCGCAAGCCACTTTCGAAATTGTTCGACTCTTTCGGTACTCGAAAAGTTGAAAAATTATTATTCGACATCGGGCACTCGGTGTGACACGTGTGTACCGCACACACCTTCGGCATGTCGATGAGTTTCAGTAATACCCTGAAACAACGGTCCACCCTCGCCAGCTTTATGAATATTTTTTAACCTACAAATGCTCGTTGATGCGAACAGAGGTTATCGAGAACGTTGTAATAAAAAATGGAGTAATAAATGGCACCGGGCACCGTCTAAGACATGGCAAGGGGCGAAGGGAGAGATCACAGAAGACCGTGGGTGGGAGGTACTCGCCGATAGTAGCGACGGCAGCGGCGGCGAGCGGAATAAAAGGTGAAGCTCGTAACGCTGCTTTGCGACTCCATTGAAATCTGGCTTCGTTTCCAGACCTGTATGTGCAAGACCATGGAGACTAGAGTAAAGGAGCCCGAACGCATATGGCGGAATCGTCGAAAAGTGGATCGCGAAAGTGATGAAAGATCTTGTAGTTCGAAAAATATCCGCAAGCGATACTAGCTCCAGGGACCAAATAGGATAGGTCCGTGAGGACCGGCTTAGCAGTGCTTGTGACATACATACAATGACGTTTTACTGTCAGTTACTATGTATGTGAGCATTACATATATGTCAGTTACATACAGTTTACGCAGTTTACGGTGTTATGCATCGTTGACTGATATTTCGGTATTAAACGTATTTTTACAATCAAAACAGAAAAAGACCATCCAATAAAGGTAAGAACTGAACCTTAATATTATGTTTATGCAATTAATTCGCGAATTAGCCAAAATATTGACAAGTATTAGGATCGGCATGTACAACCACATCTTGATTCATTTTGTCAAATCGTTTGTATTTTTTAAATTGCATGCTATCGTCGCCGAATTTAATTATAATTGCCATTAATTTTAATGCTGTTAGAGATTTCTTTGATATACAGCAAAAATGTAATACATGATGCTTGGACAAAAAAAACGTTTTTTAGGTTAAATATGCGAATCCTTTAATATAAATACCCCTCGCTCCCATTTCGTTATAATGTACGATTTGAAAAAAATATTTTTCTTGGAAATCCAGTATGCAATATTCACATTATGGCTGTTTAATCGTACATGTCACCGTATAAAAATAAAACATTCACAGTATAGATCACCTCCAAGTAAAGAAATGACTGAAATATTATCATTTCATAATTTATACAAAAGCAGATCAATATTACTCTTCAGTATTGCACGCTGCGCTAATAAGAAATAAATGTACGACAAATTGCGGATCGACGATTCAAAATCACCGCGCAGACGGAGCCCGCAGTGGTAGCGCCGCCAGGCGGGTACAATCCGCGGATCGTTCATCGTTTTCACAACCATTTTGCCAGCATTGCGTTTAGGCTCCTTTACTCTAGTCTCCATGTGCAAGACCGTGGTCACGGTTTTACATACAGGCCTTGAAACTCTGGTGGTGGGGGATGGCCTCTTATTGAAGCACCGAATGTTTCAACTCTTGACTACGAGTGTCGCTGCGATAGAGTGATGCAGGCTGTGCGAGAGAGATGGAAATCGATTGCTGACTCATAGGAACCTAATCTAGCTGTACAATTGGCTGGTATAGGCAAATTATGATATTCAATATTAAAAATGCATAATGGACCTAAATACAATTAAAAGTAACTTTATCGTAAACCTGGAAAAAAACCAAAAGACTATAGTTATCCAAGTGGGTACAATGAACATGAATGTTTTTTATATAGGTGTCAATGTGAGCTCGTGTTGGTCGAGGGGTTCGGTGCAAGCTTCGTAATACTGCTTTCCGGGGTTCGATCCCTGTGCGCTCGGTTTTTTAAATACACGTTTAAAAAAAATAGGCTTTACGCGTTGTTTTAATTGACCGGAAAGTAAATGACAACTATTCCAGACCGAAACACTTGCAGGATGTATTTCATGAAAATGAAACAAATACTTAAGAAACAGTGCTTCTTTTGCAATTCTTTATTTCCTCTTCGAAAAATTTTAATGTGTGTCCCAAGAAACATTTCTAATAATCTCTACTATGCAATTTCTGAAACGGTGTGCGTTGGTAAATTAAAAAAAAAAACACCTTTTTTCCGACCTTTAAGCGAACGACTCTCGAGTAGGATAAATGAAAATAATTCACTTACTTTGTTTTATGTTTTCCAGCCTGGAAAGTATTTATTGTAATTATCCCAGTAATTTTTCATTTTTTTCAGGTTCCCGGCTCCAACGCGAAATAAATCATTTCAATCATTCCATAAACTGAAGGTTTTATTGTCCTTAAAAAAAAAGATTTTTTTTTCATGTGTCCTGAAATTATCATACATTATAGGTGTGAGCAGATTGATGTCGCTATGATCAAACAATTTTATTTTGCAAGTGTTTTGCAACAGAAGTGAAGGAATAAGTGTTTTTGCAGATTATAGTTAGGCAATTTCGTGCTCTTTCTGAAATTAATGTTATTGCTGTGTCCATTTTGCCATCTTATTTCCTTGGACATATTTTTTATCGCACTGTACATTTTTCTGATGCGTAAGTTGCCGCATTCTCAGTCGAACGTAGTACACAATGGCATACGATAAAATCTCGGAAGCATGCTTGCACACGGAAAAGTAAATTCGTAAGTCTCAAGGACTTCATTGACAGTCAAATCGAAGACATTTTTGCTCGAAGAGTATTTCGCAAACGATGCTTTGACGTGACGAATAAACCGGAAAAAATGCAAATTAGCATGAATCAAGCCACCGCGAGTCTTCATTGTCACTAGTTGCGATAGAGAAGAAGTGCAACCCGAGTTTAATGTCACAGCTCTATCACACGACGTACAGGACCTATACCGTTTTAAAACCTGTTTGCACAGGTAACCTGGAAGTGCAGGGTAATTGTATTAGCGTACCATTAATGTGAAAACCGTGGCCCCAGAAGTAGGAAAATTCGAATTCTACGTTGATTGTATACTTAGCTAGCAAAAGAAGCAATGCGTGATTACGAGGCATGTTAGTATATCAAATACCTAAATTTATGATTAGTAAGAAAAAGCTTAAGTGAGCAAATCCAGTTAAAACGGAAAACCTGTCACGTAATAAATTATGCAGTCGAGCACAGGGGCGAGAGCATAATCGTGGTCGGGATTACTATCGATGACATCATCCGCCTCCCAATCAGCATGCTGTAATGCCGTATCCAATTTTTTCTTGATTTCCTGCATGCATCGAGAACTTTTAGCCTCCCACCTTGTCGCCGTAAGCAGCCTTCAGATCGCTGATTGAAATTAAAATCGGTGGCGAATTCTCATCGGAATCGGTGCAATTTCCAGATTTCGGTGGTTTGATGACACCGTAGACCGATAATAACTTGTAGAGCTGTAAAAATGTAGGGCAGTTCGAATGATCGTTGCAGCTTGCCGCTTGACGGAGGGTGCCGAAAAATTACTGAAACATTGAAATGAAGTTATCAATCTTCAAGAATCAAATATACGTGAACATATTTTTAAATACAAGCCATTGTCAGAACATTTTCGCAAAGAAGGGTAGCAGCAATGAATTCACAACAAATTACCTCCAAGTTATCTTGATTTACTTTGTCGGGCAACAAGTACTCGAACTCGTAGCGATCGATTAGATAGCGGCATATATCCATTGTCGATTGCAGAGAAATTCTCAATCCACGTGACGTTTCAGCGGTGAGATATTCTTCTGGCTTTATATCTCCGTTCAGCATGGATGATTCCCATGTATTTAGCCACTGCAACGAATCCTCGAGTACCTTGTGTGGGAAACGTTCGGTAGAATGTATATATCATGTATGAGTAGCATGAGTAGCATTTAGTGCTAAAAGAGGGTAATATACGTACAAGTCACTTTCTAGTAACAAAAATATGTTGAAAAGTATGGCGAAAGTAAATCACAGCTTTACCTTGAAATCATCGGAATGCGGAGTAAGTCCTTGATTCGGAGACTTTCGGTTTAATGCGTCAAACATACCGTTAGTACGTTTGCAAAAGGTTATTGTTTCCTCGCACCCATCGAGTCCATGGTATCCATGCGACTGGTAGAACGCCAGGCCTTAAGCAACGGACTTGCTGAAAATCTTTATCAAAAAAATTAATCCCCGATTAGTACAATGGCGTTATTAAAACAATGTAATTTATTTTATTGCCGTAACAATATGGAAAATACTTGAGTTGCTAGTCGAACGCGCATTTTCGACGTGTTGTCCAATATTACGTGCCTAGCAGTTATTTTCGGGCAGGCTCGGGCATTTCCAAGGTGGTATTTGTCGAGCTCGTACAGAACGTTGAAATACTCCCAGCTGATGTAGTTCTCAGCGGATTTCAACTGTGGACGAATCGAAATATCCAATAGCCTGTATGATATTCCCAATGTTGGCAATTGTTGAGTATTCATATATTTTGCAATGCATGTAAGTATCGACGCGGATTATCCCTTCACTTTTTTTCCACGTTTCTAGCTTTCAACAACGGGTAAGTATTTTCAGACGCGAGCAAGTAGCAACCACAATTAACTTTTTTCAGGGGTTTCAGCTTTCAACAACAGGTAAGTATTTTTCAACGCGGGGAAGTAGTTACCACAATTAACTTAATTTTTTTTTCAGGTGTTCCAGCTTTCAAAAACGGGTAAGTGTTTTCGACCGCAGGTAAATAGTTACCACAATTAGCTTAATTTTTTTGTTTTTCAGGTGTTTCAGCTTGCAACAACGGGTAAGTATTTCCAAACGTGGGTAAGTACACCCGCGTTTAGGTTACCACAATGTAAGTACACAATTTAAGTTACCACAATTAACTGAAACTTTTTTCTTTTTTTCAACGTCTTCCAGCCTTCAACAACGCGTAAGTATTTTCAGACGCGGGGAAGTAGCAACCACAATTAACTTAAATTTTTTCTTTTTTTCAAGGGTTCTGGCTATTGAGCATGGGGAAATATTGACAAACCTTTTTTATCGATTTGTTCCTGCTATTCCAGTTCAAAAATGAAAATATGGACAATATTTCACGTAGATTTTTTTCCGGTGCTCTGGTTTCCAAACGCGGATCAGCTTTGACAATAATTATCTCCAGTTTTTTCTAAGCTCGTATTATTTTATCGTTATTCTTTTCCACATGTTATCGGCTTTAAACGCGGGTAAGTATTGAAACACTTTTATTACTCTGGTATTTCGATTTTTAAACACATGTAAGTATCGACAATAAATATATGCTCATTATATTTACATTTTTTAGGTGTAACAACTTACCCACAATTTCTTCATGTTGTACAGCCGATTTCGAATATTCTTGATTAGATGCGGAGTATCTGAGAATGCAAACACTTTTCGCTCGCCGTCTAATGGGTGAGCGAACCATGTCTTCGTTTCTCCCATCAAGCCGCTGACCCCCAAAAGTGACCACATCTTAGCATTAGTCGCAGCGCCATCGGCAATAATTCCATGGATTCTCGCTCCGCATCCTTCGAGATAAGAAATACCTTTTACGACCAGCTTTGCGAGCTCATCTCCTTTTACGGGATTTTTTTAGGCGAAAACTGCGATGGGTTGCGTGTAGGAATCAGCAAAAGGTTGTTGTTGTCTCTTCTTCGAAACCAGAGGGCAATTTTTGCTGCGCCAATGACCGACATAATCCTGGAATACGCTATCATCTAGCAGATGATGCATATTTACGGCACCGAGACCACCGCAGACGTTCATCCTTTGGAAGCATTTTAATATTTCTGGAATACTTTCATTCACACGTACAGCATTATCCAGATTTGTATTCTGCGTGTTAACGGGCCGTCCGTATACGTAGTAATTTATTGTCCTATCTGTGTCAAGAGTTAGACATTTATATGTTACAGGACAATCTCTACCAATCTCCCGTTTCGTAATTGCGAGAGAAAATAGAATGCACTGTCCCTTATCTCTACGCAACTCGGCGTCGCCCCATGGTTCCGGTATTGTGCCAGAAAACGCTTCACAGGTAGACGAATTCGCTCCATTAGAATCTATATTAACACAAAATTAAAATTTGCTAATGTACATTGTGATTTTTTCAGTAACTTCCCCGGAACTTGTTATAGTAAGTATTTACGTTCGAAAACTTTATTATGATTTGATCTATTTTCTCTACATTTCTTATTTTCGTCTTCAGGTCCACCTATTCTTCGAATATGGATTGGAAAAATATACAGGTAAGTACAGATCAAAGTTGGAGTATAATTTCACATCATTTTCCAGGTTTTATAACACAATCAGAGATCCTGGGTGCGAGTAGCGAATCAATGAGTACAATAATGAAATATCTCATTTTTGGCTTTTTCGACAATTGTACATGACTCGTCAAGATGAGTTTTGATTAGACCTTTTTTTGTGCTATTGTATATCAATTGGTGTGTGTCAAGAAGTGAGCGAGTGTAGAAATGGGTAAGTGTATTTATTCTTGTACATTATTATTTCGAGATTTTTTTCCACTTTCTCTGGATTCCTAACCTGGGTAAGTATTGACAATGATTTTCGAAAAATATTATTTTTCGCGGTTTCCGGCTCCAAAAATGGGTAAGTACTGATAAAAATAATGTTAGGTCAAACATATGTATGAAAACTATTTTTTATTTTTTTTCGTACTGCAATTTAATCATAATTCATAAGTTCATAATTATTAGGTGACCCGCCCCTCCTGCTGTGTTTAAACTTACCTTCTCTGATGACAGATGAACACACTGTAAATGGCTTTGCAGATGCTACCAAGGCTTTGCCATCTTGAACTGACTGATCACTGCATGCCGCATGAGCAGAATCACTACATGCAACTTCCATCAGTGGAACACCAAGCTGTTTTTCCAGGACTACAGGTATACTCGAGACATCTGTAATATACCAGAATAAAATAATAGAAATCATGTACGATTGCACTTTTTATACATATTAAAATATATACTTTTCATTTCAGTAGACTCCTGCTCAAGAGCACTAATGCTGTGAGTGGAAATTTCCATGAGCTGTAAGTGTCTAAAACCATTAAATTCATCTTCATTTGTCTCAAGCGCTGAAGATTTGACGTTCACAGGATCTTGGCTCGGATCTTGGCTTGGAGGATCTTGGCTCAGACGATCTTGGCTCAGAAGATCTTGACTCAGAGAATCTTGGCTCAGAGGATCTTGGCTCCAAGAATCTTGGCTCGGAGGGGCTCGGCTCGGATTTAAGACACAGCTCACAGGATCTTGGCTCGGAGCATTTTTCCCATTGCTCACAACTTCATTAACAGGTTTGACGGATATGTCAAATGATATGTAATCCCTCGATATGTAAAATGTCATCAAACTGCGATGGAACCGCAAGTTTATCGAGCTGCGGGTGCTTGTACGCGACTTTAACAGAGGGAAATTTGTCCGGCTGCAATTGCTTAATCTGTACACACAATTTGTCTAATAAACTTACCTGTGCTATTATGCGGCCGTTCGAGTCATGTTTCACCCATTCTCGATGGATGTATTTCGGTTCGAAATGGATTTCGCACACAACATGTCTCGGCTCTAATTTTCCAACTTCCGGGATCGCGGCCTCCTATTTTTTAACTGCGCCAAGTCTCTCGGTACCCGAAACACAGAGCGTTTCAATTTTTCACTCCGAGAGCCTGTTCTAAACGGTGGCACACACCACTTAGTCATTTTTCAATATCACCATTTTTACAAGTTAACAAGTAGAGAACGTCACGTGTGGTCGCGTGAATCAGCGGTTATGTTTGGGGTTTGTTTACTTTGGAAATGTCCGTCTCTCTCACACAGACCTCGCCAAAGTTAGCCCCCCCACTTTGACTAATCGAACTTTTTTTTTTACGAATCGTTTGGTGGTCGTTTGGTAGCGTTTGGTAGTCCCTTTAAATCGTTTGGTAGTTCTCCGTTTTTCGAAAAATCGATAATCAAAAATTGGGCAGTAAGATAGCCCCCCCACTTTGACTAATCGAACTTTTTTTTTTACGAATCGTTTGGTAGTCGTTTGGTAGCGTTTGGTAGTCCATTCAAATCGTTTGGTAGTTTCCCGTTTTTTCAGAAAATCAAAAAGAAAATTCCGATCCATGAGATAGGACGATAGGTGGCGGAAAAAGACTCGATAACCAACGCCATCTATGGCAAAAACGTCGTATATTATCGCGACCAATCACAGCCTTCCGTTTCGGATATGCGTAATTTCTTTCGGTTCGGTCGGAGTTTATTAAAAAAATTTAATTCGAAAATGTTGATTCGTTTGCATTTCGTTTAATTTATTTCCCAGCGACTTCTCCGTACTATCGTTCTTGGATTTAGTTGACTTTGGAGACTAACTATGAAAATGACACATCGTTCTGCCCCTCCGGCTTTTGGCGACCAACCACAGCTCTCTATTCCTGATACGTCAATATTTTGTGTTATCGTATTTAAATGATCGACTACCAAACGTCCCGAATAGAATACCAAACGCTACCGGTTGTTTTCCTATCGATCGCGACCCATTTGAACGTAATCGGACAAGAAATAACGATTAAATCTACGCTAATAAATAATTCTGCCAGTGTGGCTTCTGGCGACCAATCCCAGCTCTCCATTCCCGATTCATTGTATTTTGCGTTGGCGATATTGATTGATCGACTACCAAACGTCCGGAATACAATACCAAACGCTGATTTATTTATCGATCGATTAAGTCTCATCACAATGAATTAGCCACAAAATAATGGGTGAATTTTTGTTAGAAATTCCTTTTTCCGCTGCGGCTTCTGGCGACCAATCGCGGCTCACCATGTACAACTGAACGGTGACTTGCGATTGGTCAACACAAGTCGCGGCGGACAAGGAACCTAATTACGCACACTCCCTAATTATTTTTGGCTAATCCAGTTCTTATGCGATCGATAGAAAAGGATATGATAGCGTTTGGCAGTCGATTACTAAATTATGCCAACGCATAATACTTGTGAGTCCTGAACGGACGGTCGTGATTGGCTGCCAAAAACCGCATTTGACGGAAAACAAACAATTTTTTTGAGGGGAAAACCGCTGAGCGATTTCGATACGCTTCCAAACGACTACTAAACGATTCGTGGATAATAGTTTGATTAGTCAAAGTGAGGGGGGAGGGTGCGAAATTGTGGATCGATTTTTAAATCTCAATTGAAAAAAGAACGGCTAACTACCAAACGACTTCAATGGGCCGATACACGATAGCGAGCGACTACCAAACGATTCGCAAAACAAAGGCCGATTAGTCGAAGTGTGGGGGGGGAGCAGAAGACCGATTAGTATCGAACTATATAACCCCCCCGCCCCCAACTTCGACTAATCGGCCATTTTTTTTTCGAACCGTTTGGTGGTTGTTTGGTAGCGTTTATTAGCCCATTGAAATCATCATTTGGTAGTTTTCCGTTTTTTTTTTAATCGAGATTTAAAATTCGGTCCATCACTGGGAACCGCCCCCAATATGTCTAAGCGGCATTTGTCTAAGCATTTGGAATAATTATTTGATTGAAGTGTGCGCAAACTTATTACTAATGAAGAATCAAATCAAAGGACCTCAACTGGAAGTCGCAGAAGAGAGATGACCCAACGGCGGGCCGCCTGGATGGAAGCGCGCACACGAGATGGAAAGCCTCGATAGCTTAATGCCTCAGAGAGGTTTATCGATGCAAAAGCCTTGACAATCTTTTGGTTTGGTTATGAGTTTTTTAAAGCTAGATTCGAGTTCAGTGCTTTCAATGCGTATCAATGTTTCCTCTTTGCAGGCTATGGACCGAATCGTCTCTCAAAACTGTATGGACAACAAGATGTTCCAAACGAAACTGAACGAATATTTCGGCGCAGATAGGGTAGAAAGAAGGACGGAACACATACGTTGCTTAGAATGGACATTTTTATTCAGATTTTTTTATGACGCGTTTTCAACAGAATGAAACTCGTGATGTGTACGATACTCGTCGTAGAGCCAATACTGATAATTCGAGGGAGTAAAAAAAAATACCAATCAAAGTTGCTCGAGCATGTGTTAATTAATTTTTTATTTTTTTTTCTTCTCTGTACACGGGCAATCCGATACTTCGTTCGGATATGCAAATTAACGCGCGTTGCCACGTATGTTTGCGTTCTCACTACGTCCCGGTTAGACTCACGCAATACCTCACTTTTATGGTACAGCCGTACTAGCGTAATCTTAAAATCGTTAATCTTAAAACATTACGAAGGTATGGAATAAAAAAAAACGAAAAACAATAAATTATGAACGTGGCTCGGTTATTCGCGTTTGCTCGTCAGCGATTTTGTCACACTTTGCTTTATTGATATCTTCTAGAGGCTTCTTTTTCGTTTGTTGTTGTCTTTTCTTCAACCATAATTACTTAATGGATTGGGTGTGGGGCAATTGAGTAGTCGTCCCGGTGCTTATCGGGTTGGACGAGCGAAACGTCTTGTTGCCTGCAAGAAAATGCGACAATAAAAGCAAGGTAATAACGCGACTTGTTAGCAGTGTCGGATTAGCCGTACAGCAAGAGTAACAAGGGTAACAAATGCCCCTCGAGGGATAATTTGTATCAAAGGCTGAAATGCGTAATTTATAGCCAATAGGACGAGTAGAAACTTCAATGGGTTTGACTTAAAAAGAGAACCCAACTACCAAAGAACATTGCACTCCCAATTTTAGCCCCGTTTGGAGAAATCGTGTTTTATATCCTGAATCGAAGGGTCTTGTGATAGAATTTGCTATTGGCTGACTAAATCTGTCACTATCCGTGAGTGGCGAATCTGAATTGCTCGGTCCAGAACGCGTCGGTCCGCTGGTGATTCTCCCAATGCTTGTCCGCGATGTCGTCCCGTTGAATTTGCTTGCGTCCTCGAAAACCTTGCTGCTGTCCTTCAGCACGTATTTTCGAAAAGTGAATTTTTGTTTTCTGCTGCTTGACCTTGGGGTGTACGCCCAGCAGTCTCCCGGCAATAACGATCAAAGACCCGTGGATTTTGCTCATCGCCGATATCTAGTCTGCGACCGAAAAAGACAATGAATTCCAATGCGACGCTGCTTATGAAAAGTAGCATGTTTCAGAATTCTTACGAAAACAAGCACGTTTGATATCACCGCGAAAAGAAGCAGATTTCGATATTCACCGCGAAAATTAACATGTTTAAATAACACTGGAATTGATTCCGACTTTTCTTCCTCGCCTTTTTACTCCAAAATAACGAAGTATTTTTTGTTTGCCATTTTATACCGTTTTATTTTTGGTTCGGATATATATTATACATATTTCATTGCTTGAATTTTCATTTTACTTATGATAAAAGCAAGCGAAAAATATCTCGTCCCTTTGGAATAAAAAATGAATGATCGAAAAAATTGAGAAAAAAATATCGGAAACGATTCCAGGGTACCCAGTTAACAATGACAACTTTTTTTGACGATCGTTTTGACGACTTTGTACACTGTATCTATGCTTTCATGTTCATGTGTAAGCTGTTGAATGAATGTTCACATCTAATTAGCAAAATGGAAAAATAGTTATTCCAACGATTCGCGCAGTATTTCCATTTTTGATATTTGGCTACATTGGTTCTATCTCCGTCTCTTTTGACTTAACCAGACGAGTTTAACCTCCATGCTTTTCAACGTCAATCTGTCAACACAATGTCAGATGCGGGAAATATAAAGCATTATATTCGGGCCACGACTGGTAAAAAGCGTGGAAAATTTGTATACTCGAAATATGTCGGGTACAAATGAAATATGTGTCGTAATTCGAATGAGTGAGATGAGGTTAGGACTACAGTCAGCTGATGTCTTGCTGTCGCATCTCATTATCGTAGCAAGTGTTTGTCACGCAAGTTGATTAGATTTCTTTCGTTTTGTGATTTACATTTTTTTGCCGTTACTATTGAAATTTATCCGTCGCCGTGACCTACGAGTCAGATGTTTTTTTCCGTTTCCTCCGAGAGGTACCAATCAATTTGGATAGAGTACTGACGTACCGGTTTTTTTTCTTTCGTTTTCTGGAAATATCATTCGAATGGATCCACAAGGCAACCATTGATACGTGAAATTCATGTACGTTGTATATATATATATGTTGAAGCATCGGGTTGTGATCTATTTCGAAACGTACTTTGAACAAACGAACAAAAAAGTTCTTTAATCTTCGTCCTCCTCCGATTCGGATCCCTCTTCGGCATTCTGCAGCCATTCAATGAATGTTTTCATTAGATCCAAAAATAGAATTTTTCCCTTGCGCGAGGGTCCTTCTTTGTAGCACTTCAGAATCATTTACTCGGCTATACTACGTCCTCTGATGACACGAAAAGCCGATGAATACGGTATTAGTTCAATCAGAACGCGCGATCGTATTTTCAACGATAAAAAAAGCGCAAGATAGAGGGCGTACTTTTGTAGAATAACAAAACGATCTTCTGGAAGACTTTCATGAAGTTCATGTTCTCGTAATAAAAGTCCTGAACTTTGAATATAAGAGCGAGCTCAGAACTGGCAGTGGATGGGAATGCACCGAATAACGGTGTATAGGTTTTTAAATGTTTGAGCGCGTGCACTGCGCCCAAATCTTCCTCCTTGTTCCACTCGGCTTGTCCCATCACAATGTACCATATCTGCGGAAAGGTGAAGAAATATATCGTGAATTTCAGACGAGTTTATTTTTATTTTTTTTAGGGGATTTTTTATTTAGTATTTATAAATACTAAATAAAATACTTTATTTAGTTTATTTAGGGGATTTTTATTCATATTCGATGATTACCAATCCGATGCCTTCGTGCTCGGGAATGCCACACCTAAGCGCTATTTCCTTGAGAATAAGCACAATGTCCTTGATCGGTCGGTTGTCAGCCAAATCGTCTAGCTACAGCTGTTAAAGATCGCGTTTAGCTTCCTGACTCACTTGAGCCTTGTGGAGCTGAATGATGTCGGTCAATCCGCTCGACTCGAACTCCAAACGGAAATGTTCCTCCGATGTCTTGTTAGGTGGCACAAATTCCATTAACCTGCCAACAGTTACACGACCCAACGATTGCAAACTTTTCTCTCGTATTCAGGCTACGAGTGAAATTTTCTTGTTGTTCATTTTTGTAAACACGCAGGGATCACGTTACGCTTAATAAAAAAAACCAAACGTAAGAATAAACGCAAGCAATGAGTTAGTATCGAACAATTTCCGGGCCTTTTTAGATTAAAGGAAAGGCTTGCATTGGGGAAGGCGGATTCGAGAAAAGTTGAATTTCAAAATAGCTAAGTAAAATTGACGACGCTATACCTTCCCTCCATCCCGCCGCGTTTCGACGCCGTCATCAAACTGGCCGAGCCCTTCTCCGTTTTCCACGTGACAAAGACCTCCATGAGAAAGTCAAGGGCCAGATGTCCCTGACGGGATGTTTGTTGATGAGAACCGAGAGGACGGTAGGTGGTACGGAACCGTTGGAAATCCAGGGAGCGGTCATTCTCGCCAGTTTAATTCTCTCAAAAGAAGAGAATCCTTCATGAAGACAAGCAGTTTTTTTATCTCGTTGTCAAACATCATCTCCAAGTACTTGTAACGTCGCACCAGTTTTGTGAATACTGCAAGCAACGAAGGATTTTTTCGAATGACATTTTAATATTCGATCGTATTGTATAACAGCAATGGGTATCGACTAATTTAAACCTTTCTGTCGCTTTACGTTCCAATGCATTGTTCATCAGAAAGTAAGAATCATTTTTGAGAATTTACTTCTCAAGTGATTGCAATAAATAACGCAGTGGAGACAAATTTATTTTTGTGTGCTTACCAGACAATTATTAGATACAAAATCGCAACCCGATGTGCTGGTCTAGTGGTTAGCGTGCTTACCTCTGTAATCAGCAAATCGAGAAGACGTGGGTTCGAATCGCCGTCTCGTAGTTTTGGAGAAAAATACAAACACGAGCGTCATGTAGCTCCAGTTCTACACGGACGGCGCGTCCACGGACCGGTACATGTGTGTTTCGTGTGCGTATGGCTGTAGCCTGTGAGCTATTTCACAACGAAATGCGACTGACTACGAGGCTGGGAAGCGGACTCGTGTGCGGCTGTATGTTCAAACGAATTTTCGCTGAGATCGGTACAATTAGGAAGGTCATTTGGAATGACCATACCTTTATTTCAACGAGCTCTGGACAAAAACCCTGTCTGTATTCCTGAATGGCTATGTAGGCGGTGTGTGCATTCCATTTCAGTTGCAATTCTTCACTTATTCTGGTATAAATGGGCAACGTGTAAGATGGCAATATGGCTGTGACAAATGCGTGAATATATTTCTCTATAGCCCTTATGGCCTCTTTTTGACATTTTTTAACGTGCACTTTTCATAGAATACATTAAAATCCGATTACTTTATTTTACTGGGTTTTTTTTAAAACAAAAGCGCGAAGTTATGATTGTTAGATTTATTTTTTAATGAGCGTTGATTTTCTATTTACGTTCATTATGTTTATTGAGAGAAATCCTGACCTAAAGTACATGAGAGTAACATACAATTGGACAACTATAGCTATGTTCGTGGGATATTTGGCATACAATTGCCACCCCTCGCCTCGTAAGTGCGTACTTGGGTGGAATATATCTCGCCTACAAATGAAAAAACGAAAAGGCACATTTTCTCTCACATGGGAAGTTTACAGGAAGACGAATTCTGTCTCCCAAAGAAATGAACACAGGGTTTGGAACAAGCGAATGCTCCCAAAGTATATGGTTACAGGGCAAATTCTGTCTCGCAAATTAAGGCTAGGGTGAATTATGTCTCACCTTCGAATCCAGGCATGAGAGACGTTCTCGGGACTGATATAGTCTTGCACTTGGCACTGTTGGCCTCGTACCTTATCAGCTGTTCCTCACTGCGTCTGCACATTCATGAATTACTACAGACTGTAATGCACATTACCTCCTCGAGTGGCCCGACTCTCCAACCCGCCATTGCAATCTGGCTCATCGGAAATTACTCGCAACATTCACCGACGCTCATGTCCGCACGATCGTTGGCGCAAGGGGAACGATGCTGCGCATCTGGACGTCCATCGGCTCCTCTAGTTTCATGACCGATCGTCGTTCGCATTCGTTGTCGTCCAGCGGTGACAGGCGGATGTCGCTGAGGAAGGTCGTATCCTCATGTCCGGTATCTGGCACACGACTCTGCTGAGACCTCGATGCTCGTTGTGAAGGAGAAGAATCGTTTTCGACCACGCAGATGAATCGTTGCCACGGTCCCCGGCGACTGCATGCCTTAGAGGATTTCGCTTCGCGCGTGGTGAAGGAAACCACGAGGGTCTTGGCGCGACGATTTTACAGAAGGACCGTCATACTATCATATATCTTGTATGTCCTCGTTTCCGGTACCCATCGCACCGTCACGATCTACTGGGCTCGATGGCGCGTGTTGTCTACGGCGCACGATGTCCGCGGAACTCGATAGTCCTTCGATGCGTCGAGAGCACATGGCCATCCGACGCGGGCGAGCGCGTGGGCCGTTCGTGAGCGATCACTTTTGTTGACTCGCGGCGATCAATCGAGGTACGGTCGTAACCCGTTAAATGTCCTCTCAATTGGTGCACTGCGCGCGATTACGATTCACTTCTGTTTACCGCCAACGTGTGTTATCCACAGCGCAAGATGTCCACGGACCTTGATAGTCCTTCGATGCGGCGAGAGGACGTGGCCATACGACGCGGGCGAGCGCGTGGGCCGTCCGCGAGCGATCACTTTTATTGATTCGCGGCGATCAATTGAGGTATGGTCGTCACACGTTAACAGCCGTATTCATAGATGATCCTTGAGGAATAAGGTTTCCTTATTCTTTGTTCTGAACAAAGAACAAGGAATCCTTCATTCTCAAGGTACATCTTTGAATATGGTTGTAAGGCTGGGAATACACGTCCGATTTTTTCCGTCCGACAATCCGATCCGACTTTCGGATCGGATGTGTATTGTATGCCCAAACAAATGTATCGCATGAGCGCCTTCAGATAGTCGGATCCGACTGTCGGACGGAAATAAGGGGATAGATCGGATTTGATGAAAAATTATCAAAGACCGTATTGGAGGGAGGATTTGATGATACTTTGACTAAATTCTAATGGTGCTTGATTTTAGATCATTTCTAGCTGAGATACAGTGAACACCGCAAATCGTGTTTTTCCAAAGGCGTTCTTGGAAAAGCTTTGTCACCGGCTTGTTTGTGGATATTTTGGCGTACAAATTTCACGGAATGTTCTTGAAATAACACTTTGTATAGAAGGTTTCAATAAATGTAGACTATACATACTTATAAATAATAAAAAAAAACGCAACATTTTTTTTTCGCGCTGAGACCCCTACCCTCCCGTTAAACGGGAGTAAGAACGTGGCCTCCTGGTGCGAGCTAGCACACGCCTTGCGCTCCACTTCTTTCGATCGGCGATATCTCATTCATTAAAATGGCCGTCCTGCGTTTTTGGCCCGTTGTTTAGTAGCGAATCGAAATAGTTCAGAGACAGAGTT
Source organism: Ophion costatus (assembly GCA_951751655.1). Classification (NCBI taxonomy): domain Eukaryota; kingdom Metazoa; phylum Arthropoda; class Insecta; order Hymenoptera; family Ichneumonidae; genus Ophion; species Ophion costatus. Next base: position 17,370,033 of record OX632356.1, on the reverse strand, counting down.
TTCCGCTAAACAAAATTATTTGTTTTCCGTACAACAAAATTGGCCAGAAAATTCGGTTTTTGGCAACGAATCAAGACCCTCCATTCTGGACCCACAAGTATTATGCGTTGTCATAATTTAGTAATCGACTACCAACAGTTCCGGATTCAATACCAAATGCTATCATATGCTTTTCTATCAATCAAGTCTTATTAAGAACTGGATTAGCCAAAAATAATCAGGGACCCTGCGTAAATCGGTTCTTGGTCGGCCACGATTTGTGGCAACCAATCACAGCTCACCGTTCAATTGATCATGGTGAGCCGTGGTTGGTCACCAGAAGCCGCAGCGGAAACAAGAATATTACTAATGACTGACTGACCACAAATCGATGGCTGAAAATTCAGCTATCATTTTGTGGCTTATTTCATTGCAATGAGACTTAATCGATTGAAAAATAAATAACAGCGTTTGATATTCGATTCAGGACCCTTAGTAATCAATCGCGAAATAACGTCAACACAAAATACATGAGCGTCCTCAGTGGACGGTTCTGATTGATTGCCAGAGGCGGCAGAGGCAGAGCGATTCATTAACGCAAATTAACTCGTTTTTTTAAATCCAATTTAATTCTAATTTGTCTGGATCGATGAAGAAACATCAAAACAAAATACGCGCGAATCCGGAATGGAGAGCTGATATCGGACGCCAAAAGCCGCACTGGCAGAATTATTTATTAGCGTAGATTCACTCGTTATTTCTTGTCAGTTCACGATCTAATGGGGCTCGATCGATAGAAAAACATCCGATAGCTATTGGTATTCTATTCGTGACGCATGGTAGTCGATCATTCAAATACGATAACACAAAATACGTGCGTATCAGGAATGTAGAGCTGTGATTGGTCGCCAGAAGCCGCAGGGGCAGAACGATGTGTCATTTTCATAGTTAGACTCCAAAGTCAACTAAATCCAAGAACGATAGTACGGAGAAGTCGCTGGGAAATAAATTAAACGAAATGCAAACGCATCAACATTTTCGAATTAAATTTTTTAATAAACTCCGGCCGAACCGAAAGAAATTACGCATATCCGAAACGGAAGGCTGTGATTGGTCGCGATAATATACGACGTTTTTGCCATAGATGGGGTTGGTTATCGAGTCTTTTTCCACCACCTATCGTCCTATCTCATGGATCGAAATTTTCTTTTTGATTTTCCGAAAGAACGGGAAACTACCAAACGATTTGAATGGACTACCAAACGCTACCAAACGACTACCAAACGATTCGTAAAAAAAAAAGTTCGATTAGTCAAAGTGGGGGGGCTAACTTACTGCCCAATTTTTGATTATCGATTTTTCGAAAAACGGAGAACTACCAAACGATTTAAAGGGACTACCAAACGCTACCAAACGACTACCAAACGATTCGTAAAAAAAAAAGTTCGATTAGTCAAAGTGGGGGGGCTAACTTTGGCGAGGTCTCACACAACCTGCATCACTGTACAGCAGCGACCCTCGTGGTCAAGAGTTGAAACATTCGGTACTTCAATAAGATGCCATCCCCCACCACTGAAATTTTGAGGGAGTTTCAAGCCCTGTATGTAAGAACGTGACCGGGGTGTAGAGCTGTTGTAGCTCCATAAACTTAGCCACCGACTAGGGAAATATCGAATTTTTTATACGCCAATCGATTGTTAGTCGTTTGTTAGTGCTTGTTAGACGAAACCCAACGTTTGTTAGACTTTATTTATTGAATAATAAAAAAAACAAATGTATGCCACAGTTAGCCGCAGAAAATAGTTTTCTAGTGATTTCGAACTTTTTTCGTGACCAATCGATTGTTAGTCGTTTGTGAGTGATTGTTAGTCGGTTTAAATCGTTTGTTAGAGCTCAATTATTATTATATTAATGAAAAACTTTTCGGCCCTAGAGCGCGCTGCGAGCGACGTGAAGGTGTCAGCATGACCGCAACGAACACTTTAGGCTGTAGACATGTAACTCGTCCATTTCAGCAAAACGTTGATTCTTATAATTCTATTCGATTGTTAGACGAATGTTGGTAATGGTTAGTGAATTTTCATCGGTTGTTAGAATTCCACTTTTATTTAATCGCTGGAAAACTTTTCGGCACTAGGACGCACTGCATGTCGCGGCGGTTGGCAGCATCGCCGCGACAGCTGCTGCCCGTTTGCACATGTCGTTCGTCAATTTCCGCCAAACGTTGATTCTTGTCATTCTATTACATTGTTAGACGATCGCGAGTGATTGTTACGTCATTTACGTCGCTTGTTAGAGCTCCATTTTTAATTAATCGCCGAAAAACTTTTCGACGCAAGAGCACGCGTCATGTCGCGGAGGATGGCAGCATCGCCGCGACAGCGGCTTACGGGTTTGCGCACTTCACCCGTCAAATTCCGCAAACCGTTGATTCCTATCATTCCATTAGATTGTTAGACGATCGCTAGTGATTGTTAGTTAAATTCTATCGTTTGTTAGAGGTCCATTTTTATTTAATCGCTGAAAAACTTTTCGGCGCGAGACCGCGCTACAGGTCGCGAAGGTTGGCTGCATCGCCGCGACAGCGGCGTACGGGTTTGCACATGTAAGACGTAAATTTCCACAAAACGTTGATTCTTGTCATTCTATTGCATTGTCAGACGAATGTTAGTGATTGCTAGAGAATTTTCATCGTTTGTTAGAGCTCCATTTTTATTTAATCGCCGAAAAACTTTTCGGTGCTAGACCACTCTTCATGTCACGGAGGTTGGCAGCATCGCCGCGACAGCTGTTTACGGGTTTGCGCATTTCACTCGTCAATTTCCGCAATACGTTGATTCTTATCATTCCATTAGATTGTTAGACGATCGCTAGTGATTGTTAGTTAATTTTCATCGTTTGTTAGAGCTCCATTTTTATTTTATCGCTGAAAAAGTTTTCGGCCCTAGAGCGCGCTGCATGTCGCGAAGGTTGGCAGCATCGCCGCGACGGCTGCTGAAAGGTTTGCAATTGAACCACGTCAATTTCCGCAAAACGTTGACTCTTATCATTATATTACATTGTAAGACGATCGCTAGTCATTGTTAGTTAATTTTCATCGTTTGTTAGAGCATCATTTTTATTTAATTGCTGAAACACTTTTCGGCCCTAGAGCGCGCTGCGTGTCGCGGAGGTTGGCAGCATCGTCGCCACAGCTGCTTAAGGCTTTGCGCATGCAACTCGTTAAATTGAGCAAAACGTGGATTCTTATCATTCTATTAGATTGTTAGACGATCGCTAGTGCATGTTAGTTAATTTCTATCGTTTGTTAGAGCTCTATTTTTATTTAATCGCTGAAAACCTTTTCGGCGCAAGAGCGCGCTGCAGGTCGCGAAGGTTGGCTGCATCGCCGCGACAGCGGCTTACGGGTTTGCACATGTAAGACGTAAACATCGACAAATCGTTGATTCTTGTCATTCTATTACATTGTGAGACGAATGTTAGTGATTGGTCGAGAATTTCCATCGTTTGTTAGAGCTCCATTTTTATTTAATCGCCGAAAAACTTTTCGTTGCTAGAGCACGCTTCATGTCGCGGAGGTTGGCAGGATCACCGCGACAGCTGTTTACGGGTTTACGCATTTCACTCGTCAATTTCCGCAAAACGATGATTCATATCATTCCATTAGATTGTTAAACGGTTGCTAGTGATTGTTAGTTAATTTTCATCGTTTGTTAGAACTCCATTTTTATTTTATCGCTGAAAAACTTTTCGGCCCTAGAGCGCGCTGCAGGTCGCGAAGGTTGGCAGCATCGCCGCGACAGCTGCTTACGGGTTTGCACATGTACCGCATCAATTACCCCAAAACGTTGACTCTTATCATTCTATTAGGTTGTTCGACGATCGCTAGTCATTGGTAGTTAATTTTCATCGTTTGTTAGAGCATCATTTTTATTTGATTGCTGAAACACTATTCGGCCCTAGAGCGCGCTGCCTGTCGCGGAGGATGGCAGCATCGGCGCGACAGCTGCTTACGGCTTTGCGCATGCAACTCGTTAATTTGAGCAAAACGTTGATTCTTATCATTCTATTAAATTGTTAGACTATCGCTAGTGATTGTTAGTTAATTTCTATCGATTGATAGAGCTCCATTTCTAGTTATTCGCTGAAAAAGTTTTTCGGCGCTAGAGCGCGCTGCATGTCGCGGAGGCTGGCTGCATCGCCGCGACAGCGGCGTACGGGTTTGCACATATAACAAGTCAATTTCCACAAAACGATGATTCTTGTCATTCTATTACATTGTCAGACGAATGTTAGTGAATGTTAGAGAATTTTCATCGATTGTTAGAGCTCCATTTTTATTTAGTCGCCGAAAAACTTTTCGGTGCTAAAGCACGCTTCATGTCGCGGAGGTAGGCAGCATCGCCGGGACAGCTGCGTACGGGTTTGCGCATTTCACTCATCAATTTCCGCAAAACGTTGATTCTTATCATTCCATTAGATTGTTAGACGATCGCTAGTGATTGTTAGTTAATTTTCACCGTTTGTTAGAGCTCCATTTTTAGTTTATCGCTGAAAAACTTTCCGGCCCTCGAGCGCGCTGCACGTCGCGAAGGTTGGCAGCATCGCCGCGACGGCTGCTACCGGGTTTGCAATTGTACCACGTCAATTTCCGCAAAACGTTGACTCTTATCATTATATTACATGGTAAGACGATCGCTAGTCATTGATAGTTAATTTTCATCGTTTGTTAGAGCATCAGTTTTATTTAATTGCTGAAACACTTTTCGGCCCTTGAGCGCGCTGCGTGTCGCGGAGGTTGGCAGCAGCGTCGCGACAGCTGCTTACGGCTTTGCGCATGCAACTCGTTAATTTGAGCAAAACGTTGATTCTTATCATTCTACTAGATTGTTAGACTATCGCTAGTGATTGTTAGTTAATTTCTATCGTTTGTTAGAGCTCCATTTTTATTTAATAACTGAAAAATTTTTGGGCGCTAGAGCGCGCTGCATCGTCGCGACGGCTGCTGACGGGTTTGCACATGTCGCTCGTCAATTTCAGCCAAACGTTGATTCTTTTCATTCTATTACATTGTTAGACGATCGCTAGTGATTGTTAATTAATATGCATCGTTTGTTAGAGCTCCATTTTTATTTAATCGCCGAAAAACTGTTCGGCTCTAGAGCACGCTTCATGTCGCGGAGGTTGGCAGCATCGCCGCGACAGCTGCTTACGGGTTTGCGCAATTCACTCGTCAATTTCCGCAAAACGTTGATTCTTATCATTCCATTAGATTGTTAGACGATCGCTAGTGCTTGTTAGTTAATTTCTATTGTTTGTTAGAGCTCTATTTTTATTTAATCGCTGAAAAACTTTTCGGCGCTAGAGCGCGCTGCAGGTCGCGAAGGCTGGCTGAATCGCCGCGACAGCGGCTTACGGGTTTGCACATGTAAGACGTAAATTTCGACAAATCGTTGATTCTTGTCATTCTATTGTTACGTCCCGGAGGGAGATTTAGAATGGACTTGCGAGGTTGCCGAGTTTGTGCGCGAATTTTGAAGAGAGGTAGATTGCGCTGTGAGTCTTAATTGGTTTCCGCGCGAGTTCCGAACACAGTTTAATAACAATTGGATTTAGACGATTTACGGTGCGTGCTTTGGTTTGAGGTTGAGGTTCGCCCGATACTTTGATCGAATAACTTACTCTCGTGAGTGTTTCTTTCGATTTACAAATAGAGTTTATTAACACACTTGTATATATATATATCTATCGGTTGAATATAAGACGCGTACAGTGGATTGAGAAATACGTTAGACGATTACGCGGACAGAGTATTATCTGGGTAAGTCGACTTTTCGATTCGGAGACTGATTACAGAGTGACGCTCCTTCGTCTTACAAAAACGGCGAGAGTTCGGTTTTGGGAGAAGAAGGAGTTTTTTGGGAGAGTGCATTTCCTACGATGCGTTTTTTTAGGGATTGGATAATCGGTCGTAAAAGTTACGTTAATTTTTGTGATTGGTTAGCGGAGTAGGGGAACATGATTCTGGATTTCTTATTGGGTCGCGGCTGAGATAGACGCAATCGCTGCTCTATTTCCGAGAATCGGCCTTAGCGCACGTGTTCTCATAATTCTCGCTGAGGGCCTGTTTTACGACCGTGTGGAGTCACGGGCGAGTTTTCCGTAGGGGTCTGTTTGGGATTTGGAGTGAGAGTTTCTGTTCGCTTTGGTCTTGCGTTTTTTCTATTCGGGAATTTTCCTACGTGAGTTTCTCGCTTGGAGCACATTCGCTCGTAAATTATATGCTATCGGTGATTTAGTGCGTGGGAGCGGATGCAAGTCGCTTTCCCATTCTGGGCCTTGTGGCATATTTCGACTATCGCGTCCATAAAGTTTACAAAATATAGCTTTGGTCAAAAAAATGAGGGTGCCGCTATCGTGCACGTGTGCAATGATAATTTTTGGGGTAGAGTGAAAAATTTGAAGGCTGGGACGTAACACCTCCCTCCTTCGAGATTGAGCGTCTCGCTCAATTAGATTCAATTTTTGAATTGTATCGAATAATATGTATAGGCACGATAGTGGGGCATCGTCATTTACTGATTTACAATGTGATTTACACAGGTTAGGGGATGTTTGCGCTTTAATCTGATACAGTAGCGTAATGTTGTGAACCATTATGTTTCGCTTCTTATTTCTGTATTTTATCTGGCGTGAAGATGCCAGCGTGAGTGAATAAGGAATAGGTAGGTATGAGTTTGTTTTGATTTTATATAATATTAAGATTAACATGTATTTGAATAATAGTTATATAATTAATCTTATATGTTAAGGTAAATTCGCAAAATATTCGTATGTTTATTTAAATTGTGAGAGCCGAGTTCGATGGGATGTGTCCAAGGGTTTGTTGGGGAAGGTGGTTATCCCGGTCTCGGGGAAGGGTTTGCTTTTGGCCAATGGCTAGCGGATGGTACAATTTCGCTATTGGTGAGTTGGTGGAGTGTGGGGTAGTTTCACTGGCTTGTTAGGGCGAGGGTCTTCGAGCTTCTGGTGGGGCGTTTTGTATTTAAGGTGGGCTCCCGAGGCATAATTACATACTTGAAGCCTTTCGTCTTACGTTCAACTTACGTCTCGACAATCGTTGGTTGCTCACAACCATGGTTTCTGGAAGACGCCAACGTTTCTGTTCTCACATGGTAAGTACTCGGTCGTGGCTTTGGTTTGTTCCTGACTTATCAGGGAAAAAGGAGTCGAGGGAGAGGAAAATAGATTTTAATGTTTGGTGTTTTGATTGTGTTGCAGCTTTCCTTCATTGAGGCGGCCCAAGCTCGGCGACGGGAGCGGCGCGAGCTTCGCTGGGGCCTAGTGGAGTTGGAGCGGAGCAGTAGCTTCGATTTTTATTGCATCCGTTGGATGTATGAGGGGCGCTGGGGCCAGGTCCATCCCGAGGATGATTGGGACCATCCAGCGTGGTCGTCGCCAAGGGGTGTACTCGCGGCTTATAACGAATCGTTGGAGTAACCCGGGCCGATATAATGTTATTGTCATCGACAATTGTGGCGCTTGAATTGAGCGTATATTATTGCTGTCGGATTTGTGTTTTTGCAATAAATGATCATTTAGTTGATTTTGTGCTACCTCTCCTCCTTTGCGGTTTTGCGTGCGTAATTCATACGTTGCTTGGGTGTGTCCGCGGGGTCCATGGTCGGAGTTCAATGGGCTCCGGTCTCTCGTTTCTCGTTGGTGGTGGACATGTTGGGTAGATGTTCATTCGTTGCTGTTCTTGCGGGGAATGTGACGATGACGATGGAGTTTGTTCTGGCAAATTTTCGCTGCTCTCGTCTCGTTTTTTGTCGGCATCCTCGTCGTTGGTTTTCTTGCTTCTTGCCAGGTGGAGAAGCAGGTTCGTTAAGGAGTCCCATATGGCACCGATCAACCAGATGCTCCACCCGTAGATCGAGTGCAATGCGTAGCCATGTACCAGTGTGTCGATTGCGAATTTGACGACTTTCAGGGTTACCCAGACTCCTAGTAACGTTGCGCTGAATGTGCCGATGGTATTAAAGAAGAGGTATACTTTTCCCCATGCCTTTTCCATAGATTGCTGGATGACGTCCTCGTCGATCCAGTGTTTTATGGTTATCCCTTGGTCGACGGGGTTTTGACCTGTTGCGCCTCGGGCGATTGTGTTAAGAACAGCTGTACGTTCCACGGGAAACATGATGCTCGACCGTAGGTTGTCCAAGTCGTTCGAGGAGTAGATTCCGCTATCCGCGAGGTGTGCGGGGGTGACGAATTTCCACGATTGTTCGGTCAGTGCCGACATTTCTTCCGGTGCTGCCGCTGGTGCGAGTTGTGGCAAAGATTGATACCAAATGTTGTTGATACGGTACATCGGGGATAAGAATGAGTTGCATTCAATCTCGTGCCCTGTTTTTGCGATGATGCGCGTGCGTGGCATCATGAATAGTGATTCGTTTCCCCTGGATATCGGCATCTCTTGGTAGCATTCCTCTGTCTTCCGTGTGTTGACATTTACAGGTACGCATTTTGCTATTCGGATTACTTCTCCTGCGACGTGAGCTATGTAGCCAGGCTCTTTCATATAATGATAGGCGAATTCCGCGGGGGCGAATGATGCGAAGCCCAATGTATTGCGGAGAATTCTTTTCTCCATTTCGCATTCTTGTTTGACGACGTTGTTGTATAGGCTCGTTATTTGATTTCCGAAGTGTTTAACGAGGTATACTAGTTTTGAATTCATATATGCGAATATGTCCATGTTAGCAACTGAAAGCCGTTTTTGGGTGAAGAAGTCCCCATACTGCTGGTCGATGATGAAGAGCTTGGTGTGTTCTGTTCTAATCAATTTATGGCCGCATAGATTTGTTTCTCCTTTGATTGCAAGCGCGAAGGTGATGTCTGCCGACGTGATTGAATAGATTTGTTCGCTTGGTGGTTCGTCTTTGGCGTCCTTGATTTTTTCGGCTTTGCCTTCATTAATTACTTCGTAATTGTCGAATTTGCATTGGTCTCTCGGTACTGAGTCCCAATACGTGTAGCCTCCCTCCCAGTCCAGGCATCTGGTTGAGGTATGTCGACATCTGTTGCCGGATCTTAGTATAACTTCGTTTCGTATTAGGTTTACCTTGCCCTGGTAGTCGGCGACAGTGATGTATATATGACCTGTGACTATAACGTTGTTCCACGTGCCGTAAGGGTCTGAATACGATGCTCCTTGGCAGGTTCCGTCGTTGCTGATTGATCCTGTTATTATGAGAGGTCTCACGTTTGTAGAATTCATTGTCAGGTCGCTTAGAAATGTGTTGTATGCTTGATGAGATCTCGTCTCGTGGATTCTTCTGCATGAGTCGCTAGATGTTTCTAAGACGAATTCCATGTATCCATTTTTGACGTCTGATGTGTGCGAGTGCATGCCGCAATGCTTGATTGATCGGTGTATTTCTATTTTGCATTGGATAACCTTAATGTGTGAGAATTCTACTCTTTGGAGTAATTGAATTTTAGATGTGGTGATCTCGGGCTTGCGGATAGGAATGTCGCATTCTTTTATATCGAGTAATGACAGCGTTGTGATGTTCATTGCTGGTGCTCCGCAATCGTAGGCGATGAGCGCATTACTCACTTGGAGAATGGAAATGAAGTAGATGATGAGCAGTGGCATCTTCCGGTTCGCCCCGGCTTCCCTGAAAGGTGCCGATGTGCGTTTAAAGATTGTAGTTGTTTTGTTTTCTATTCTTGCTGGGGATAATTAGTGTGCTAATTTGGCCCGATCGCAATGGATTATTTTCCGTTTATTGTTTCCTAATGCGATTTCGATGTCGTTTTGTTCTGGGAAGATTTGTGTAATTTCGTAAGGACCTAGGTAGTTGTCGTCGAATTTTCCTATTCGTTGATTTTTTATTAGGTAGATTTTATCTCCAATTTGGAAGTTCACGGGATTGATTCTTTTATCGTAATGAACTTTGGATTTTTGTTTGGCGTTTTCGAGATTATTGCGTGCCAATGTCCGTACTTCTTGGAGATGATTTGCGAGATTTCTTACGTGTTCGTCGTACGTTAAAATTTCGTCCAGGTACGAGAACTGTGAAGGTAGTCGGGCTTCTTTGCCGCAGACTACCTGGAAGGGTGTGAATTTTGTGCCTTCGTGTACGCTCGTATTGTATGCGAAAGTTGCCAGTCGTAGCCACTTGTGCCAATCCTTTTTATTGGTGTAATGTTTCAGGTAATCCGTGAGCACTTGGTGACTTCGCTCGAGTGATCCGTTCGACTGTGGATGGAATGCTGTTGTTTTGATTTGTTTGATTTTCAGGATTTTAGTTAATTGTTTCATCACTCGGCCGATGAAGGCTGCACCTTGGTCCGTGAGTATTACTTTGGGACATCCGAATAGACAGATAAATTCCGTGACTAATGCGTAGGCTATTTCTTGGGCCGTAGCGCTCTTCAGCGGAATGGCAAATGAGAATTTCGAGAGATTGTCCTGAATGGTTAGTATGAAGCGGTGACCAAGTTCAGATTCTGGAGTTATCGGTCCGACTATATCCATCGCAATTTTGTCGAATACGCTGATTGGGGTGTCTGTGATAACCATAGGTTGTTTGGTTTTAATCCTCACCAATTTTTTCCTCTGGCAACTGGCGCATTGTCGGATGTAGTCTTCCACTTGCTTTTTGAGATTGTCCCAGAAATATTGCTGCCTAATTCTGTTGTATGTCTTCGTGACGCCTTTATGGCCTGCTACTGGAGATTCGTGGCATTCTTTTATTATTTCTGGCCTGTCCCGTTCAGGTGGAACAATGATTTCGTCGCGGCAGATTTTTATTTCGATCTCGGTGTCCGCGAATATTTCTTGGAGAATGTTTTTTATTTTTGTCCACGTTGAGTCGTTGAGGTTGCTACGCTTTTGAGAAAACGCTGCTGATTTGATGTTCGACTCCTTCATTAATGTTTTTAGATTTCTTAGGGTTTTGATAAGATTTTCTTTTGTTAGAGGCGATGTGCCGTTTTCCTGTGTTACTAGAGCGAACACTCTTTTCTTTGGTGTTCCGGAGATGAGGACTTGCCCGACTTCGAAGGTATTCGCCGGAGATAGATTTTTGAGCAAGCCCTTCTCGATTAATCGCTTACCGATTTCGCTCGAGACTGTGCCATCGGCTGAAATGAAACAAATGTAATTGTTCTTTGTCATTTCGATGTTGTCTCTTGTTTCGATGACATTAACGAATTCCGGTTGTTGCTCGTTGTTGCTTGTTGGTTCTTCCTCGGCGGTATTTGTTTCGCTATTGTTGTCTCTATTTTGTGAGTTGGGGGAGGGTTTGTTTAGCATTAACGGGGATGGGATTTTTCCTTGTTGCTGTGAAGATTCGTTCTCGGAGCTCTCGGTGTTTGCGACATCTGGAAGGGTGGGTGAGGCCTGTTGATTACTCTTCGGTAGTGCGTTTTCTTTTTTCTTTGTTTGAGCGCCGGTGGCACTCGCATGTGCATGACCACTTGCGTCTGGACAGCAGAAGCATTTCTTGGCTTTCCTTTGTCTGGAGGATCTGCGCGTTGGTAGGGGAGTTGGTTTCCTCGTTTTTGTGGTATTTTTTGCGTTGGTTGTGCGTTGCTTCGTGCTAGCGTTTGGGAGTTTCGTGACTTGACTTGTATTCATTTCGTCTGCTAATTCTCTATCCTCGTTTAAGGAGCTTATGTCCATAGGTTCAGTCGTGTGACTGTCCTTGAAATTTTCGTTTCTCGTAGGAGGAAATCGTTTGTCTTCTACGATGGCTTCTTCGTTTGCGCTTCCTTGGCTGTTTGGACGGCTGGGAATTTTGTACGATTTGTTTTTTGCTCGTCCTATAGGCGATGGAGTGCGTCCCGCCGTTTCGCAGGCGCGTTTTCCGGATTTCATGGCGACGTTGTTTAAGCTGCTGTCGTCCGATTCTTGCTCTGAGGATGAAGGGGTTTTAAGCGTGCCGAAATTGCTCGATGCCATGTGGATGGTATTTTCCTCGTCGTCGTCCGATGACGATGAAGATTCCGATTTGGAAGGGTTTCCGGAAGGGAGGTATCGACGGGTGTCGCTTCTCCTTTTGATTAAGATTTTGCGTTTTTCCCTTCGATATTTGGGTGAATGCGATTTTTTATTTTCTGATGCATTCGATCCTCGGTGGTCCGATGAGATTGGAGTTTGTTGCTCTGAAGACTTTGATCTTCGATGCTCTGAAGAATTTGATTTTTGTTGCTCTGAAGAATTTGATCTTCGATGCTCTGAAGAATTTGATTTTCGATGCTCTGAAGAATTTGATTTTTGATGCTCTGAAGGATTTGATTTTTGATGCTCTGCAGGATTCGTTTTTTTATGTTTTGACGAGTTTGCTCTCTGATGCTCTGAAGAATTTGTGTCTTGATGCTCTGAAGAATTTGATTTAGGACGCGGTCTCTTTTTGTTGAGATCGCTGATGATCGGTTGATCAGGCCGGTCATCTTGAGGTAGAAAAGATCCCTTGGCCCACGGACCCCCGTGCGTTTCTCTCGGAACTACCGCATCGATGAGATCGTTTGCCTGGGAGTTGGAGGTTTTTTTATTTTGATTTTCCTCAGATCCTTCTGCAACGGAACTTACGTACGTTTCTCTCGGAACTGCCGTATCTGTGAAGTCTGTTGCTCGAGGAATGGGAATTGCTTGATTTAGAGGATAGACGTCTGTGATGTCGTCTTCCGAAGTAGGTTTTGATCTTTTCGTTCTTTTATTTTTGGCGATAGTTTCTGATGATGAATATGTCCTTGCGATACCTGGATGCGGATGAAGGATTTTTCCTCCATATGGGGTGTTACTAATTCGCCATTTGAATTTGATGGGAAGAGTTATCGGATTTCGAGAGAGTGCATCGGCATTGGTATTAACTCTTCCTGGTTTGTACTGGATTTTAAAATCGAACTCCTTGAGTCTTTCTCTCCATCGCAGTACACGTGACGTCGGGTCATTCATGGAATTTACCCAGACAAGTGGCCGGTGGTCGGTCAGCAGTGTGAATGACCTGCCGTAAAGATAGGGTCGGAAGGTTTTTAGGGCGAACACCACTGCGACCATCTCTTTCTCTAGCGTGGAATAATTCCTTTCGGCCTTGTTGAGGACCCTTGAAGCAGCTGCGACCATAGGGTCTTCTCCGACTTTTCCTTGTGAAAGGATTGCACCGACTGCGTAGTTGGATGCGTCGGTCGTTACGATGAATGGTTCCGAGAAATTTGGATATTGGAGAATTGGCGTTGAGCATAGCTTGTCTCGTAATGTTTCGAATGCTAATTGGTGTTGCGATGTCCAATGAAATTTGACGTTTTTGCTGGTGAGATCCGATAAAGGTTTTGCTATCGCCGCGAAGTTTTTTATGAATCGGCGGTAGTATCCGGCTAGACCCAAGAATTCTTTGACATTTTTTGGAGTTTTCGGTGTCTTGAATTCTCTCACGGCTTCGATGTTTTTCGGATCTGGTTTTAATCCGTCAGCCGAAATTTGATGCCCTAGGTATCTCACTTCGGTTCGTAAAAATTCGCATTTTTCCGTTTGGAGAGTTAAGTTTGCATTGCGTAATTTTTCGGCGAGTTTTCTGAATTTACGTTCATGTTCTTCAATTGATCGCGCGTAAATTACTATATCATCCAAGTATACGAATAAATCATTCCCCTGTAATCCTTTTAGTACAAGGTCCATTAATCGTTGGAATGTGGCTGGGGCGTTTTTCAAACCGAATGGCATTCTGTTGAATTCATAATGACCGTGAGGGGTCGTGAAGGCCGTTTTGTGTTTGTCTTGCGGATCCATTTCTATCTGGTGAAAGCCAGATGCTAAGTCAAAAATTGAGAAGTACCTCGCGCCGCCGAGTTGGTCGAGAATGTCTGTTATTAACGGCAAGGGGTAAGCATCTCCTATGGTGACGTCGTTGAGTTTTCTAAAGTCAATTACGAGTCTCCAACGTTTGTTGCCTTTTGAGTCTGCTTTTTTCGGAACTATCCATACTGGTGAATTATACGGCGACTTCGAGGGTTCGATGATGTTTAATTGTAGCAGATCGTTAATTTGTTTTTCTATTTCCGGTTTTTGAAACGGTGGGTGTCTGTACTGTCTCGTATTAACCGGTCGATCGTCTACGGTGGGAATTCGATGTTTGCATTCGCTTGTTGACCGAAGGGGTTCGCCAGGTAGATGAAAGAGGTCTACGTATTCTTCTACGAGTGTAGATACCGCATTACGCTCTTCGTCATTAAGGTGATCGAGCCGCAAAAGGTTCATTACTCCGTTGGCACGGTTTTCTCGCGTCCGAGGTTTTTCGTGCTCTAGGGTCTGTTGATCCACGGGGTCGTCATCTTTTTGATCATTCTCGTCTGTACTCATATCGAAAGGATAGAGTGGAATTACGGGAACCTCTACTCTGACGTCTTCGTTCAAGGTGTTTATGGCGTACAGGTAGGCTTTACCGTTGGTGTTTCGAACCAAGGCTTCTCCTGCAAAAACGCCGTCTCGAAAGGGTATACGAGGTACGTAGCCTGTGTCTAGTGGGCTTTGGACCCGAATGAACATGATCGTTTTCTGTCTGGCCCGCAGAAGAAGTGATTCTGTGTTCGCAAATGGGATGTCCACGTTATTGACGCGCACGTAACGCCCTTCCCAGTCGATTCTACCTTTGCTTTCGCCGATTGTTTCGTGGCCAAGGATTGCATCAAATTCCACGGGAAAATCATCTGGGACAACGTTAAATTCTACGAACTGGTTATGGATAGCGATGTTGATTTGTCCGAGTGTCCTGGGTTTGTCGGTGATCGAAATTCCGTATAATTCATAGATTTTTAAATTATCCATAAGATTTGGATGAAGAATATTGCCGATTTTTATTAGATTTAATTGTGATCCTGAGTCTGCGAGTGTTGATGTATGAGTTTTCTTTAGGTCTTCGGATTCGATTTGAATCGTGGGTGAGTTGTAATTATTTGTGTTGGTGCTCAGGTTGCAAAAGGCTCGGAGGATTTTTTGTTTCGGTGGTGGGTTTACTGTGTCTGGCGTCCTTGTGTGTTGGGGCCCGCCGAGACGCCTGGTCGAGGGGTCGTTGACTCGTTTCCCGGCTGCTTTCCAGCTTGGGCCTCGTCTTTTCGACCATTATTATACGCTCGTTTACGGCATTGACTGATAGTGTGACCTAGTTTTTTGCAATAGTTGCACGATATGTTGTTTTTGTTCGCCGTGTCTTTTGTTTGATTGTCTTTCGCTAAACGGAAGCAATCGTTTGTCGTGTGATTTGTCTTTTTGCAGTATGTGCAGAATTTGATTGAGCTTCCAGATTTGTTTTCGTTTTGGTTATTCGTTCTGTTAGAAGGCTGAATTGGTAAGCAAGTTGATTGTGTGTTTTCTGCGTCAATTGGTCCTAACATTTTCTCGACTTCTGTAGCGTGTTTGAAAATGTCTTCGAGTGACTCGTATCGTTTGCATGCTATGTGAGGACGATAGGCTGCGTTTAGGCCTTTCCTAAATTGATCTGTTGCTGCGTCTTCAGCGAATATTTTTGCTCCTTCGATCGATCTGAGATTGGATGTTTCGATAGCTTGATGAGTCTTTTTTAAATGAGTATTTAGTCTGCTGTAGAAGCTGAGTACTGTCTCTTTGTCTTTTTGTTGGATTGTGCTCATGTCATTAATCCAAGTGAGAGGGGGTTTGGAAGGAATGAATTTTCGTTTGAGGATATTTGTGAGTTCATCGATAGTTAAAATTGCGAAACTTTCAAGGCTGTCACATGCGATTCCTTTGCATTTACTTTTGAGCAATGTGATGATTAGTCGTTCGCCTACAGCTGGGATAAATTCTTTTGCGTTGTCGCAATAGCTTAGGAAGTTATTTAGGGAACATGTTTTGGGGGTCCCATCGAACTCAGGTAAGTATCTTGTGAATTCTCTATAATTAGCGTGTAACGGATAAGTGTTATTTTCGAAGTGTGGTTGATAATAATTATTCGCGCTTGTTGATGTGTAGGTTTGACTCTGTTGAGTTGGATGAAGGTCTTCCGAAGTCTCCATTTGGATTGGTGTGGACATTATGAGTTTATGACTTACTCGATGATGATCTTGTACCTAGCTCGTGCCGATGCTGTCGTTGGTGGGCTGTCAGGTGGCGTTTGGTTTTCCTCGTGATGGATATAGGCTGGTGTTTTGACCTGCAGTCCGTGTGTGCGTAGCTGGCTTGGGTCTTCTCTCGGGGTCAGCGTCCGTCGTTGATTTATGGCTCTGCGTCCTCTGAGTTGATCTCCGTGCGACGTTGGTGTGGAGCACTTGTACGTTTTTCACGGAAGAGAGTCTTAAATTTTAATTTTCCACGTTAATTGTTCCGCGCCGGTGATCCATATTTTATCGAGATCGAATTTATAACCGATAAATTGTCTATGATTTTTACCACCAGATTTATTGCTAGCTTCGTCTTAAATTGTTTTTCCGCTGCAACCAGTTTTATAACCGCTGGGGTCTTTATATAATTTTTTTTGCTGCCACCAGTTTTATAACCGATGGGGTCTTTATTTAATTTTTTTTTCCGCTGCCACCAGTTTTATTGTATATTAAACTGTTACGTCCCGGAGGGAGATTTAGAATGGACTTGCGAGGTTGCCGAGTTTGTGCGCGAATTTTGAAGAGAGGTAGATTGCGCTGTGAGTCTTAATTGGTTTCCGCGCGAGTTCCGAACACAGTTTAATAACAATTGGATTTAGACGATTTACGGTGCGTGCTTTGGTTTGAGGTTGAGGTTCGCCCGATACTTTGATCGAATAACTTACTCTCGTGAGTGTTTCTTTCGATTTACAAATAGAGTTTATTAACACACTTGTATATATATATATCTATCGGTTGAATATAAGACGCGTACAGTGGATTGAGAAATACGTTAGACGATTACGCGGACAGAGTATTATCTGGGTAAGTCGACTTTTCGATTCGGAGACTGATTACAGAGTGACGCTCCTTCGTCTTACAAAAACGGCGAGAGTTCGGTTTTGGGAGAAGAAGGAGTTTTTTGGGAGAGTGCATTTCCTACGATGCGTTTTTTTAGGGATTGGATAATCGGTCGTAAAAGTTACGTTAATTTTTGTGATTGGTTAGCGGAGTAGGGGAACATGATTCTGGATTTCTTATTGGGTCGCGGCTGAGATAGACGCAATCGCTGCTCTATTTCCGAGAATCGGCCTTAGCGCACGTGTTCTCATAATTCTCGCTGAGGGCCTGTTTTACGACCGTGTGGAGTCACGGGCGAGTTTTCCGTAGGGGTCTGTTTGGGATTTGGAGTGAGAGTTTCTGTTCGCTTTGGTCTTGCGTTTTTTCTATTCGGGAATTTTCCTACGTGAGTTTCTCGCTTGGAGCACATTCGCTCGTAAATTATATGCTATCGGTGATTTAGTGCGTGGGAGCGGATGCAAGTCGCTTTCCCATTCTGGGCCTTGTGGCATATTTCGACTATCGCGTCCATAAAGTTTACAAAATATAGCTTTGGTCAAAAAAATGAGGGTGCCGCTATCGTGCACGTGTGCAATGATAATTTTTGGGGTAGAGTGAAAAATTTGAAGGCTGGGACGTAACACTATTACATTATCAGACGAATGTCAGTGATTGTTCGAGAATCTTCATCGTTTGTTAGAGCTCCATTTTTATTTAATCGCCGAAAAACTTTTCGTTGCTAGAGCACGCATCATATCGCGGAGGTTGGCAGCATCACCGCGACAGTTGTTTACGGGTTTGCGCATTTCACTCGTCAATTTCCGCAAAACGCTGATTCTTATCATTCCATTAGATTGTTAGACGGTCGCTAGTGATTGTTAGTGAATTTTCATCGTTTGTTAGAGCTCCATTTTTATTTTATCGCTGAAAAACTTTTCGACCCTAGAGCGCGCTGCAGGTCGCGAAGGTTGGCAGCATCGCCGCGACAGCTGCTTACGGGTTTGCACATGTACCGCATCAAGTACCGCAAAACGTTGACTCTTATCATTCTATTAGGTTGTTAGACGATCGCTAGTCATTGTTAGTTAATTTTCATCGTTTGTTAGAACTCCATTTTTATTTTGTCGCTGAAAAACTTTTCGGCCCTGGAGCGCGCTGCACGTCGCGAAGGTTGGCAACATCGCCGCGACGGCTGCTGACGGGTTTACACGAAAATCTGTTCGTTTTTATTTTATCGCCAAAAAACTGTTCGGCGCTAGTGCACGCTTCATGTCGCGGAGGTTGGCAGCATCGACGCGACAGCTGCTTACGGCTTTGCGCATGTCACTCGTTAATTTGAGCAAAACGTTGATTCTTATCCTTCTATTAGATTGTTAGACTATCGCTAGTGATTGTTAGTTGATTTCTATCGTTTGTTAGAGCTCCATTTTTATTTAATCGCTGAAAAACTTTTCGGCGCTAGAGCACGCTGCAGGTCGCGCAGGTTGGCTGCATCGCCGCGACAGTGGCTTACGGGTTTGCACATGTAACACGTAAATTTCCACAAAACGTTGATTCATGTCATTCTATTACATTGTCAGACGAATGTTAGTGATTGTTAGAGAATTTTCATCGTTAGTTAGAGCTCCATTTCTATTTAATCGCCGAAAAACTTTTCGGCGCTAGAGCACTCTTTATGTGGCGGACGTTGGCAACATTGCTGCGAATGCTACTTACGGGTTTGCGCATTTCACTCGTCAATTTCCGCAAAACGTTGAATCTTATCATTCCATTAGATTGTTAGACGGTCGCTAATGATTGATAGTTAATTTTCATCGTTTGTTAGAGCTCCATTTTTTTTTTATCGCTGAAAAACTTTTCGGACCTAGAGCGCGCTGCAGGTCGCGAAGGCTGGCAGCATCGCAGCGACAGCTGCTTACGGGTTTGCACATGTACCGCATCAATTACCGCAAAACGTTGAATCTTATTATTCTATTAGGTTGTTAGACGATCGGTAATCATTGTTAATTAATTTTCATCGTTTGTTAGAGCCTCATTTTTATTTAATTGCCGAAACACTGTTCGGCCCTCGAGCGCACTGCGTGTCGCGGAGGTTGGCAGCACGTCCCCACAGCTGCTTACGGCTTTGCACATGCAACTCGTAAATTTGAGCAACACGTTGATTCTTATCATTCTATTAGATTGTTACACTATCGCTAGTGATTGTTAGTTGATTTCTATCGTTTGTCAGAGCTCCATTTTTATTTAATTGCTGAAAAACTTTGCGGCGCTAGAGCACGCTGCAGGTCGCGCAGGTTGGCTGCATCGCCGCGATCGTGGCTTACGGGTTTGCACATGTAACACGTAAATTTCCACAAAACGTTGATCCTTTTCATTCTATAACATTGTCAGGCGAATGTTAGTGATTGTGAGAGATGTTTCATCGTTAGTTAGAGCTCCATTTTTATATAATCGCCGAAAAACATTTCGGCGCCAGAGCACGCTGTATGTCGCGGAGGTTGGCAGCATTGCTGCGACGGCTCCGTACGGATTTGCGCATTTCCCTCGTCAATTTCCGCAAAACGTTGATTCTTATCATTCCATTAGATTGTTAGACGATCGCTAGTGATTGATAGTTAATTTTCATCGTTTGTTAGTGCTCCATTTTTATTTTATCGCTGAAAACCTTTTCGGCCCTAGAGCGCGCTGCAGGTCGCGAAGGTTGGCAGCATCGCCGCGACAGCTGCTTACGGGTTTGCACATGTACCGCATCAATTACCGCAAAACGTTGACTCTTATTATTCTATTAGATTGTTAGACGATCGCTAGTGATTGTTAGTTAATTTTCATCGTTTGTTAGAGCATCATTTTTATTTAATCGCTGAACCAGTTTTCGGCCCTAGAGCGCGCTGCATATCACGGAGGTTGGCAGAATCATCGCGACAGGTGCTTACGGCTTTGCGCATGTGACTCGATATTTTGAGCAAAACGATGATTCTTATCATTCTATTAGATTGTTTGACGATCGCTAGTGATTGGTAGTTAATTTCTATCGTCTGTTAGAGCTCCATTTTTATTTAATCAATGAAAAACTTTTCGGCGCTAGAGCACGCTGCAGGTCGCGCAGGCTGGCTGCATCGCCGCGACAGTGCCTTACGGGTTTGCACATGTAACACGTAAATTTCCACAAAACGTTGATTCTTGTCATTCTATTACATTGTCAGACGAATGTTAGTACTTGATATAGAATTTTGATCGTTAGTTAGAGCTCCTTTTTTATTTAATCGCCGAAAAACTTTTCGGCGCTATGGCACTCATCATGTCGCGGAGGTTGGCAGCATTGCTGCGACAGCTGCATACGGATTTGCGCATTTCACTCGTCAATTTCCGCAAAACGTTGATTCTTATCATTCCATTAGATTGTAAGACGATCGCTAGTGATTGTTAGTTAATTTTTATCGTTTGTTAGAGCTTCATTCTTTTTTATCGCTGAAAAACTTTTCGGCCCTAGAGCGCGCTGCAGGTCGCGAAGGTTGGCAGCATCGCCGCGACAGCTGCTTACGGGTTTGCACATGTACCGCATCAATTAACGCAAAACGTTGACTGTTATCATTCTATTAGATTGTTAGATGATCGCTAGTGATTGTTCGTTTATTTGCATCGTTTGTTAGAGCATCATTTTTATGTAATCGCAGAAACACTTTGCAGCTCTAGAGCGCGCTGCATGTCGCTGAGGTTGGCAGCATCATCGCGACAGGTGCTTACGGCTTTGCGCATGTAACTCGTTATTTTGAGCAAAACGTTGATTCTTATTATTCTATTAGATTGTTTGACGATCGCTAGTGATTGTTAGTTAATTTCTATCGTTCGTGAGAGCTCCATTTTTATTTAAACGCTGAAAAACTTTTCGGCGCTAGAGCGCGCTGCAGGCCGCGAAGGTCGGCTACATCGCCGCGACAGAGGCTTACGGGTTTGCACATATAACACGTCAATTTCCACAAAACGTTGATTCTTGTCATTCTATTACATTGTCAGACGAATGTTAGTGATTGTTGGAGAATTTTCATCGTTTGTTAGAGCTCCATTTTTATTAAATCTCCGAAAAACTTTTTGGTGCTAGAGCACGCTTCATATCGCGGAGGTTGGCAGCATCGCACAGTAGGAGAAAAGCCCAAAAACCTGGCCAAAACCTCAAATGACCTTTGACGGGAATGAAAATTGGCTTACAGGGGTTTTCAAGGTCGCTGATTACGAATCTGAAAGCCAAATTATCGTAAACAAAATGGCCGATCCAATATGGCTGACATGAATGTTAAAAAGTTGCCAGATGTCGACAAAAATTGGTGTTTACGGGTTTTCAAGGTCGCTGATTACGAATCCGCAAGCCAAATTATCGTAAAAAAATGGCCGATCCAATATGGCCGACATGAACGTTTAAAAGTTACCAGATGTTGACAAAAATTGGTATATACGGGTTTTCAAGGTCGCTGATTACCAATCCGATATCTATTGTTTATAACTTGCAACAAAGAGCTTACAGCAAATTGTTATAAACAAAATGGCCGAGTATCCTGCTAAATAGATAAATTAATATATTTAAAAAAATCATCATAATAAAATAAACGTGAACAGTGTATTCTACGCAATTATTATTTTTATTTCCAAAATACATACGGAACGTTTCAAAAATAGAAAATTTTATTCTTAATCAAAATCGTAATCGGAGTCGGAGTCGGAGTCAGAATCATTATCCGAGTTTGTATCTATTACAACTCCCGGCACGGCTTCAATCTCGGCGCAAAATTCGTCTGCTGCAGCAGTCACTTTAGGAGCGATCAACATCGCTACAGCTTCCGGCGACAAACTCTTCAGCTTCTTCTGTGGTAGTCTTCTGACACTTGAAATGTACGGATCAGAAGTAACTAAGAGCCGATGAAAAACATCTTCCATAGTTTTAACCCTGGAACTTTTTCGCGCAAAATCTTCTCGATATCGTTTGATGTCTTTGTTTCGAGCTTCCTGAGCATCTTCGGATAATTGGCCGATTGGTAATAGAGCATGAGTTATTATCACTGGACCATGAATTAATAGTTTGTGCACCGAAGTAGGCATGGAGTACCAAGGGTATAATGCAACGGTCTTTCTTGCCGTTTCAATAGCATACTGTTCAAATCTTTCACAGTTTATCTCGTGGCCACACGATATAACTTGTAGGATTACGTACAAGCGTTTAATAACTTTTTCGTTGACCCCCGTTATCGCAGCGGAAACCGTCGAATTTTCAAAGAATCGCCGAGCTGTGTTGCCATCATTGCTGCTGCCGTATCCAGGCTTTGGGCGATCGATATTTAGACCCAATTGCTTCTTGAATCCTTCTTGAATGGCCCTCTTGCGGTCCTGGGTAATTTTTTTTTCTTCGGCACTTCGAGCTTGCTATTTTTTAATGCCGAGTTTGTAAGACACGTGTAAGCAATACTCGAAGCACCGTATCCACGCATGCAGCGTCGACAATCCGAACTTCAAATTTGTTTCTTGATTTCCCTTTGCAATACAGTGTCGATGGCATTAAAATCGTTGCTGGTTGCTCCACACAAATAGCACCGTTGAGCAGATTTCGTCAATGATACAGCGTTGCAAACTTTACCATCTATCATGGTGAACAACAACTTGTACATTGCGGAGATTTCTTTTCCATCTATTACACTTTCGAATGGACGAAGTGACTTTATTTGTTCTTCAACAATTTGGACTTCATTAAGTGTTGACTCTGTGTCTTCGCGTAGAAACAGTAGTCTAAGCGGTCTACAAAATCGTGGAGACGAGGGTCTGGGGTTCTTCCAAACAACTATTTCTTCCTTCGATTGTTGATCATAACACACGAGTTGTAATGGCACGACTGAAGTAAAGAATACATGCGCATCAGATTTGCTGTCATCACTGAACGTCTGCTTATATTCACTTTGCCCAGAACTTCCATCGCAACCCTACTTGCAAATCAAGTCCATTTTACGAACATTATCTGGAGTCAATCTTTGAATGAGTACATTTTGGACGAGTAAAATACGTTCAACTGTATGATCTAATAGTGCCTGTAGTTGGACTTCTGCACTACTCTCTGTAATCCTGATTGCATCACGTGGTGGATAACAACGCTTTTTTGCTTTCATCACTTTTTCGTAAGACGGATATAGCTTACAGTTATTTTCCTTCCCTAATCTTCTCATTCCCTGGTAAGTACTCTTGGAGAATTTATATTCAATCATAGCGGAAAGTGCAGCCTCTTCGGATAAAGTAATTTCATCCGTTGCTGAGTAAGCTTTACGATACTTGGAAGCTCTTAAAGGACTCGTCATTGTTACGTCCTTAATAACTTTTGCGGCGTCGGATTGTCCTGAAGAGCGAAGGCTCATCTGAGTAGCGTATGCTAACTCGACCGAGTTGAACGATGTACGAATATCTTGGGTCTTCCTTCGTTTAGATCTTTCACTGGACATTGTAAACTCAAGGGACGGGCGGCCGCCCGTATTACCCGGGCTTGTTACTACAGTGTCTGTAGGTGCGGCAAAACATACCTGCTTGCTAAGCCATTCACCGTTATTCTTGAAAAATACACAGGATTTTCTGTGAGCTTGTTGCCACCTCGTTCTCATTTGATTGAAGAGTATCGAAAAAGTTTGTTTCGAGTCCTCAGGCACTACAACTGTACGTCCGGTGTCCTTGGAAATTTTTTCTACCATAAATTCGATCAAGGAAGCGAATTTATCGGATAAATGCTCGCTGATTATCAGAAATACTTCTTTCCTTGTCAGCACCAATTCTTTGTAACCGGATCCTGTAATAAAGACATAAAATTGTAGAAAATTGGTGTTAAAGGAAAAGATAAAATTTTCAATGAATACAAAAACTTGAACAATGTACATTATTTTACCAAATAAATAACCGCAATAATTGAAATAATTGTAAGAAAATTAGACAGAAAATATTGACATGGATTTGGTTAAAAGAAAGCTTTGCTTACTATATAATATATATATATTCAAATATTTTATTTGAATGTTATAACATTTCATTCATATTTAAGAAATTTTTATGTGGTTGATTTTAATATGTATATATATATATGCATACGTATATATCATAATTAAATCACAGAAAATTTATATATATATATATACACATACATATATATTAAAATAATTTATTTCAAGCGTATAACAGCCGTCTTGTCCGTTATGATGCTACTTCACCCATTCTCAGGTAGAGGCGCAGAGGCTGCTCAATAGTGCCGCGTGCACGCTCGGCTACCGCACGATGCGAAAAAAATCATAACGGACAAGACGCACGTTTTCCGCAGGTAACTCTTGTAAATTTCGAAAGCTTATACATTAAACTAAAGGCCGAGACTAGGAGCTTTGCAAAATGTGACAAAATATATAACTTTTCGGACCGTTGAAAATATAAGTTTTCAAAATTATTCAATTTTATTTATGCCGAAGGCTATACTACATTTCAATCATTTATACATAAACTTTAGATTCAACCGATGTAAAAACATGTTCTACATACCTCCAGAAGTCGTATCCATGTTGCAGAATTGAAATTAAACCCGTCACTTTAAAGTTATGGGTTTTTGAAGTGAGCGTTATTTTCGTCTGTTCAGCGCGTGACACGTACACTCTTCACGAACACTAACTGCCAACTGACGCTGCGGCGCAGGTATACACTTAAAGGGCTTTCCCTTCCACAATAGAATGCAGTTACTAGTCCTCTACCTGAATGACTACTCAACTGACCCTATTTCGAAAATTTATTTTTTGGGGTTTTGGCCAGGTTTTTGGGCTTTTCTCCTACTGTGCATCGCCGGGACAGCTGCGTACGGGTTTGCGCATTCCACTCGTCAATTTCCGCATAACGTTGATTCTTATCATTCCATTAGGTTGTTAGACGATCGCTAGTGATTGTTAGTTAATTTTCATCGTATGTTAGAGCTCCATTTTTATTTTATCGCGGACAAACTTTTCGGCCCTAGAGCGCGTTGCACATCGCGGAGGTTGGCAGCATCGCCGCGACGGCTGCTGACGGGTTTGCACATGAAAGACGTAAATTTCGACAAATCGTTGATTCTTGTCATTCTATTACATTGTCAGACGAATGGTAGTGATTGTTCGAGAATTTTCATCGTTTGTTAGAGCTCCATTTTTATTTGAACTCCGAACAACTTTTCGCTGCTAGAGCACGCATCATGTCGCGGAGGTTGGCAGCATCACCGCGACAGCTGTTTACGGGATTGCGCATTTCACTCGTCAATTTCCGCAAGCGCTGATTCTTATCATTCCATTAGATTGTTAGACGTTCGCTAGTGATTGGTAGTTAATTTTCATCGTTTGTTAGAGCTCCATTTTTATTTTATCGCTGAAAAACTTTGCGTCCCTAGAGCGCGCTGCAGGTCGCGAAGGCTGGCAGCATCGCCGCGACAGCTGCTTACGGGTTTGCACATGTACCGCATCAATTACCGCAAAACGTTGACTCTTATCATTCTATTAGGTTGTTAGACGATCGCTAGTAATTGTTAGTCAATTTTCATCGGTTGCTCGAGCATCATTTTTAATTGATTGCTGGAACACTTTTCGGCCCTAGAGCGCGCTGCGTGTTGCGGAGGATGACAGCATCGTCGCGACAGCTGCTTACGGCTTTGCGTATGCAAGTCGTTAATTAGAGCAAAACGTTGATCCTTATCATTCTATTAGATTGTTAGACTATCGCTAGTGATTGTTAGTCAATTTCTATCGTTTGATAGAGCTCCATTTCTATTTAATCGCTGAAAAACTTTTCGGCGCTAGAGCGCGCTGCAGGTCGCGAAGATTGGCTGCATCGCCGCGAGAGCGGCGTACGGGCTTGCACATATATCACGTCAATTTCCACAAAACGTTGAATCTTGTCAGTCTATTACATTGTCAGACGAATGTTAGTGATTGTTAGAGAATTTTCATCGTTTGTTAGAGCTCCATTTTTATTAAGTCGCCGCAAAACTTTACGGTGCTAAAGCACGCTTCATGTCGCGGAGGTTGGCAGCATCGCTGGGACAGCTGCGTACGGGTTTGCGTATTTCACTCGTCAATTTCCGCAAAACGTTGATTCTTATCATTCCATTAGATTGTTAGACGATCGCTAGTGATTGTTAGTTAATTTTCATCGTTTATTAGAGCTCCATTTTTATTTTATCGCTGAAAAACTTTTCGGCCCTACAGCGCGCTGCACGTCGCGAAGGTTGGCAGCATCGCCGCGACGGCTGCTGACGGGTTTGCACTTGTCGCTCGTCAATTTCCGTCAAACGTTGATTCTTGTCATTCTATTACATTGTTCGACAATGGCTAGTGATTGTTAATTAATATGCATCGTTTGTTAGAGCTCCATTTTTATTTAATCGCCGTAAAACTGTTCGGCGCTAGAGCAAGCTTCATATCGCGGAGGTTGGCAGCATCGTTGCGACAGCTGCTTACGGCTTTGCGCATGTAACTCGTTAATTTGAGCAAAACGTTGATTCTTATCGTTCTATTAGATTGTTAGACTATCGCTAGTGGTTGTTAGTTGATTTCTATCGTTTGTTAGAGCTCCATATTTATTTAATCGCTGAAAAACCTTTCGGCGCTAGAGCACGCTGCAGGTCGCGCAGGTTGGCTGCATCGCCGCGACAGTGGCTTACGGGTTTGCACATGTAACACGTAAATTTCCACAATACGTTGATTCTTGTCATTCTATTACATTGTCAGACGAATGTTAGTGATTCTTAGAGAATTTTCATCGTTTGTTAGAGCTCCTTTTTTATTAAATCGCCGAAAAACTTTTCAGTGCTAGAGCACGCTTCATGTCGCGGAGGTTGGCAGCATCGCTGGGACAGTATACGGTTTGCGCATTTCACTCGTCAATTTCCGCAAAACGTTGATTCTTAGCATTCCATTAGATTGATAGACGATCGCTAGTGATTGTTAGTTAATTTTCATCGTTCGTTAGAGCATCATTTTTATTTAATCGCTGAAACACTTTTCGGCCCTAGAGCGCGCTGCATGACGCGCAGGTTGGCAGCATCATCGCGTCAGGTGCTTACGGCTTTGCGCATGTAACTCGTTATTTTGAGCAAAACGTTGTTTCTGATCATTCTATTAGATTGTTTGACGATCGCCAGTGATTGTTAGTTAATTTCTATCGCTTGTAAGAGCTCCATTTTTATTTAACCGCTGAAAAACTTTTCGGCGCTAGAGCACGCTGCAGGTCGCGCAGGCTGGCTGCATCGCCGCGACAGTGGCTTACGGGTTTGCACATGTAACACGTAAATTTCCACAAAACGTTGATTCCTGTCATTTTATTTCATTGTCAGACGAATGTTAGTGATTGTTAGAGAATTTTCATCGTTAGCTAGAGCTCCATTTTTATTTAATCGCCGAAAAACTTTTCTGCGCTGGAGCACGCTTCATGTCGTGGCGGTTGGCAGCATTGCTGCGTCAGTTGCATACGGGTATTGCGCATTTCACTCGTCAATTTCTGCAAAACGTTGATTCTTATCATTCCATTAGATTGTTAGACGATCGCTAGTGATTGTTAGTTAATTTTCATCGATTGTTAGAGCTCTATTTTTATTTTATCGCTGAAAAACATTTCGGCCCTAGAGCGCGCTGCAGGTCGCGAAGGTTGGCACCATCGCCGCGTCAGCTGCTTACGGTTTTGCACATGTACCGCATCAATTACCGCAAAACGTTGACTCTTATCATTCTGTTAGATTGTTAGACGATCGCTAGTTATTGTTAGTTTATTTTCATCGCTTGTTAAAGCATCATTTTTATTTAATCGCAGAAACACTTTTCGGCCCTACAGCGCGCCGCACGTCGCGAAGGTTGGCAGCATCGCCGCGACGGCTGCTGACGGGTTTGCACATGTCGCTCGTCAATTTCCGCCAAACCTTGATTCTTGTCATTCTATTACATTGTTAGACGATCGCTAGTGATTGTTAATTAATATGCATCGCTTGTTAGAGCTCCATTTTTATTTAATCGCCGAAAAACTGTTCGGCGCTAGAGCACGCTTCTTGTCGCGGAGGTTGGCAGCATCGCCGCGACAGCTGCTTACGGGTTTGCGCATTTCACTCGTCAATTTCCGAAAAACGTTGATTCTTATCATTCCATTAGATTGTTAGACGATCGCTAGTAATCGTTAGTTAATTTTCATCGTTTGTTAGAGCTCCATTTTTATTTTATCGCTGAAAAACTTTTCGGCCCTAGAGCGCGCTGCACGTCGCGAAGGTTGGCAGCATTGCCGCGATCGGTGCTTAGGCGTTCGCAAATGTTCCACGTCAATTTCCGCAAAACGTTGACTCTTATCATTCTATTCCATTGTTAGACGATCGCTAGTAATCGTTAGTTAATTTTCATCGTTTGTTAGAGCAACATTTTTATTTAATCGCTGAACCACTTTTCGGCCCTAGAGCGCGCTGCATGTCGCGGAGGTTGGCAGCATCGTCGCGACAGCTGCTTACGGCATTGCGCATGTAACTCGTTAATTTGAGCAAAACGTTGATTTTTATTGTTCTATTAGATTGTTAGACTATCGCTAGTGATTGTTAGTTGATTTCTATCGGTTGCTAAAGCTCCAAATTTATTTTATCGCTGAAATACTTTTCGGCCGTAGAGCGCGCTCCAGGTCGCGAAGGCTGGCAGCATCGCCGCGACAGCTGCTTACGGGTTTTCACCTGTACCACGTCAATTTCCGGAAAACGTTGACTCTTATCATTCTATTAGATTGTTAGACGATCGCTAGTGATTGTTAATTAATTTTCATCGATTGTTAGAGCATCATTTTTATTTAATCGCTGTAACACTTTTCGGCCCTACAGCGCGCTGCATGTCGCGGAGGCTGGCAGCATCGTCGCGACCGCTGCTTACCGCATTGCGCATGTAACTCGTTAGTTTGAGCAAAACGTTGATTCTTATCATTCTATTAGATTGTTTGACAATCGCTAGTGATTGTTAGTTAATTTCTATCGTTTGTTGGAACTCCATGTTTATTTAATCGCTGAAAAACTCTTCGGCGCTAGAGGGCGCTGTTGCCATACGTAACCCTTCTAGGTATGTCATCTGACCATAGATCGTTTACAGGAACCGTTTGCACGTTGCATGCAGCTTTTATTGCCCATACGCATTTTATTTTTCCATTATTCCATAAGCTAGGACTTTCACATAAATGTGTGTATAAACTGTACATATGAACATGTAAATATGTAAATATGGATAGATATAGTTACTACTTATTTTATCCACTGACTTTGCAATCTAGTCCAGAAGTATAGCAAAAAATATTCCACCGAAATATAAATTATTCGGTTTTTAATTCATATATTTGAAAGAGTAAATCTCATGTTGTTTTACTGTGATATTTTTTTATTTCTAATTTTTAACTAGTCTATTTGTTGTTCTATTTCGTTAATTTGAAATGGGAGAGAGTGCAACAGATTTTTAATACTGTTTTATTTTATTTCATGGAGCTCTCTACATTTTTCATGTTCTTTTCGTTACGTT
The DNA here is from genome assembly GCA_951751655.1 of Ophion costatus. Taxonomy (NCBI): domain Eukaryota; kingdom Metazoa; phylum Arthropoda; class Insecta; order Hymenoptera; family Ichneumonidae; genus Ophion; species Ophion costatus. Next base: position 17,340,562 of record OX632356.1, on the reverse strand, counting down.
TTTCATTTTATTACTTAGTCGTTTTCAAAATATTTTAGCAAATATTATGTTTATACTTACGATTTTCTTTCGCACACATTCATTTTTTGTTTTGTCAATGGCATTTTGTTTACAAACACAAGCTGTTTGATTTGTATTTTATTTTTTATTCGTATTATTTGGCCAAAGTTATCATTCATGCAAATTCTGCGAATGAGATTTTTATTTCTTATCAAAGGATAATGTTAATGGAACCCGCCATTTTTTTGCATTAACATTTTCACAAAATGCCATAGACTTCCACAAAATGCTCCCCCTTCCCGCCCCCCAATCCTTGATCCTCCCCACTCCTAATGGAAGATAACCACCACGTTCACGTGGTTTCCATTGAGCAATTTCGAGTCACGCTTGCTGATTATTAATAATACAGTATGTTTGTCTAATGTCTCTGATTAACAATTTATCAACGCATGCCATCATAGTAACATATGTTATCATGATAACATGAAAAAAATGCGTGAATTGAAATTGGCTAAGAGTGGTTAATCATGTCGTATCTTCTAGAGGCTTCACTCTTGTGATATGCGAAATACATTTTGGAACCATACGAGCGGATCGTTCAATCTTTCGCTGAATGGAACGCTCAGAGGGAACAATGCAATAAAATCAAATAAAATGGTCGGTTCCAGAATTTTAACTTCTAACATCTTATTTCATTTTGCCTTGCATTTTCAGTAGCGTAAATTTTACAATTTGGCACCATGCACGTTATTCGATCTCTTTATAATTTTTCCGTTGCCAACCAATCGAGGGTTTATCGAAACGGTAAGTACCAAGGAAAAATTGTCAAATGACACGAGACAAACGACGGACAAAGGCGCAAAAAAAACGCTTGCGCGATAATCAGAACCACAAATGGGAAGTATATTCATAGCGTTCGACACTAAAATACTTTGTACACGTATTTCTTTTCTTTTTTATCCTCCTGTGACGACGGAATCTTATCAGTCCGCCGTTTCGCAGCACAATTTTTTTGTTTTTGCCAGGGAAAACAATTTCTAATCGCATTCAATTGCCGTCTCAAACTCTTTCGTAATGGCGATATTTACGGATATTATTGGCAATATTTTCTTATTTCGGTTGAGACATACTAAGGAAATGCGAGATGTCGTTTCTTACGATTGTTTGTTTTACTTGACACCAAGCAGATACTCGGCGACTCCGAAATAATAGACGGTCTGAGCAATTCCGAAGAGTGGCGCGATGACGATCATACGACAGGCACCGCCCTTGAAAAATGCGGTAGACCCCTCGTTCTTCAACGTGTTCCTGAAAGGAATTCGAGAGATCGATTAGCAATCTTTTCGCGTGTAGAATCAATAGAACGACGACTTTGATCCTGGGTGCGAGAAACGCGAATTAGTCTGTAACCGATGCAATCGAGCACGCCGTTGTATGTCGGCTCTCCGGGTGCTTTGTTTCTCGGTTGGAGTAGAGATTTGATGAGGTTGGAAGGATTCATCATGAGAGCTGTGGTCGAACCGGCACAACAATCGACTAGGAACGAACAATAAAATACAGCTGCAAAAAAGTGATATTCGAGTTATTCAATTATTGAATTAAATCGTGCAAAAAATGAAAATCTCACGATTGTGAACAATACAAACTTACAAGAGCCATCCTTGCATTTAGGTCCGATACCATTTCATCTCGCGAAAAGTAGGAAATATATGACGGAAAAGGTAACGTCTCTGAGGGCGGTTGCGCCTGTGCCCTGACAAAGTTCTAAAAGTCCTTTTTTTTCCAACAAGTCTTTCGTCAGCAATCTGGCTGACACCTTAGGCAGTGCTTGGCCAGCCCTGAAAAAAAATAAAAATTTACTTTAGCTACACGAGGCAAGAAAATCTCAAACGGGAAATAATTCGTTTTCACGAAGCGTCATAATTGATGTCACGAGAAAGATTTTAATTGAATAAATGTCGACTTTTAGAACTCTTCGGTCGTCACACTTTAAAGTCCTGTATCAGACTTTACCATGGCAACCACGTGTCCAGTATCACGCATCTCCATTTTCAGCAAATCCATAGGTGTCGTAACGACTATTTGGCAGGTCCCGGCCAAGCCCCCGGCCAGCGTTTCCCGTCCAAGTAGCAACATTTGACTGCATATTGTGATAAGAATATGTAGCAGAGAACTATTTTCTTTTCCATCGTGACTGAAGTATCTCGGAAGGTATGGACGTCATTATAAGCTACCGAGCTATGTACAGCGCCACGATGAGATGAGACGATACAAATAAAAAGCAAACTTACGTATCAGGTAGGAAATAAAACTATGGCGCGGTTGAGGAAAAATTAGCGAGTGAGAAAAGAGAAAGAAAAATACTGCAGCTTAATGCAGTGTATAACCGTAATGTTGTGTATAACTCGACACGCTAAGCTGCTAAGAAATGGGCATGTATGGGAGGAGTCACGCGGGCGACTGTACACCAACATAATGCTTGATGAAAGAAGAAATGTTGGCATAACAATCGACTTTTGTCTACTGAATTACCTAGGCACGTGGCATAGTGCAAATCGTCGCATTCCACGCAACGCATTTCCCGATTTCGAAGCAGCGTCCTGCCTGTCAGTCACCCACTGCACAAAGTTTCAGCATTCTCCAGGAAACCAACAATGATTAATATAATAGAAAATACTTCCCCAAAGTTTTTCATTGATTACATAGAAATTGAGAACTAAAAAACGATGAAAATTAACTAACAATCACTAACATTCTCCTAACAATCGAATAAAATAATAAGAATCAATGTTTTGCTGAAATTTACGAATTAAATGTGCAAACCCGTAGACAGCTGTCGCGGCGATGCTGCCAGCCTCCGCGACATGCAGCCCGCACTAAGGCCGAAAAGTTTTTCAGCGATTGAATAAAAATGGAACTCTAACAAACGATGAAAATTAACTAACAATCACTAACGATCGTCTAACAATGTGATAGAATGACAAGAATCAACGTTTTGCGGAAATTAACAAGTTACATGTGCAAACCCGTAAGCAGCTGTCGCGACGATGCTGCCAACCTGCGCGACATGCAGCGCGCTCTAGGGCTGAAAAGTTTTTCAGCGATTTAACAAAAATGGAGCTCTAACAAGCGATGAAACTTAACTAACAATCACTAGCGATCGTCTAATAATCTAATAGAATGATAAGAGTCAACGTTTTGCGGAAATTGACGCGGTACATGTGCAAACCCGTAAACAGCTGTCGCGGCGATGCTGCCAACCTCCGCGACCTGAAGCGTGCTCTAGCACCGTAAAGTTTTTCGGCGATTTAACAAAAATGGAGCTCTAACAAGCGATGAAAATTAACTATCAATCATTAGCGACCGTCTAACAATCTAATTGAATGATAAGAATCAACGTTTTGCGGAAATTGACGAGTGAAATGCGCAAACCCGTAAGTAGCATTCGCAGCAATGCTGCCAACCTCCGCCACATAAAGCGTGCTCTAGCGCCGAAAAGTTTTTCGGCGATTAAATAAAAATGGGGCTCTAACAAACGATGAAAATTCTCTAACAATCACTAACATTCGTCTGACAATGTAATAGAATGACAAGAATCAACGTTTTGTGGAAATTTACGTCTTACATGTGCAAACCCGTAAGCCACTGTCGCGGCGATGCAGCCAACCTTCGCGACCGGCAGCGCGCTCTAGGGCCGAAAAGTGTTTCAGCGATTAAATAAAAATGGAATTCTAACAAACGATGAAAATTCTCTAACAATCACTAACATTCATCTAACAATCGAATAGAATTATAAGAATCAACGTTTTGCTGAAATTGACGAGTTACATGTCCACTGCCTCAAGTGTTCGTTGCGGTGATGCTGACAACTTCACGTCGCTCGCAGCGCGCTCTTGGGCCGAAAAGTTTTTCATTAATTTAATAATAATTGAGCTCTAACAAACGATTTAAACCAACTAACAATAACCCACAAACGACTAACAATCGGTTAGTCACGAAAAAAAGTTCGAAATCACTAGAAAACCATTTTCTGCGGCTAACTTTAGCATAAATTTGTTTTTTGTTTTATTCAATAAATCAAGTCTAACAAACGCTGGGTTTTGTCTAACAAACGACTAATAATCGATTGGCGTAAAAAAAATTCGATATATCCATAGTCGGCGGCTAAGTTTATGGAGCTGTTGTGTGGCCCTAAGAGCGACTGCAGCGCTATCTGCGAGTAGGAGATGGTGAGGGCGGACTGCGAGCTGTGATTCAAATTCACATTCGAACAGGGACCTTCTTTTTCATATTGATTCTATGTTGAGCTTGAGTTTTCAAAGTTTAATATTTGTATAAATGTTACACAAATACTATTTAAAATTGCCCCGTGCCGAATGCTTTGCAGTTACTCATTATCCTCACCGTTCGACCTAATGTCATCTTATGATTTCTGAGTACAGATTCATAATCAGCGACCTCTATAACTTCAACAATTTTAATTGCTGCATATTGAGAGCAGTTTCATCCAATTGAAATGAATTTTTACATTCTTAACCGTCATATTGGATCCGCCGTTTTAATTCCGAAATTTTGAGGATGGAATCGTAATCAGCGACCCCAAAAACCCACGAGTACCAAATTTCATGTAATTCGAATGAATTTTTGCATTTTTGGCCGGCATATTGGATCCATTTTGAATATCGAAATTTTGAGGGCGAAATCATAATCAGCGACCCCAAAAACCCCCAAGTACCAAATTTCATGCGGTTCGAATGCATTTTTGCATCTTTGGCCGCCATTTCGAATTTCGAAATTTTTAGGGCAGCATCGTAATCAGCGACCCCAAAAACGCACGAGTATCAAATTTCAGGCGATTCGAATGATTTTTTGCACTTTTGGCCGTCATATTGGATCCGTTATTTTTTATATCAAAATTTTGAGGCCGGAATCGTAATCAACGACCGCAAAACCCCCGAGTACCAAATTTCATGCGATTCGAATGAATTTTTGCATTTTTGGCCGCCATTTTGAATTTCGACATTTTGTGGGCGAAATCATAATCAGTGATCCCATAAACCCCCGATCACCAAATTTCGTGCGCTTCGAATCACGGTCTTATATACAGGTCTGGAAACTCCTTGAAATTTACGGTGGTGGGGAAAGGTCCGTGAAATAAAAAAATTTCTTTCCTAATGTTGCCACTACTTGGCGCTGTACGAAATAAGTGCCTGAGCGTGGGTAATAGACATAACCTATTCTCCTTCTCCGTTACTGCGTGCATGAGCAGCTCCTTGTATACATTTATTTGCTCATCATGCCGACTTCGTGCGTTGTACCTGGATGTAAGACAGGTATTAAAAGAGAAAAAACAAAACGATCGGTGTTTCGTGTGCCAAAAGACATCGAACTGTTAAAAAAATAAGAAGCCGCAATTCCTGGGCATAAGCAGTTCCGGTCTACGCACATTGTATGCGAAAAGCATTTCAACGCCCAATGCATACAGCGCGAGTGGATTAAATATGGTTAAAATGGAGAGATCATTGCAAAGGTACGTTCTATACTTTTTTCTCTCACGTTCTCTCTCTCCTTTGCGCTGGGTCGTCATTTCAAATTTCTTCATCGCACACGCTCACTATTTTGTTTATTGTTCCTTTTTTGGCTATATTTGATGGATTCGTTTCCGCAATTGTTTCTTGCCCTTCATCGAACAGTCCGCTCCATTTTGCTTCGCTCTTTCATATGCCATCACCGACAAGAGCTTTTTTGCCTATTCTCTGTTAGTTCGGACTTCTCTTTTCCTCCCCGTTCTCTGTCGCCCTTGATTAAATGATTCTAGTTTTACAGTTGTCCTCTTGCTCATCTTCATTCATCTTTTCTTCCAAGTTTTTTTTTCATACACTCCGCTTTACTTGTCTACTTCGCCTATTCCTCTACTTCTCTCTCACTCTCCCTTCCACGCTCTCGGTATAAATTTTGCCTGTATATCTTTCTTGCATTGTTTTACTATAGAAATGTTATTTGTAACCTAAAAGAATTACAAACATTCTTCCTATTTTTCATCACAGACTCCCTACAAGCATCCGAAGTTGAGTACAGCAGCCATTCCGACGGAATTTGATGACGACGGCGACAAGGAAAATAAATGTGGGCAGACTGCTGGAATTCCTTTTCTCGGCCATGGCACAGATTGCTGGTTCCCAAAGGCGTAATTCTGAATCAGTGGATTTGGACACTGGAGCCATGGAAATGGACGTCGCTAGCAGTAATCCGATGAGCAATATTTACTTGCATTTTCACCCTTTGACATAATGTGCAAATATGAGAATACTCATAATGATTACAGCCCAGGTAGCAAAATGTTATCTATATGGTATCCGAAAGATATCCCAAAACGGATATGGATAACTTTTTGGTTGTCCAAAAAGATGCCAGTTTGGATTACAAATAGTATCACTAATGACCGCTTCACGGATAACTTATTTGTATCCAATAGGTTAACTATACGGCAACTTTTAATGGTTGACAAATTGACAACCAGAGGTTAACTTTTATCGGTCATCGGTATGTTAGCGTTAAGTTATCAAGTCGATATGTCCGAAAGATATCCTCTTAAAGGCATGGAAATGCGAAGATGCCATAGGCATCTAAAAGTTGTCCAAAAGGAATCCATAAAGTTGACAAAACGACATCCAAACGATATCAAAAAGTCCTATCGAATGGATATCTATTTATTGGCGATATATATATATATATATTGTGACCCGGTGTCCGCCCATCTTGCGGCATGGCGTGCACCTCCACACTTCCCAGTCGTTATCGCATCCCTCCCGCCCGTGGGACGACATCTCCCGTGCTAGGGCGATCGCCACAGAACCAAATACCTCACGACGCTGGGGTTGGGCGCCAGGTACTAGGTACCGTCGGTCCGCGACCGACTTAAAAGACCCAACGCCGCGAGAACGGTAGCGAAATGTGGCGGGAGGGCGGTGAGGACCGAGGACGGGCCGGCTAACTCAGCTCACCGACGTGAGGGAAAATGGTAGAGGGGCGCAGACGGGAGAAGTGATCGAATTTCGTGACAAGTTCCAATTTTTATTGCCGCTTTACAAGACATGGAGACGGTTCTCCAAAATAGGTAGCCGCTGTGAGGGGTTTTACAAATCACGGGGACGATTCCCCAAATACGCCAAACAATATGAAATATTAACTAAAATGAAGGGTTTTACAAATCACGGGGACAGTTCCCCAAATACGGCAAACAATATGAAATACTAACTAAAATGAGGGGGGCACCAAGGAGGGGGATCGTCGTCGAGGCACACGAGGCTTGACTCAATCTGTCAAGGAAGATAATTCGCTTAGCCACGCGCGGCACGCGTTCGAAGGTACTTTTGCTTTACCAGATCCGCGGGGAGAGACAACCTGCAGGCGCGGATCGAGTCAGATCGGAACAGGCGGGCTCTTTTCGGTAGATACGATACTAATGGGTCCGAGCCTCTTCGTTAACCCGATAGGTATCCGACCATTTGGGCAATAGGTAACCGGAACTATTTTACACGCGACCCGAGGTAGACTAGCAATGATCAGGGATGCCGAGAACAAATTGTAAGATAATCGGGATACGAACGCAAGGTACCCGAAGGGACCCACGGAATGATTGCAACCGACAAACGATCCGAGAAAGATAACCGAAAGATAACCGAGAGATAACGTCCCTCTTTTACGCGAGGTATTTCAGTCACGGGCGGACGAGCGCGCGAGGTAACCATAACACAGAGAAAAGGATTCTAAACCGTACGTGATACGAGTTAACGACGACAAGATAACCGTGAGATAACCGATAGACAAGGTAAGAAAATTGACGTTCCACGGAGAAACTAACGGACGGAAACGGAAATTATTAACGCACACTGACCGGGGAGAACGAAGAAGGTAACCGAGACCACGCGGACTCGAGGACGTGCGAGAGAGATAGCGGACGCGACGTAAACATTCACCCGCGGGCGCGCCAGCACGTCGCCCGGGGCCAACCGCTACATGGGCAAAAGCATCGGCCGTCGTTCCGACCGCTCGACCACACTCGCGACCACAATTGATTCATGAATCCCGCAATAATTTCACGCACTTCCTTAATTTCAACGGAAAAGGGCAAAATAGAATGAACACGCGCAACTAAAATATTTGGCCGTGCTTGAGAGTGGGGTGCCAACCTCGCGTACAGTTTCTCACAACTCGCCCCTTGGCGAAAGACTTAACAAAACCGAGGCTTTCCTCGTAATTACATCCAAACTGTCCGCGGGCGCATCCCACACTCACCCAGAGATTGATGCGAGGATCGGGCTCACCGCTGCGAGGATTCCAGTCCACTCGTCTCCCGTGGCAAAGTGTCCCCGGCCGGGCGCTGGTCTATGTTCGGGAACTTCTTTCCACAACTGCTCACTCGGGCCCTCGACTTCCGACTGACGAAATTCTTTCTTTCGTCGCGATCGCCGGCGCTCCTTGCCCTCCCCCCTTCTTACCGCCCTACTTGTGCGCTCGTGCGCCTATGATCTACGCCTGCCATTGGGTGACACGCGGCGCTGGCCCCCCTTGTTACGCGGTGCCCGAATTTCGAACTTCGGACATTCGCGCGTGGAGCGGGCCACGACCCCCACCCAATACCCCCTTCCACCGCGTGTGGCTCTCCTCCCGCAGTTATTGCGGTTCGCACCGCGAGCGTCTTCCTCTAAGACCCGGGGGGAGGCGACGGGCACGGGGGAGGCCTCCCTCGACAGGACGAGGCGTCCCACAGTAGGAGAAAAGCCCAAAAACCTGGCCAAAACCCCAAAAAATAAATTTTCGAAATAGGGTCAGTTGAGTAGTCATTCAGGTAGAGGACTAGTAACTGCATTCTATTGTGGAAGGGAAAGCCCTTTAAGTGTATACCTGCGTCGCAGCGTCAGTTGGCAGTTAGTGTTCGTGAAGAGTGTACGTGTCACGCGCTGAACAGACGAAAATAACGCTGACTTCAAAAACCCATAACTTTAAAGTGACGGGTTTAATTTCAATTCTGCAACATGGATACGACTTCTGGAGGTATGTAGAACATGTTTTTACATCGGTTGAATCTAAAGTTTATGTATAAATGATTGAAATGTAGTATAGCCTTCGGCATAAATCAAATTGAATAATTTTGAAAACTTATATTTTCAACGGTCCGAAAAGTTATATATTTTGTCACATTTTGCAAAGCTCCTAGTCTCGGCCTTTAGTTTAATGTATAAGCTTTCGAAATTTACAAGAGTTACCTGCGGAAAACGTGCGTCTTGTCCGTTATGATTTTTTTCGCATCGTGCGGTAGCCGAGCGTGCACGCGGCACTATTGAGCAGCCTCTGCGCCTCTACCTGAGAATGGGTGAAGTAGCATCATAACGGACAAGACGGCTGTTATACGCTTGAAATAAATTATTTTAATATATATGTATGTGTATATATATATATATAAATTTTCTGTGATTTAATTATGATATATACGTATGCATATATATATATACATATTAAAATCAACCACATAAAAATTTCTTAAATATGAATGAAATGTTATAACATTCAAATAAAATATTTGAATATATATATATTATATAGTAAGCAAAGCTTTCTTTTAACCAAATCCATGTCAATATTTTCTGTCTAATTTTCTTACAATTATTTCAATTATTGCGGTTATTTATTTGGTAAAATAATGTACATTGTTCAAGTTTTTGTATTAATTGAAAATTTTATCTTTTCCTTTAACACCAATTTTCTACAATTTTATGTCTTTATTACAGGATCCGGTTACAAAGAATTGGTGCTGACAAGGAAAGAAGTATTTCTGATAATCAGCGAGCATTTATCCGATAAATTCGCTTCCTTGATCGAATTTATGGTAGAAAAAATTTCCAAGGACACCGGACGTACAGTTGTAGTCTCTGAGGACTCGAAACAGACTTTTTCGATACTCTTCAATCAAATGAGAACGAGGTGGCAACAAGCTCACAGAAAATCCTGTGTATTTTTCAAGAATAACGGTGAATGGCTTAGCAAGCAGGTATGTTTTGCCGCACCTACAGACACTGTAGTAACAAGCCCGGGTAATACGGGCGGCCGCCCGTCCCTTGAGTTTACAATGTCCAGTGAAAGATCTAAACGAAGGAAGACCCAAGATATTCGTACATCGTTCAACTCGGTCGAGTTAGCATACGCTACTCAGATGAGCCTTCGCTCTTCAGGACAATCCGACGCCGCAAAAGTTATTAAGGACGTAACAATGACGAGTCCTTTAAGAGCTTCCAAGTATCGTAAAGCTTACTCAGCAACGGATGAAATTACTTTATCCGAAGAGGCTGCACTTTCCGCTATGATTGAATATAAATTCTCCAAGAGTACTTACCAGGGAATGAGAAGATTAGGGAAGGAAAATAACTGTAAGCTATATCCGTCTTACGAAAAAGTGATGAAAGCAAAAAAGCGTTGTTATCCACCACGTGATGCAATCAGGATTACAGAGAGTAGTGCAGAAGTCCAACTACAGGCACTATTAGATCATACAGTTGAACGTATTTTACTCGTCCAAAATGTACTCATTCAAAGATTGACTCCAGATAATGTTCGTAAAATGGACTTGATTTGCAAGTGGGGTTGCGATGGAAGTTCTGGGCAAAGTGAATATAAGCAGACGTTCAGTGATGACAGCAAATCTGATGCGCATGTATTCTTTACTTCAGTCGTGCCATTACAACTCGTGTGTTATGATCAACAATCGAAGGAAGAAATAGTTGTTTGGAAGAACCCCAGACCCTCGTCTCCACGATTTTGTAGACCGCTTAGACTACTGTTTCTACGCGAAGACACAGAGTCAACACTTAATGAAGTCCAAATTGTTGAAGAACAAATAAAGTCACTTCGTCCATTCGAAAGTGTAATAGATGGAAAAGAAATCTCCGTAATGTACAAGTTGTTGTTCACCATGATAGATGGTAAAGTTTGCAACGCTGTATCATTGACGAAATCTGCTCAACGGTGCTATTTGTGTGGAGCAACCAGCAAAGATTTTAATGCCATCGACACTGTATTGCAAAGGGAAATCAATGAAACAAATTTGAAGTTCGGATTGTCGACGCTGCATGCGTGGATACGGTGCTTCGAGTATTGCTTACACGTGTCTTACAAACTCGGCATTAAAAAATAGCAAGCTCGAAGTGCCGAAGAAAAAAAAATTACCCAGGAACGCAAGAGGGCCATTCAAGAAGGATTCAAGAAGCAATTGGGTCTAAATATCGATCGCCCAAAGCCTGGATACGGCAGCAGCAATGATGGCAACACAGCTCGGCGATTCTTTGAAAATTCGACGGTTTCCGCTGCGATAACGGGGGTCAACGAATAAGTTATTAAACGCTTGTACGTAATCCTACAAGTTATATCGTGTGGCCACGAGATAAACTGTGAAAGATTTGAACAGTATGCTATTGAAACGGCAAGAAAGACCGTTGCATTATACCCTTGGTACTCCATGCCTACTTCGGTACACAAACTATTAATTCATGGTCCAGTGATAATAACTCATGCTCTATTACCAATCGGCCAATTATCCGAAGATGCTCAGGAAGCTCGAAACAAAGACATCAAACGATATCGAGAAGATTTTGCGCGAAAAAGTTCCAGGGTTAAAACTATGGAAGATGTTTTTCATCGGCTCTTAGTTACTTCTGATCCGTACATTTCAAGTGTCAGAAGACTACCACAGAAGAAGCTGAAGAGTTTGTCGCCGGAAGCTGTAGCGATGTTGATCGCTCCTAAAGTGACTGCTGCAGCAGACGAATTTTGCGCCGAGATTGAAGCCGTGCCGGGAGTTGTAATAGATACAAACTCGGATAATGATTCTGACTCCGACTCCGACTCCGATTACGATTTTGATTAAGAATAAAATGTTCTATTTTTGAAACGTTCCGTATATATTTTGGAAATAAAAATAATAATTGCGTAGAATACACTGTTCACGTTTATTTTATTATGATGATTTTTTAAAATATATTAATTTATCTATTTAGCAGGATACTCGGCCATTTTGTTTATAACAATTTGCTGTAAGCTCTTTGTTGCAAGTTATAAACAATAGATATCGGATTGGTAATCAGCGACCTTGAAAACCCGTATATACCAATTTTTGTCAACATCTGGTAACTTTTTAACGTTCATGTCGGCCATATTGGATCGGCCATTTTTTTACGATAATTTGGCTTGCGGATTCGTAATCAGCGACCTTGAAAACCCGTAAATACCAATTTTGTCGACATCTGGCAACTTTTTAACATTCATGTCAGCCATATTGGATCGGCCATTTTGTTTACGATAATTTGGCTTTCAGATTCGTAATCAGCGACCTTGAAAACCCCTGTAAGCCAATTTTCATTCCCGTCAAAGGTCATTTGAGGTTTTGGCCAGGTTTTTGGGCTTTTCTCCTACTGTGCGACGCGTCCTCGGCCGAGAGAAAACAAACAGAAGGGTCGTAAATCCGACCCGCTACCCAAGATCGCTCCGCGCCTCGTAACGGGACGAAATGTCACGTTACAATATATATATATATATGTCCATTTCTTTATAAAAATCTACTTATTAATAGTCTAGGATATTTAATATAGCCCAATAACACCTAACTTTAGTTATTACATGGTAAACATCGTTAATAATCAAAAAAGGCAATATTGGGCTATATTAAATATTCTAGAGTATTAATAAGTCGATTTTGATAAAGAGATAGATAAGATGTGTTATGGCGGGCTTAAGGAGGGTCGGGAACTAAATGTTTGCTGGCTAATGAAAAATGAAATGCAATTTAATATGACTAAACATACATTAATGGTGTGTAACAAATATTTTAAAAGGAAAAGATTAAAGCAACGGTACGATATGTGGAGAAAATCTATTCTATTTTATATTTATTTCTCTTTATAGTCGTTAGGGGGGGCTTTTGTCGGCCGACGGTTGCCTAGTCTTCGCTGCGCCTGCGCTGTAAATAATTATCCGTACGTATATAACCTGAAAAGCAACCGTACGCTTTCAGAATACAAGAAACGTACATTAAATATACCTATATGTACTCATCGAGGCAAATATCAAAGTATATTCGAGGCATTTATACTCACGTGTATTTGTTTAACCACTTTCTCGTTTTTATACGTATTATTGTGTACACTTTGCACTAGATAGTATGCGAGCCGGTGAGAATATAAGTCATCTGTTAAGTGTCATCTTTCGGACAACATTTGGATGCCTTTTCGCTATCTCCCGCCAATTCCAAATATGTCAAAAAGACAGCATATTACCGATGTCCGAAAGATATCATGAAAAAGACATCTTATGTGATTATTCTTTAGGATATCCTTCGGACAACGTTTAATTACATACAATACATAATAGCATACAGATAACTTTTTGATTCCTGAAAATAGCCGTCAATTGGATAACAGCTTGTGATGCCTTTAAGACGTCCGTTTTCACCGCCAACAGATATCATAAAAAAGATAACTTTACGACAACATTAAACGGGATGTCGTTTGAAAGATGTCGAATAGTTATCTTACGGTAATGTCTTAAAGATAACCTGAAAATGGTAACTTATCGGCGTCAATTAGACATCTATGCTACCTGGGAGGCTATCTCTGCAAACAAGTTTTGAAAAAAATTCAAACCCTGCGAGTTCTGCGAAAAAGCCATTCGGTCGCATGCGTCGCATTCATCTTCAGTGGCGCTGTTGACGAATATCAAGTCTCACGGTGGCTTAATTCATGCAAATCTGCACTTCTATCGTCTTATCCAGCATGTTGAAGGGGTGTTTGCGAAATATGCATCACTTAAAAATGTATTCGAGCTAACCCTCGACGAGGTTCTAGAAACGTGCACATTCACGTTTCCTTGCACGGGACATGCTTCTGAAATTCTATCCTACGCAATCGTATATTATGTAAGACTCAGAATGAGACAGAAAACCTACCGAACAAATGTGATAAGGAAAAAAAAATTCGTCGTTAAAAAAAAACTCTCCAAGTTGTGCACACAATAAAAATTCGATACAAACAATTTCGCAAATATTGGCGGTTTTCTTGTTGTAATTGTCCCCAATTCCCCAACTTGTTAATAAAAAAATGTTACGAACGCATCATCTGTGTATCTTTTTCCATATATAACAATTTGTTGTTTATATGCCTTTATTTAGGTACCTGGGTGAGTTGACGGATTCGTAATAAGCAGCTATGTGTAAGTCTCCGAGCCGAATCTCCTGGCGTTGTCTTAATACTCTGTTGATTAAGAAAAATGGTCTGTCGGTTTTTAAAGTCGGTTTTGAAGTAAAGAAAAGGTACAAAAGTGATATGTGTATATATATATACTCGAGTGCAATGGGATCGCACATATGAATATATTTTGAATAGAATAATTTATTTTCAAATAAAAAAAACCGCTATTTTTTAAATGTAGGCTGAAGGTTATTGCAATACTTATCCAATTATATCAAAACATCAAAAACCAAAAGGACAACAACAAACCCCGAAATTGCGCACTGCATTTTGTTTAAAATGTATTTACATGTGCGATTTCATTTCTCTCGAGTATATATATAGTGAGAATAGATATTTATGTATATACTGATATAATATAGTACTCGCTCAGTGATATTACACATTTGGGGTATGGTATTGGAGGTTGGGTGCATTCGAGAATAAATTAACAATATGAAGTATGTACTCCGGTATTGCTTTAAAGTGGTAAGGTGTTTTAATTAGCAAAATTTGCTTAGGTTATTACTAAGGGCGTGTTCGGAAATGAGCTGACAGTACTGTCAGTACTGACGCTGGTTTTACTGGAAATTACGCGTCCTATTTTACTGAAAGTGCTGCCATCACTGTTAAATCCGAACGCATCTTTCAGTACTTTCAGCACTGTAGTGGTGGCCATATTTGTGCACTTGAATCATAACCTAATTCGTTTGCGGCAAGTGAAAATCGGTGCAACGAAATGAATCCCATAAATCGAGCGATAGTTAATATGATTGTACACGAACTTGTGGATGATGAAAGTAGTGACTCTTCAGAAGATGAACAGCTGTTGGATGTAGTAAATGTAATAGGATTGCGACGACGAAAAAGAAAACCTCGCATACAGGGATACTGTCAAGTTTTGGTCCCATTGCTTTCCGATGCAGACTTCAAATCTCATTATCGGTAAGGATAAGATACGATTCTATTAAATTTAATTAAATTGTATCCTGATCTGTAACATTATATTCAATCATGAATACAAATTATATCGTATTTGAATTTATATTGTGGTTTATAGAATGACGAAAGTTACATTTGAGGCCTTATTAAACATCTTGGGGCCCAAACTGACCCCAGCGAGAGGTCAAGAAGGTCGTCTAAGAGTTGGTCGCCATCCCATCGAGGCTAAGAAGCAACTATTACTAGCCATCTGGACGCTCGCAACACCTGATTCGTACAGGTAAGATTTTATACCATGCATGTCTCTGTCTCTGTATGCATTTGATGCCTCTGTATTTGCTCTGTGCACCATGACACTCTTACCAGTCAGAATGAGTAGTGGTGTACACATGCATAGTAGTTGCGTTCATGCAAACTAAAGTCCAGAATGAATGCGTGTTCGGAAAATATATGTTTTTACAGATTCTGACTTTAGTGCGAGTTTATTAGTTTGTATAGAGCGAATAGTCATATCATTTCTTCTTGGTGTGATTTTGCAATTTTCCTGAAAATACATGAAACTGCATTATATATATACAAAAATATTTACACATTTATAGGTCCATATGTGAACGCTTCGGAGTTGGAAAAGCTACTGGATTAACCATTGTCCGAAGAGTGGTTAGGGCTTTAATCAGTATCCGCTCAAGCATGATAAAGTGGCCAAGTGAAGAAGAAGCTCTGGGAAGTGCACGATATTTTGAGCGAAAATATGGTTTTCCAGGAGTAATTGGAATGATAGATGGTACGTATATAAAGATCGATGCACCACATGTATACCCCGAAGCATATATAAATCGAAAGGGTTACCACTCGATTCACTTACAGGTTTGTTCGGATAATTGTTGAATTGTGTATCAAGTTTAATGCTGTGTGTACATGAAAATATCTCTATTTCATAGGTTATATGCCAGCAAAATTTGAAGTTTGTCAGCTGCTTCGCGGGATACCCCGGCTCAGTTCATGACAATAGAGTATTTCAACTCTCGGGCGTGCAAACGATTTGTAACACAGAAAGGTATTTTCCCAACAATACTCATCTTCTCGGCGATGCAGCCTACACCAACCAAAAACATTTACTTGAACCGTACAAGAATAATGGCCGTTTAACAGAACGAGAGGAGAATTTCAGCACTCGATTATCTATGACACGAATGACTGTAGAACGTAGTATTGGTTTACTGAAAGGTAGATTTCGTATTTTACTTGATAGACTTCCTGTTAAACGAATGGATCTCGTACCAAGTTATATAATAGCATGTTGTGTTTTACACAATTTTTGTTTGTTGAACGGGGATTATATTGAAATACCCCTACTAGCACGGAATGACAACGAAAATATCAATGAAAACATTGAAGTCAATGTAAACTTACGAAATGAAGGAACAATCAAGCGCAACGGAATAAAAGACATTTTGCCATAATTTACCGTTGTATTATTTTATAATTTGTATTTTTTTATTATTATTGCATTACACATAAGGTGTATATATGGTATATGTAAGGTATTGTACATGAGGTATAGGTATAAGATATAATTTATCATTGTATCATTTATTGATTATAAACCGTGCATTATAATTTTCTCAATGTTTAATACATTTATGCATAATAAAACATAAAATATCTAAAACTTATTCTTATTCCGGGTTCTTTTATTTCTTATCTTTACTGCCATTATTATTATCATTTACAAGCGAGGTATGTACATCAACTTACATTTCGAAAAACAAAACTTGAAGCAAAATATATTTAAAACATAAATCAACTGAAAACTGGTAACGAACTTGAAACTATTAGCCAAATAGAACTGCTGCAGCATGTCAAATTTCAACGTATTTACGATTTTTACGACGTTCCGGAGTTTGGCTGGAGAATGGCTAATAATTTGTCAAGCCGCTCCATTTTTTCTGAGTGCTGCCTCGCACGATCTTCTCGGCGTTTTTTGGTTTCATCCAGTATTTCGTTCACTACATTTTCATGTGTCGAGATTCTACGTTTCCGTTTTGATTCTGCAACACAAAAATTGAAAAAAATAAGAAAGAGCACTTGTTCAAACTTTGTAAGATTAGGTAATGGTTTGTTAACTTTAAAGATTCATGAATATATAAAAGTTATTATTATTATCAACAATTTCAGTTCTTTTTCAGATATATTAATCATACTCACGAGACGCAGGTACTTCCTCCTCGGCAGATTCTTCATCAAGCTCGTTTGTTTCTGGCATCGAACTACATAAAGCTACAGGATTTATCCATGGCTTTTTTGAAAAAATGTTTTCCATCCTCTGTAAATAAAGTAAAAGTACTTGACACAAAACGTGCTCATTTATTTGGGTAAAAATAAAGGATAATCTTACCTCGAAATATTGCCAACTTTGACGATCATTACCGGATTTATTATTATGATATTTTATTTTCTTATACGTCCTTTTTAGAGACGCAAGTTCCGTTGCGCACTGCTTCGCGTTGATATTAACATTTTTTTTTAGAAGGGAGATGGAGATTTTTTCAAAAGCGTCCTTTTGCTTTATTTTCCCCTTGTCGATTGCCTCCTGTAGTTTTTCATACTCTGTGATGAAAGACAGCGTCCCTTCGGTTGTCCAAGTATCTACAATTTTATCAAGAATAACATTCTTCAAAGATTCTCCTAGTACATATTAAAAAGGTATATTTCTCATTCTTTCAAATATCAAGCATCTGAGAGGAAAATCTGTTTTTTTTTTCGTTCGTACTTACAAAAATGTCTTCAGAAATGTAACCCTTAAACATATATCATTACTATTTAAAATATTTTATATCGGTTTCTGAAGTATGGTGTTTAAGTTATAGTGGAAAGATAATGTGTACAGCCATGTTCGCGGTCAACGCTAATCTTTGACACACTTGAGCAGTAAGGCTATATTTGGACTAATCAGATTGTATCAAATAATTTTTCGAAATAACAATGATCACGCAAATGATAAGACTTTACCTATTGGCTCCTCTATGCTTGATGCAGTGTTATTTTCGTCTAGGATCATTTCATCAGCTGCATTACTCGTTGAGGGAACTGCCTGACCTTTTGCCACAGCCAGGAGGTGGTTTACAAACGAAGGATCTGCAATTTTAAAATAATTACATGATAAAAAGAAGTAAACATATATCGAGTTCGGGTCTACGGCGGAGACGCAGTAAACGTCTTGGAGAGGCTCGTTAGAAAAAAACATCGTGAGATGGTGAAGCCGAAGGAAATTGGACCCCCGATACCGAGCGTGAAGGGGGCAAAGGGAACGACGGAGAGAAATTCGGATTAGCAGGCTCTAGCGGATCGAGGCAGCCTTTGTTATTTGGAGACAAAACTAAAAGGTCGAGATTCGGAATTACTGTTGACGAATGTATTAGAAGAGTTGTCGATATCCTATGCATTACGATTTTATTCTATTTTCTGTTAATTAAAGCGATAATCAAATATAGAAAAATATTTTCTACAAAAGCTATGTTGTTTTGTTATACAGAAAAAATGAAAAAGAGGTTAACTCACCGGTCATTGCTTTTTCGTGAACTTCGTTTGTAACATTAATTATATACGGAACGCCGGACAAATCGTCGATTATTTCAATACTACGATACTCCATAGCTCTTCGGTAACACAAGACGATACTTTTAAAAAAATAATTTTTAACAAATCGAGCATTAACCCAACTTAAACCAAAACAAACATAACACAGGGCGCGGCCATATGCAATACTGACTGTACACTACCTCGCTGCTGACAGTCTCGACAGCCGGAAGTCAGTAATTCCCTAGGACCAATGTCCAACGAAATGGTGATACGTTTCAGTCGCAACAGCCGTGCTGGAAAGTATTTTAGAACGGACATCTAGTACTGACAGTACTGTCAGCTCATTTCCGAACACGCCCAAAAAGACCGACAATCTGTTTCTGTCTCTTCCAGAGCACCGATCTACCAGTAGCGCCCTACTGGTGGCAGCTACGGGAAACAAATATTTTTTTTAAGCGAACCATCCAAATCGTTGGAGTTTCCAGACCTGTATATAAGACCGTGGCCGTATTCATATGGCCGTATTCATAGTCTCTCCTTATCTCAAGGATAAAGACGCCTTGATGAAGGCTTCCTTGAATCTCAGAGGCGTCCTTGTTTCATAGTCGCAACTCGACTCTCCCTTCCAGAAGGAAGACATATTTAGGGATATGTGATTGCTTATGGTGGTAAAACCGCTGATAGAAGCGCCACTCAGCTATATTTGAAACTAACTCAAACCGCTTGGCTCTCGATTGTATAGCCTCGAGTGTATAACCTCAAAGTTCAAAATTAGAAATGGAGTTGCGACGAGTACAGTTACGGATGATGGAAAGAATGTTCATTATACAGAGCGGAAAGGCTGTTATTAGCTCAGCTTTTTTTTTAACTCCGTTCACTGCGATACGTTTTGAAACTTTTTACGTGCTCCACTTTTAACTGTTTTTGAGGATAATCTGTAGACTGGTCTGTGATACAGGTAAAAACTGCATAAACGCCAAGCGCAAGCATTAGTCATATGAAACGAAACAGCCAATCACAGCGCCGAAGGTTTCCTCAAGGAAGCTCGAGACCTGCCTTGAAATAAGGAGGCCAATATGGCTCCTTGTTCTGTCAAGGAAGGTCTATGAAACGCGAAATGAGGAACAAGGAATCCTTGTTCCTCAAGGAAGGACTATGAATACGGGTATAACAGAGCCCGGAAAATGGCCCTCTGGAATTCTTTGAGGTATGCACCGCTATATTCTAATGCCGGACTATACGCAACTAGAGTACCTACGAATAGGGTGAATTCTCGAATTTTACATGCAGTCTTTCGC
The DNA here is from genome assembly GCA_951751655.1 of Ophion costatus. Lineage (NCBI taxonomy): Eukaryota > Metazoa > Arthropoda > Insecta > Hymenoptera > Ichneumonidae > Ophion > Ophion costatus. Next base: position 17,320,467 of record OX632356.1, on the reverse strand, counting down.
GACACTTGAACTAATGATCTTGTATTTTTCCTCTTTTCGCTGGGAAGTTCTAAAGATATGTCGATCGTGTTAATGTAAAACCCCAAAAACGGGCAGACTTGCGCTGGCTTCGAAATACTGTTCTTATTATTTACCACGAATCCAAGCGATTCGACCAACTCGGCGGATGCGGCCACGTTACGTGGGCAACTTTCATCATTTTCACCGATACACAACAAATCGTCTAAATATATGACGGATACGAAACCTCTCGCCCTAAGCGAGCTAACCACCGGCTTTAAAATCTTTGTAAAAATGTATGGTGGTGTAGACAGACCATTCGGCAAGCACGTAAACTCGTATAAATGACCCGCGAACATAAATCGCAGAAGCTTTCGACTATCTTGGTCTACCGGAACTGAATAATATGTGTTCTCTAGATCGATTTTTGCCATGAAATCGTTCCGAGTGACAATTTTTACCGCGGTTCTCCAATCTTCCATTTTTAAATGGGCGGTTTAAAAAAAATTCATACAGCCTCTTTAAATTCAAAACAAATCTGTGAGAACCATCTTTTTTTGGCACCAAGAAATCGCTCGATGAGAACTGACCTTCCACCGGGCAACAAACTTGAATCGCGCCGAGCTCTAATAACTTCTCTACCGCTCGCACGAAGTCTCGGCCATCGACCTGATTTTGTAACGCTGGGCCCCGGGGCCACACTCTTTGAACAACCTGATATGCCGCTTCAATTCTATATCAACTCACGCAACGCACCGCAACATTTTCAGCATGCTTTTTTCATTTGAAAACAAAATAACGAAGCCTGCTGGCAGGTTTTATTACCTCTACTTCTTCCCTTTCGGCGACTTCTCGTCCAGGGATTGCGTTTGCTTCAGCAACCGGTTTCCTGCTGTGCACGCCCTCCTTTTGGTTTGTACGTGCAGGGGCCTCACTGGATGTTGCCCACCTGATTTGTCCTCTAGACTCTCGCAGGTGGGCTTTTCCAGTTTACCGAATTATTCTTTCTAAAAGGGACTTGCGGCGGTTGCAGCTGCAAATCGAGAGCAGCTTTCTCTACTGCTTTTCCGATGTAAATTTTTCCGATAAGTCCTCGCCTAACAGATATCTGTCGGTCTCGATCTTGCACTAAACCGTCTTCGCTCGTTTGTCCAAGCCTGGCAAGATATAGGCTTTCCTGTCCATCGACTCTTTCTGACAGAGATTTGCCACCAACTTCCCTGTGTCACACATAAGCTTGAGCAATTCTTTCCTGTCGACACCCTCTTTTTTGTCATTTAAGATTAGCGTGATCGCTAATCCTAATGCTGACATTGTTGAACCGATCAAACATTGTGAATCTACAAAATGCTTGTCTCGTTTCACCAACGTCTCGTTTAGCGATGAGATGAGCTCCGCATTCAGTATTGGAGCTTCCAGCAGGCATTTTCCCTCATGAGAATAACTTTTGAGCAGCTCTACTCGAACTTCTTTTTCTAAGCCGGACCCAATCCAGACCGAGACGCCAAATCCGAATGAATTTGAAATGCCTTCGGTTGCTTTGAAGATGGCTCGTCGCCCAAAATCTGAAGCGCTTCTTCTATTCTATTCGTCTATTGAAACCTCATTTGGTTCCAATGACTCGTGTTCGTTGCACGAACCATCTTGCCTTTCTGAATCAGTGTTTGGACCATCTGTAAGACATATCCAATATTCACGATATGAATAAGGATATACGTTATGTTGCAAACATAACCTATACGGGTACGCGACACCAGGCAACGTCTTATTCTCAAAATAAGCTCCAGTCATGTGTATCACCTCAAACGTGCGATCTCGTTGTTTCAATAAAAAAGAAAAAAAAAAGGAAATTTTTACCTCACTCAAAGAATTGCAAACTGTCGATGAACTTCGACGCCTTTTGCGTTTCATCATTCTTTGTTGCAGATCCGTTTTAGCGCATACTCGACGCCGCTGATTTTTCGAAGTTATATTAGTGATCCTCGGGTTTTTAAATTTTTAAATAGATTTTTTCTATCACGGATTCCTCCGCCTTCCTTTTACGATCGTCTTCTGACATATTGGTCTAGAAGAAACAATAAAAAAACTACCTTTTTATTAACTCTGAAATGACGCCATTCGGCACGAAAAAACGTTAAGCGTGGAACGCATGGAATGGTAGGCGAGGTCTGTCTCGGTTCGCTGTTTCATTTTTTTTAAACTGAATGTTCGTGGAAATTTGGCAGGAAGTAGACGGTACTGGTACTACCTATGTAATCTCGAGAATGAGACGATGATCTAATTACTATTGAAGGCTTCGTCCCGAATGTACGTTGATTTTCCGCCATCAGATGTCATATCGCCATTTAACAATCCCAATATATATTATGGCGTTGCGTCACAAAAATTAAGTCGAGAAAGAGCCCGCGTGACCACGCTCGGGCTCAATCTCCGCCGCGCCCTTCACGAAATTTCAATGTTAATTTTAAGGTAGTTTAAGTTTTCTTTTATATAGAATCCGCGACATTTCCTCCCCGTTCCCGCCCCGTACCCCCTTTTTCTCGACGTCCCCCGCGCGACGACTACACGGACTGGCGTGCGGGCTCACCGAACGCCGAACAACGCCATCACTCGGCCTCGCGGACCATCGGGCTCGCCTTCCGAAGGCCTCTTATCACCACCCCCCCGAATTGTCTCCATTCTCTCGCGTGGTATGGCCGGACGGTCTCGTTATCAGCCGGGGAGAATGTCAATTCGGGGGATCGAGCATCGGCGACGGCCCACAGTAGGAGAAAAGCCCAAAAACCTGGCCAAAACCCCAAAAAATAAATTTTCGAAATAGGGTCAGTTGAGTAGTCATTCAGGTAGAGGACTAGTAACTGCATTCTATTGTGGAAGGGAAAGCCCTTTAAGTGTATACCTGCGCCGCAGCGTCAGTTGGCAGTTAGTGTTCGTGAAGAGTGTACGTGTCACGCGCTGAACAGACGAAAATAACGCTCACTTCAAAAACCCATAACTTTAAAGTGACAGGTTTAATTTCAATTCTGCAACATGGATACGACTTCTGGAGGTATGTAGAACATGTTTTTACATCGGTTGAATCTAAAGTTTATGTATAAATGATTGAAATGTAGTATAGCCTTCGGCATAAATAAAATTGAATAATTTTGAAAACTTATATTTTCAACGGTCCGAAAAGTTATATATTTTGTCACATTTTGCAAAGCTCCTAGTCTCGGCCTTTAGTTTAATGTATAAGCTTTCGAAATTTACAAGAGTTACCTGCGGAAAACGTGCGTCTTGTCCGTTATGATTTTTTTCGCATCGTGCGGTAGCCGAGCGTGCACGCGGCACTATTGAGCAGCCTCTGCGCCTCTACCTGAGAATGGGTGAAGTAGCATCATAACGGACAAGACGGCTGTTATACGCTTGAAATAAATTATTTTAATATATATGTATGTGTATATATATATATATAAATTTTCTGTGATTTAATTATGATATATACGTATGCATATATATATATACATATTAAAATCAACCACATAAAAATTTCTTAAATATGAATGAAATGTTATAACATTCAAATAAAATATTTGAATATATATATATTATATAGTAAGCAAAGCTTTCTTTTAACCAAATCCATGTCAATATTTTCTGTCTAATTTTCTTACAATTATTTCAATTATTGCGGTTATTTATTTGGTAAAATAATGTACATTGTTCAAGTATTAATTGAATTTTGTATTAATTGAAAATTTTATCTTTTCCTTTAACACCAATTTTCTACAATTTTATGTCTTTATTACAGGATCCGGTTACAAAGAATTGGTGTTGACAAGGAAAGAAGTATTTCTGATAATCAGCGAGCATTTATCCGATAAATTCGCTTCCTTGATCGAATTTATGGTAGAAAAAATTTCCAAGGACACCGGACGTACAGTTGTAGTTTCGATACTCTTCAATCAAATGAGAACGAGGTGGCAACAAGCTCACAGAAAATCCTGTGTATTTTTCAAGAATAACGGTGAATGGCTTAGCAAGCAGGTATGTTTTGCCGCACCTACAGACACTGTAGTAACAAGCCCGGGTAATACGGGCGGCCGCCCGTCCCTTGAGTTTACAATGTCCAGTGAAAGATCTAAACGAAGGAAGACCCAAGATATTCGTACATCGTTCAACTCGGTCGAGTTAGCATACGCTACTCAGATGAACCTTCGCTCTTCAGGACAATCCGACGCCGCAAAAGTTATTAAGGACGTAACAATGACGAGTCCTTTAAGAGCTTCCAAGTATCGTAAAGCTTACTCAGCAACGGATGAAATTACTTTATCCGAAGAGGCTGCACTTTCCGCTATGATTGAATATAAATTCTCCAAGAGTACTTACCAGGGAATGAGAAGATTAGGGAAGGAAAATAACTGTAAGCTATATCCGTCTTACGAAAAAGTGATGAAAGCAAAAAAGCGTTGTTATCCACCACGTGATGCAATCAGGATTACAGAGAGTAGTGCAGAAGTCCAACTACAGGCACTATTAGATCATACAGTTGAACGTATTTTACTCGTCCAAAATGTACTCATTCAAAGATTGACTCCAGATAATGTTCGTAAAATGGACTTGATTTGCAAGTGGGGTTGCGATGGAAGTTCTGGGCAAAGTGAATATAAGCAGACGTTCAGTGATGACAGCAAATCTGATGCGCATGTATTCTTTACTTCAGTCGTGCCATTACAACTCGTGTGTTATGATCAACAATCGAAGGAAGAAATAGTTGTTTGGAAGAACCCCAGACCCTCGTCTCCACGATTTTGTAGACCGCTTAGACTACTGTTTCTACGCGAAGACACAGAGTCAACACTTAATGAAGTCCAAATTGTTGAAGAACAAATAAAGTCACTTCGTCCATTCGAAAGTGTAATAGATGGAAAAGAAATCTCCGTAATGTACAAGTTGTTGTTCACCATGATAGATGGTAAAGTTTGCAACGCTGTATCATTGACGAAATCTGCTCAACGGTGCTATTTGTGTGGAGCAACCAGCAAAGATTTTAATGCCATCGACACTGTATTGCAAAGGGAAATCAATGAAACAAATTTGAAGTTCGGATTGTCGACGCTGCATGCGTGGATACGGTGCTTCGAGTATTGCTTACACGTGTCTTACAAACTCGGCATTAAAAAATGGCAAGCTCGAAGTGCCGAAGAAAAAAAAATTACCCAGGAACGCAAGAGGGCCATTCAAGAAGGATTCAAGAAGCAATTGGGTCTAAATATCGATCGCCCAAAGCCTGGATACGGCAGCAGCAATGATGGCAACACAGCTCGGCGATTCTTTGAAAATTCGACGGTTTCCGCTGCGATAACGGGGGTCAACGAAGAAGTTATTAAACGCTTGTACGTAATCCTACAAGTTATATCGTGTGGCCACGAGATAAACTGTGAAAGATTTGAACAGTATGCTATTGAAACGGCAAGAAAGACCGTTGCATTATACCCTTGGTACTCCATGCCTACTTCGGTGCACAAACTATTAATTCATGGTCCAGTGATAATAACTCATGCTCTATTACCAATCGGCCAATTATCCGAAGATGCTCAGGAAGCTCGAAACAAAGACATCAAACGATATCGAGAAGATTTTGCGTGAAAAAGTTCCAGGGTTAAAACTATGGAAGATGTTTTTCATCGGCTCTTAGTTACTTCTGATCCGTACATTTCAAGTGTCAGAAGACTACCACAGAAGAAGCTGAAGAGTTTGTCGCCGGAAGCTGTAGCGATGTTGATCGCTCCTAAAGTGACTGCTGCAGCAGACAAATTTTGCGCCGAGATTGAAGCCGTGCCGGGAGTTGTAATAGATACAAACTCGGATAATGATTCTGACTCCGACCCCGACTCCGATTACGATTTTGATTAAGAATAAAATTTTCTATTTTTGAAACGTTCCGTATGTATTTTGGAAATAAAAATAATAATTGCGTAGAATACACTGTTCACGTTTATTTCTCTATGATGATTTTTTTAAATATATTAATTTATCTATTTAGCAGGATACTCGGCCATTTTGTTTATAACAATTTGCTGTAAGCTCTTTGTTGCAAGTTATAAACAATAGATATCGGATTGGTAATCAGCGACCTTGAAAACCCGTATATACCAATTTTTGTCAACATCTGGTAACTTTTTAACGTTCATGTCGGCCATATTGGATCGGCCATTTTTTTTACGATAATTTGGCTTGCGGATTCGTAATCAGCGACCTTGAAAACCCGTAAATACCAATTTTTGTAGACATCTGGCAACTTTTTAACATTCATGTCAGCCATATTGGATCGGCCATTTTGTTTACGATAATTTGGCTTTCAGATTCGTAATCAGCGACCTTGGAAACCCGTGTAAGCCAATTTTCATTCCCGTCAAAGGTCATTTGAGGTTTTGGCCAGGTTTTTGGGCTTTTCTCCTACTGTGCGACACGTGGTCAGCGACAGACGCCACGAGTAGAGCGAAAATCGAAGAGAAAGCCGAGAGAGAAAGAAAGAGATGTTCCCAGAGGAAATCGTACCCAGACGAGGACGATCCTCGCTGTTGCGATTGAAAAATTATCAAGTAAGTCTCTTCACTTTTCTCTTGCGAGAGCGGCTCGGACGCCGCGCAAATTCAGTGCGTTTTGTTTAATCGCGCGAGCGATTTTTGACGTGTCCCCTTCACCCCTCCCGTCATATTTCCCATCGTCGTCCCCTTCCGCGCGAGTCGCCGAATAATTTTTGTGGTAGAGATAATAAAATTACGAAAAGAGAAGAATAACATAGAGGAAAATAATTGCAAACTAAGCTTTGTGAGAAGGTGCGTGGCGGATCCCCCGTTGTCCCTCGCGAGAATTCCCCCGCGCGCGCGTAGCCGCGTGACGTATCGTAGATAAGCATTGCCGCGGATTTATTGTTGTAATAGCGAAATTCTTCTGTTTAAAAATTTGAATAAATTAAAATAGTCGTGGTCCAGAAATAAGAGGCCATCGAGTCGGAGAACCCCGTCCGTCCCCAAATACCCTTGAGACGTCCCCCCTGCGTAGTTTATATCGAGTCTCTCGCTCGCCGGGCAAATGCGCGAATATTTGTTTTGGTTTTTTTCTCCCGTTGTACGCGTGAAACGCGATTGCCCGAGAAAGGCTGGCGCCCAACAATTTTCGGAAATATGATAGAATAATATTAAATATTTGAACGGGTCGAGAAATCGAGTAGGGACTTCGCGTGTCCGGTAACCCATAACATTCGAGTGAATCATCGTTATTATTATTATTATTATATCGAGTCTTCTTTTGTTTTCTTTTTGTAATTCCTAAATTTAAATTCCTTTTTTTATATCGAGCCTACATTTTCCTTTTCTTGTAAAATTAAATTATATTTGAATTTTATTATTGAGTTGAACCTTAATTTATTTCCCCATCCCCCTTCCTCCCCCAACGGTAACACGCGATACCCATCATAATATATATATATATATATATATATATATATATATATATATATATATATATATATATAAATATGCGCAGACAGTACATATGAAATGTAGATACTATTCGAAAATGTGCACCGCCGTGACTTTATTCGCCAATTCGTTTGTCAAAGTTCGTTGGCGCATTCGGCGTGGTCAAAAGAAATACTTTATTCTCAAATAGACGTACTGCATATATCTAAATAACTTTGTGTGTGGCTACACACACACACACACACGCGCGCGCGTGTGCGGGTTTGTGTGTGTAACGCATACTTGCAGCTTTTGTTATTCTTATGGGTGATTTGGTTGAACGAATTTTATGCAACACTGCTTAAACGCAAATAAAACGACTCATTATTCCCGGTACTCAACGTCCTGAATCGTATTCGTGCAGTTATGTCGTAGAACCCAAACATCAATTACTGTAATGGTCATTTAATCTTATCGGTACATGACAGACTTGCACAAAAATTGTACGAGTTATCGCACCGCGAATGTTTATTTTAATGGTCAAAAGCGATAAAGTAATACAAACATATGGTTTATCCGATTCTTTGGAATGAAAAACACTTCAAAACTAAAGTAAAATGTAGCGAAAATAAGTAAATAGTATGGTATATGGCCCACTACCATTGAGCTTTTTCTTTCCAATGCTCAGTACGTACGCCTTTTTCGTTGAATACGTTTCGCTTGGGTATTCCTCATTTTAGGGAAGTGTACTTTTTCACTTTGGCAATGTGTTCTTTGGTGCTGAGATGTATACGCAATTGATGCACTCCAAACACAGAGACCCGGCAAAATTGGCAGACCACATCACCGACTGGATTGTCCCGATAATGCCTGAAATGAAAACGAAAAACGACGTTTGTTTTTTTGGCGGCCCAAAACGTGTATCCGAATTAATCTCGACTCGAAAAATCGTCTTAGACGGACAATATATCGACGGATCGTTGGTGAAATCGCATTGCATTTTTAACGCCTGCGGGTTTGAAGTTTTTAGACAAGTGCAAATTATTTAGAACTGATTGGCGATCGTGCGCTTAGACATTTTATTGTCTTTCCCGGGATCTCACAAAAGTTGCGAATATTTTTGATGTGGGAACCTTTGCGGCAAGTCAGGTGGAAGATCGGAGATGATATTTGGCATTTAAAAAATTACGTGTGCAATGTGAATAATTTCGAATACCAGATTGAATGTTATGAAATAGTGAACAAAAAATTAATATATTAAGGAGTTTCGATACTGTTACTTGGCTGCAAGAGTAGGGATAAAAATGCGATGAGTTTTTGGCAGGCTGTTTAATGTTTACGAATAAAAGTTAATGTAAAAACAAATTATTATTGGGCAATATCCAACTCATGATATTGTTGAAAAATAATTCTAAGCCGGCAAATGGTACCAATAATTAGTGTTTTTGCAACTAAACATAAATATGTTTCAATTTTATTCAAGAAAAAATAACCTATAGTTTTGGCCGTTTCTGCCATTGGCACGACTGTCTATCAAAGAAGTGTTGTCTCCTCCAGGCTATTTACACCGCGAAAAACGTTCAACGTTCAATGGATTATAAAGTTTTTGATTCGACAAAGGCGAGACGTTAAAAATATCGAGCGAACGAATACATTTGATTATAAAGTAAAAATGCTGTAATGCTATGCACATTTTAAGGTAGAGGAAATGTGTGCGAGTTGATCCCAGGAGGCAAGGTGATCCTTTTCAATAGCAACGAAATTATTAACGCTATCTAGTCGTATTCTTTAGTAAAACATAGCGTCCGCCCCCCTTGTTAGTCAATTCATGAGTGTGAGCGACGCACTTGTTTTGATGGAAAAAATCGAAATTATTGATCTAAGGCAAGGATGATTTTAAGCTTACAAGGGGGCATTCCCTACTCGTCATCACCGATTTCGCTCAAATTTATAGGACATACAGGGCTTGGCTAGAAATGAAAGTACCCGAAGTGGGAACTCCAGATGGCCAAGCGTTTAGAAAATAAAAATGTTGACGCGGCTCTCGCACCGTGTAAGCCATTTACGTTAGTATGTTTGTCAAGCAGCGGTTGGCGGTAGCGGTTAGAGCTCGGACTAGTAATTCGATGGCCATGGGTTAGACTCCCTGTGTAGAGACTTTTTTTTTCTTTCTATCTTTTTCTCAATTTTTATATTATTCATTTGAACTTTCATGTACAAAGTCTTTTCGTGTGCGCTTTAATTACAATCCCTTGTTGAAAAGTCCGAAATCTCAATTTTTACCTTTTCTATGCCTTTTGCGTATAAATAAATAAATAAAATAAATTATTCACCTTTGCTTAATTGGAAAATGAATAATATAAAAATAGAGAAAAAGATAGAAACAGAAAAAAGTCTCCACACGGGGAGTCGAACCCACGACCATCGAATTACTAGTCCGAGCTCTTACTACTACGCCAACCGCTGCTTGGCAAACATGCTAATGTAAATGGCCTATACGGTGCGAGAGCCGCGTCAACATTTCTATTTTCTAAACGCTTGGCCATCTGAAGTTCCCACTTCGGGTACTTTCATTTCTAGCCAAGCCCTGCATGTCCTATAAATTTGAGCGAAATCGGTGATGACGAGTAGGGAATGCCCCCTTGTTAGTTAACTTTTATTGTATACTGCTAGTTGCAATCATTGTTGTGTTGATTTTAAGCTCACAAGGGGACAGTACGGCAGTCGGATTTTTGTAATTTTTCGTACTCATGGTACGGGAAGTTCAGAGCTCGAATATTAATATCCCAAAGCAGTTCGACGCCATATTCAGAAATTTTCGAGAAAATTGACTTTGAAGTTTTCGAGCGCACGCTTATCCCACAAAGATGCAACGATATTCGAACCGGGCTCGGGGCGTACCCGGTAGCGCTCGAGTCTAGTAATCGCGGGGTCGCTGGTTCGAGTCTACCTTCGAAATTTTTTTTTTTTAATTTTTTTTTAATTCGCATACCTCCGTCATTTAAATATCCCGATAAATTTTTGTTGTATATAATCACATATTATTATATATAATTAATATAATATATCTATATATGTTTATATATGGACAAAATCCATATATAGTTATTTATGTACAAAATTCATTATAGTTATACATAATTATATATTTTCTCATATATGATCATATATTATTTATATATAACAATAGGTGATTATTTATAAAAAAATACATAAATAATCCCGGGATAAAAATCATAAAATCTATGCTAATTCACATATATGTAATTATAATTGTCAATGATAAATGCAAGTCTTATTTTTTATTATCTCTTGCTTGAAATTGCGAATAGGCGACGTAAAAATATCCAGTAATAATATTTACATAAACTCCCTTGTAGATTAATAGGAATATAAATAGAAGAATAAATGTTGAAATATGTGAATATAATGCTTGCTTTGGCAACCGTCGATATTGTGAATAACAGTTCTGCGTACATCGTTTGCCTTTGTCCTGACCAACTACCTGCGAAGCAATTTATTCCTTTTCTTTTTTTTACAGGATGCCAATGCCAGTCGACGTTCGACAGAACTCTGGCGACCAAAGGATCAAAAGTAGTGCTGGTAAAGCGACAGAATATGAATAAAGTCACCCATTCCTATACTGCAGTACTTTGTCACCATATCAGGAAAATTGTTGCCCCTGGTGTTCGTGTGCCTACAAGAAATAACAGGTTCATTTGGTCCCAGAGTTCAAAAATCGGTCGACGAGTACCTAAAAAAATACGGAAACGTCGTAGTCACGTCATCGAAATCGGGAAAATTGACTACAAAGTTATACAAAGATTTTTTAATCAACGTTTTGAAACCCTACGTAAAAAAAGAAAAGTTTTTCTTAATTATCGATTTCTGGGGAGGCCAAACCGATACCGTGATGTACAATGAGGTGTTTCGAAATGACAGGCGTCTGCCTACTTGCACGGAGCAGGTAATTCCACCAAAATGCACTCCATTAGTGCAACCTTGTGACGTGTATTTTTACCGCCAAGTAAAAAATTTCATAAAGCGTCTGCAGAACTGCGCCTATCTGATTGAACAAGGACGTGAAATTAATGATAGAGAAGATTGCATAAAAATTCATTCTATTGTTCATCATCAGTTGTCTTCTCCGGTCTTCAATAACATGATCAGATATGCGTGGTTTGCTTCGAAACTTTGCGATCAAAGAGAAATCTTCATGAACGTGAATGAAGTTTGTTTTCCGATCGATGTATTGAAAAAAAATTGCGAATGTAACAATGCAGCGTTTGTACGGTGTGCGAGATGCCGTGAAAATTACTGTTTTCCTTGTTTTTACGATGGTTATCACTCTGGCTCGTGTAACATTACACCCGATGTATAAAACAAACGAATACAGACCGAACAATAAAGTATTCAATACCTTACCCGACGTTTTTCATTTTCATCCTAAAAATGTTGTTGGTTATAAATATTGATACTTGAAAATGTATGTTTGTAATCAAGAGATAATTAAAAATATGACTTGCGTTTTTTCATTTTAAAAAAATGAAAAAAAAAAAAAAAAATTTCGAAGTGAGACTCGAACCAGCGACCCCGCGATTACTCGACTTGAGCGCTACCGGGTACGCCACGAGCCCGGTTCGAATATCGTTGCATCTTTGTGGGATAAGCGTGCGCTCGAAAACTTCAAAGTCAATTTTCTCGAAAATTTCTGAATATGGCGTCGAACTGCTTTGGGATATTAATATTCGAGCTCTGAACTTCGCGTACCATGAGTACGAAAAATTACAAAAATCCGACTGCCGTACTGTCCCCTTGCCAGTTAACTTTTATTGTATATTGCTAGTTGCAAGCTTTGTTGTGTTTGTTGCTTTATAATATGCTCAATTTGCGATTTTGTTGGCGTGGTAACAGTGAAATACTTATAGGCAAAGTTACTGAGCAATAAATGAAAAAGTTGAGTTTGGGGCAAGCTGAGTCCCTTCTACACAAATAACGTACCTACTTTATTCTTGTTAAATAGATTGCCTATTTATGTTCAAACTACACTGCTAATGTATAATTGATCTCACAAATAATAATTGACATACCTAAGTGATTTAAGACTGGCTGTAGAAGACTGGGTTAGTTTAATTTTAGTTGGATGAGATAAAACTTATAACATAAAGGTAATTTAACTTTTAACTTCAGTTTATGTTGTATCCCTATGATTAATGTGTATAAAGGTGTTTCAAATTTGTGCAAATTTTTATTTACGTTTATCTAATTTCTCCAAAATAAAAAATCCTAAAGTAGGGACAAGGTGATCCGGGGAATCATCTAATAAATTGAATATTTCGAATATGCGCATCGTTCGATAAATAAATATGTCAGTAGTAAACGCTTTCAGATCTTAATTATGTTGAATATCTTTCAAAATATGAGCATTCTTCCTTTGGCGAATCATCTGGTGCAGACCCGTAGTAGTCTCGCTAAGGCGTTTTACGAAAGAATTTTTTTTTTTCATTTTGAGGACCCATTCAGGACACTATTGAGTGATTACGTGCAAAATTTCAAAAGAATTCACCGTTTCGTATTTGCGATATTGGCAATCGAAGATTGCTCAGTTTTACACGTTTTTATGGGGAGCAATAGAAAAACTCCACGCAATAAACTGGAACTTTACTACAGATTTTTTTTACTGTTAATTACAAAGGGGCATATGACGAAGTGAGTAAAGGAAATCGAGAATTTTATCGTCTAGTTTCAGAGATATAGGGATTAAAATTGTGCAAAGTCTAGCGCGGCTATAGTCACGAAGCAGACTAGAGCCGGCGATCTGGCAACGCTGTAAGCGTTCGGCGCGTTTATCGTTGGAAAGTGTATACAGACTGTACTGTGTCTGTACTGTATACAGTGTATACAGTACAGACACGGCCGATCTTGATATATTACTATCATATATATATGGTCTCAAAATGATCTGATATTTTGATTTATTAATAAACCGTATTATTCACTTGAAAAGGATGAACATTTTCATTTTAATATAAGGTACAAATAAGGAGATTATGTGTGGAATACAATATCCGATAAATTTCTGTCTCGTCCCGGTCTGCAAACGCTCACTCTTTTGACGAAATTTTCAACAACATTTTGGCATAAATTTGGACTAATTTCACGCGCGCGCACACACACATACAGGGTGGACCATTTAACGTGACCACCCCAAATATCTCCGTTGCCTCTAGAGCAGGGTTGCAAAATTTGTAATGAAAAAGTAATGCATTATTCATTACTTTTTTAATGGGTAATGAAAAAATATTTCATTACCCATTACGTTACAATCAGTAATGTAAAAAAATTCCATTACTCATTACATTATATTTTGTAATGTAAAAAAATTCCATTACTCATTACATTATATTTTGTAATGTAAAAATATTCCGTTGCCCATTACATTAGATTTTGTAATGTAAAAAATCTCCGTTACCCATTACATTACATTTTGTAATGTAAAAAAATTCCATTACTCATTACATTATATTTTGTAATGTAAAAATATTCCGTTGCCCATTACATTAGATTTAGTAATGTAAAAAATCTCCGTTACCCATTCCATTATATTTTGTATTGTAAAAAAATTCCATTACTCATTACATTGGAATTTGTAATGTAAAAAAATTCCATTACACATTACAGTCGAATTTGTACTGTATAAAATTTCCATTACTCATTACGTTGGAATTTGTAATGACCAAAAATTTCATGACACATTACCTTGTAATGGGCAATGGACATGTTTTACATTACAAAATCCGATGTAATGGGTAATAGAATTTTTTTACATTACAAAATCCGATGTAATGAGTCATGATGGATGGATGGATGGATGGATGGATGGATGAATGAATGGATGGATGGATGGATGGATGGATGGATGGATGGATCTCTCTCTCTCTCTCTCTCTCTCACACATTACTTTACATTTCATTAGATTCGATTTTGTAATGTAAAAAAATTCCATTACCTATTACATTGGACTTTGTAATGTAAAAAATTCCATTACCCATTACATTGGACTTTGTAATGTAAAAAATTCCATTACCCATTGCATTGGACTTTCTAATGTAAAAAATTCCATTACCCATTACATTTGACTTTGTAATGTAAAAAAATTCCATTACCCATTACATCGGACTTTGTAATGTAAAAAAATTCCATTACCCATTACATTGGATTTTGTAATGTAAAAAAATTCCATTACCCATTACATTGGACTTTGTAATGTAAAAAAATTCCATTACCCATTACATTGGACTTTGTAATGTAAAAAAAATCCATTACCCATTACATTGGACTTTGTAATGTAGAAAAATTCCATTACCCATTACATTGGACTTTGTAATGCAAAAAAATTCCATTACCCATTACATTGGACTTTGTAATGTAAAAAATTCCATTACCCATTACATTGGACTTTGTAATGTAAAAAATTCCATTACCCATTACATTTGACTTTGTAATGTAAAAAAATTCCATTACCCATTACATCGGACTTTGTAATGTAAAAAAATTCCATTACCCATTACATTGGACTTTGTAATGTAAAAAAATTCCATTACCCATTACATTGGATTTTGTAATGTAAAAAAATTCCATTACCCATTACATTGGACTTTGTAATGTAAACAAATTCCATTACCCATTACATTGGACTTTGTAATGTAAAAAAAATCCATTACCCATTACATTGGACTTTGTAATGTAAAAAAATTCCATTACCCATTACATTGGACTTTGTAATGCAAAAAAATTCCATTACCCATTACATTGGACTTTGTAATGTAAATGTTTCACATTAAAAAATGTCATGTAATGGGTAATGGAATTTTTTTACATTACAAAATCCAATGTAATGAGTAATGGATTATTTTTACATTACAAAATGTAAAGTAATGGGTAATGAAAACGGTAATGCATTACAAAAAGTAATGCATTATTTGCAACCCTGCTCTAGAGTGACGAAAACAAACCCAATATATTTTGGTGAAAAATCATGTCAAGGTCTCGCTATCAAAGGTCGTTCGAGTCGTCTGAATATTAGGTACATTGTCTTAATAATAGAAAAGCTCAAAAAGAACTCAAAATGTTCGTATGTGAAAAACCAGTTATACTTTGAAAAACCTTGAGGTTCTTATTTGAAAAACCTTGAGACCGCAAAACTATGACTTTGACAAAAATGAATTTTTCACCACTGTATCCCCTTCGAAACCAATCAAATTATCTCCTTTTTTCGCCACTTCGAAGGCAACGGAAACAATTGGGGCGGTCACGTTAAATGTTCCACCCGGTTTCTGCCAGATAAAAATCAGTAAATTTCTAAATGAATATCATTTTCGTTGTTCATAACCTCTACATTCCTATTTTGTCGTGTTTTCTTTTTGTGCCGGCCATAGTTTTAACCGCTTTTCTATTTTAGGTAATCCGTTTTTGTTTCGGCAAATTTGGCCTTGTTTCGCATTTGTTCCATTATTTCGGCCATAGTTAAGATTTTGCGTTTCAGTTTACACTAAATATCACGACAAAAAATTCGCTGGGCTTGCGATGTTGTCACGACCTCCGCGCTCGGCAGGCTACAGTAGTGTGCATAACCGTATATGCAGAGTGTCTACGTATTAGTAGCCGAAATGGATCTTTTGATACAACGGAGTGTCTCCCCGTCCGGTTATCAGACGAATAAGCGTATGTTATTCGTCCGGATAGCGGATCAGTTCACGCCATATTTCCTGTAGGCGTACATATTATTGTGATTCGTGTAAGCTAGTATCCGGACGAATAACATATATATAATTGTCCGGATAGATTGTGTTGAATTGATAAACAAACTATCCGAAAGAATAATTTACACATTGTCATCCGAAGAAAATCGTTATTATTTTGTGTGGGTTTGGGTTGGTTAGTTGTGTTTGGGTTGGTTGGTTTCGTTTACGTTTTGGTTCTTTTCTTGGGGTTGTGTTGTTTGGGTTGGGTTGTTGGGTGTGTTTGTTTGGCTTGGGTTGGTTGGTTTTGTTTGGATTTGGGGTTTGTTTACTTTTGTTTGTTTTTGGGGTGGTTTATTTGCATTTGTCATTTTGGGTTTGTGATTGTTTGTTTGGGGCGTTGTACAGCGTGAACCGCGTGAAATTTGCCGCTGTCCGGACGTATAACATACGCTTATTCGTCCGATAACTGGACGGCTAGCCTCAGCGTTGATACAAACGTGAGTGTTAGATGATGTAGGGAACATTGTTATTTGTGGAACTCTGAACATTATATTATTCATTTTCTTCATTACTTTATAAGTTTTTCCATCCCGATAATATCTAAAAACTACATTATCAGGATATTGCACAATATTTCGAAGTTTTCATCGATTGACCGGAGAATAAACCTTTGAACGTGACAGTGGCGAGACTACTTTCTCAAAGGCTTACACCACTGTAAACGGCTAAAATTAAGTGATTTTTCGCGATTTTTTTTTGGTTGGACGGACCAGTTAGAGGGTAATAATATTCGAGGATGCTATTAGTCATATTTTTCAAGTGAACAAAAAAAAATTATATTAGTAAACTACAGA
This sequence comes from Ophion costatus, assembly GCA_951751655.1. Taxonomy (NCBI): domain Eukaryota; kingdom Metazoa; phylum Arthropoda; class Insecta; order Hymenoptera; family Ichneumonidae; genus Ophion; species Ophion costatus. The sequence goes on along the minus strand of OX632356.1, from coordinate 17,303,421 downwards.
AAAATGGTGACGCTGGAGCCATTCTCGCGAGGCGAGTTGAATTTGAAATGCTCTGCGGCACGCATTATGCAAATTCGAATGGGGATTTTATAAGTGGATATATATCCTGTATGGATATATATCCACTATGTTGTTGGGTATGCCCATAGTATATGTACTATGGGTATCCACCCATTATTATACATACAGGATATATATCCTGTATGTATAATAATGAGGATATATAAGTTTATAACTTATAATAACTGATGCAATAACTGGGGATAACCGATGCAAATTTAAGGGAGCTTTCCAGTGTGACAGCGTGAAAAATCGCTGTTTTTCGCGATTTTTTTTTTTAAAGAAAAAATAATCTAATCGGTCTGGTTTTTTTTTGTATATTAATTGGGTATTGAAGAATACAAAACAATTTTTTAAAGATCGATTTATTTATTAATTAATATCTATAAAAATGATGAAACAATTGTTGCAGAAAATGCACTTGGATGTGGTGACCACGTTGGGGGTCACAATTTTGATCTGAAACAAAAAACACAAAAAGATTATTGATCGGTATATAATTGGCTTTCGTGCTATGGAGGCTTTGTTTTTTTTTTTGCAAAAATGGCGCCGGTTTGAACAAAAAGTATCGATTTTAGAGCATTTTTTTGGCAGTTTTTTTTACAAAAAAATAGGAACATGTCAAAAAAAAAAAGCTTCCATAGCACGATAAACAATGACGTTAAGAATATTGTGTAAAAAATTCAACTCGATAGCTTTAAAACTCTGCCCTCCAAGTTGGACACCGTTTTGAAAACTGCTGTTTCGAGAAAAACGCGTTCAAAGTTTCAAGTGAGGAAATTTTAGGTAAATCGTTTACTTACGGTCAATCAGCAATGCCAGGTCCATACAATATCCCTTCTGCTTCTTCGAAAAGATCGTGCTCAATGGATTGTTCAGTCCGACGAGCTGTCCTCGCCTCTTTGCTATCCAGGGACTCCCGGCGGTTTGCTTGGGTGATGCGCGCATTCTTGTACTTAGCGGCGAAATCTGCGGCGCTCGGCCCTATCGTGCATCCCATCGTCTCCAAAATTTTTAAAATTGGGTCGTAACCTTCATTGAAGGTGCACACAGCACACTGCGTAGCGATTTCTACTATCTGCTTGCCGCAGAATACGTGCTTTGGGGCTAGTTGCCACACACAGTGATTGAAGCTCTCGTTATTGTTTTGAGTGTTCGCGCCCGTACATCGTTCTAAGAGATCCTCCGTTGTTAGATCATCGTAAATCGGCTTTAAAACTTGTTGTACGTCTTCGTTGAGTGCTGGTGGATGGGTGTACTCCTCTCCTGTGGCCTCGGCCTTGCGCCATTCGCACCACGAATCTTCTCCCGGAGGGCAATACTCATGCTGAGGATTTTCATCAGTTGAGATTTTGTGATGAAATGTAGCCCATATGGCTTTCCTCATATTTTCCACGGAATTGGAATTTCGACGAACTGCCAAGCCATAATATTCGGAGAGATTTGTCAATAATTTTAACGTCAATTGCGCTCTTTTCGGTTCAACAGCAGTTTTTTTTGTTTGATTTTTTTTAGTTTTCGGAGTACTCGAACGAGATCCTTTTTTTTTCGGTTCACTCTCCATTGCTTTGTCTTCGACTTGCTTTTTGGCCTTTTTTAGTTGAACTAACCTTTTTCTTGCTTCGTTTTCCCTTTTATATACTCGCTTTTTCACGTGCAAAACGCATTCCTTTTTTTTTTTACCGTCAAATCGTCACCGTACGGCTTGGCTTCTAATAACATCTTGAATGTTTTTGTATCGCCGTCTCCTATATAGAAACCGTATTTCGCGTTGTGCAATTCTTCTGATCTCTTGAATATTTCGATTATACCGTCGACTTCCATTTTTCCCGCGCTGCCTTCGTGATTGACGTTGCATTCGGATTCATGCGACTCAAACCACGCCTCGTACTCGGGTGTTCCCTTTTGTCCTTTCCAGAATGCACAAGCCTTGCAGAAGCTTGATTTGACAGCAACATCCAAAACTTTGTTGGTATATTTTCCAATCACGGACACGATACCCATGCGCAACGTGAAACCGCGTTTCGACCACGATCCATCACCGGACACCGTCAGAATATCGCCCCGATTTTCTGCTTCCAAAGTTTTTTCCTTCTCTTCGGTACCTGCTTTTTTCACGACGGCCTCGTATATTGATTTCGCTGCAATCTGCAGGATTTTCACGATTCCATAATAGGTGCTATTATTGAAGTTTGCCGTTAAATCCATCAAGGCGATAAAATTTCTAATGCCATTTATGCCGATGCCGACCAATCGCATGACAAAGCAGAAACGACGATTGATTTCATAAGCATATTTTATCAAAGGACAAGAATCTATCTCGGTCGGATCTGGACACGAACACTGAACACAAATTTTAAAGCCCAATCCGCGAATCGATTTTTTTAAAAACTTCACGTCGCTATTACACTTTTTGCACTTCAACAGTTCCTGAAGAGCGCCGAAAACCAAAAAGAACTCCAAAATCACATAGCTAAACGTTTGATCGATTCGGACTTCAAACTCTGGACTCTTTTTCAAGATTTTTGCTGCCGAAGTGCTCGCAAACGTTAGATCCGTTTCGATATCGTGTCGATTTGTTCCCTTGAAACCCGCGGATCTTTTTCGTTCATTTCGCGGATGTCCGCTTCTCGAGCCTTTTCTATCCTGCCACGCACATTTCTCTTTCGTAGATCTATCCATTTTGAATGTCGAAACCGAACTGAAAGACGAACCGGACTCACGTTGGAAGGTACACGAGCAGGTAGGAACGAGACAATAGAAATAACGGTCGCACGGGCAGACGGCCGACGCGGCAGCTGTAGCGCTCCGTTGCCTTCTTCCAAGAAATGCTGTACAGTAACCGAAATAATCTGAATTTCGGCATGAAAATTTCAGGGAATATTCGGACGAGTGTATACTATTCGATAAAGCAAAAAAAAAAAATTGATTTTTTGAAAATTTCACACTGGAAAGCTCCCTTAAATGGGGATGTTTTTATTTCTATTAATTTACGTGAGTGTAGCTAGAGAAACACGTAGGGGATTTTGAAAATATTTATTTTCGTGTACGTGTAATTTTTTGTGTGTGTGAAAGTGCGAAAGTGCGAAAAGCCGAAGACGTGGAATTGGAAGCATTACGGGAGAGAGATTCGTACCAAACACAAGAGTTCCCGCAAATGACGCTTATTCGGCTCAAAACTCGACATTTTCGCGTAAAAAAAATGTGATGCTGATACATAATCAGCTAATATTTTAAGGTTATGGTTTTGCCAGATGTCCAACTTCACGATATGACGTTTTACATCTGACAATTTCAACGATAACCTCGTGGTGGGGCCATCTTTTGTCAAACGGCAGAGACTTATTTGTACTCTCAATGAGTTTCGATCGTCCACAGGCATGTCGACTTTAGTCTCGAAACTCTTAAACAGTAAGACCCCATTACTCAGCTAACCACTACGTGGTTAGCTGACGCAAATGTACTGCTCATGTGGTACACCGTACGGTACGCTGTACCGCAAATGTACCAGTATGGCACTGGTGGTACAGTACCGCCATCGTGGAGCCACTGTATTGTACAGTACAGTATCATTCCAGTACTGTATTGTACAGTACAGTATAGTGCGAACTACTTCACATTTGCGGTACGCGGTACCAATGGTACGCTTGGCTAACTGGTTAGCATGGCGTTTTCTTGCGTGCCGCACGGACACAGCATCTTCATGTGCGTGAAGGTGCACAAGAAAATGCACCGCTGGTGACATCGTTCCGTTGGGGCGATAGCTTGTTCTCATACTTAAACGTTTAACGCCGCAATCAAAAGTACAGGTCGTGTTCTGCTATAGAAATCAATCTTGGTTGGTGATGCATACTCCACGTGAGAGAGTACCACATGCGTTTCGCCACTATTATTTACAATTACTCACATGATGGGTTGCCGAGATTTTCCGTGTTATTTTTTAACGAAATGAAATGGTTCTACTTTCAAAATGCGGGTTTCCAGTGTTTCGGAGCTACTTTTCTTTGAGTTGCGATCAGTTCAACCGAAAGGTCGTTTTCCAATCTCTGAAAACTTTACTTGTTTGAAACCGCAAATATGTGTCGAATGCCTGCACACGAGCTAATCGCGGTATCGGCTCCGTACTTCGTAGTTCCCAGCTTTTCTATGTCAGGTTCGGTAGTATCTGCCTTCGAGAAAAATTGATATGCGGGATTGCTACCGTTTATCCATTTCCGTCTATCAGGCGTAGTCTGATTCTTTTTTTATCAGAATATTACCGGTAGAAGCGAAATGCCGGGACTAAATGCATGCACACGGAGGTGTGCATTCGAAAATCAACCGTTTTTGTTAATTGCACCGTTTGAGAGGTTCATTTTTGAGATACGATTTGCCTTTGCTTACCTGACGGCCAGTTCGCGCAATTCGTTCGCGTGGCGAATCATTTTTTCCTGCTTGTCGTCCGTCTCTTCAAGCTCGAGAGCATAGTGCAGCCTGAAAATATACTGCGTCGATATAACTTTTCCCGGTGGTATGAACAACCGTTCGTTGTAATGACACCAGCTATCAAAGTTCGCATCCGTCTCGCGGGGTATGCTATTTCGTCGTTTTTTAAGCAGCGTCAGGAGCGCCCTTTTTATGCGATTCTGGCACATCGTTGTCTCCTCCGCATTTCCCAAGTCATGTCCACCGGGATTTACGGAAATACCCATGCTCATCCAGTGTCTCAGTCTGTTAATCTGCAAATACATCGGAGAGTCGATCAATGCCAACTGCCCCACTTGCTGTTTCACTTTCGACACATTTAATAAAAAAATTTCGATCGGTTCGAAACAATTCGGCGAGGGATCGTAGAAAATTTGTGGCGAAATGGTTAATATTAAAATTTCATTCGTCGGGTCTTTAGAAGCTTGACATTTTCCCAACATAATCTTTTATTAGCTAGTTTTATAGCCTTGAATCTTGCTCTTTGATCCCAACAAAGATTATGTAAAAGTTTTAAAAATTAATTAATTTATGACGATTTTTGTGACGAGTCAGATTACCCACTGCGCTTTGGCCAGCCGCCCGCTGCGATTTGCCCTTTTTTCTCTTGTGTTCTTTCCCCAACTACGTTTTTTGAGACGGTGTCAATGGTATCCCCAAATCTATTCGTCCGATTCACTTCAAATTCGGACAGAGGATATTTTGCAACATTTTTTATCGTATGACCGAATATTTTTTTCCGTATGTTTATCCCTTTATTAGTAACAATCTATTGGAGTTCCATTTATTGTTGAACATTGCATTTTTTTAGACCGCTTGTCATTTACGTAATTTTTAACATTTTAAAAACGTATGTTTTATTTATTATTTCCGATCACCCTAGTTGCCATCGATTGTCCATGTAGCAACAGTGCCACCTTTTAAAAATAATAACAAATTCATTGTTGATTAATATTTTTTAATTTAACAAACTCTAACTTGACAAGACCGTGTATCAATTATGGGTAGATCCCGACCTCGTCATCCTGTTGAAAATCGACCTGATTTTTTGGGCTACAAGCTTGTACATACACGCCAAGTCGGAATGACACACGCTGAGTAAATTTCGACGCCAGCATTTTTCGCTATGGTACTCTGTCAAATTTTAGCGACAAACGCCCTCATACCGCTAGCTGCAATCCCTGCGTCGTATACGTATGTAACGTACCTTCCGTGTGTGGGAGCTACGCGCGCGCACGCACGCACACGCAATTATCAGCAATTCCCTACGATATCTTTCAGAACGTTCCTCCCGAGGGAAGGGCCAAACGTTCAGAACACCGAGTTTATGTAACCTCCTTCTCTAAAATAAGCAGTAAGTGGTGATACTGAACTGTATCGCGAAAATGGAGGAGGAAGTTTGTGTAAACAGCTTTCATATCGGTTCGTTTTAGCTGTTAGCAGGAGCCACCAGTAGCGTAGCGGACAGCGACCGGGACTCATAACCGCGGGATCGCTGCATCGTCTCGTTTGGATGACTTTTTTACAATTTAATCCATTTTTCGCTTATTTTTATCATTGTAAAGCATGTCACATTAGTTTTATTCTTGTTTTTATATTTTTTTTGTGGAAAAACCTTTAAAAATAATTTTACGTCTTAAAATAAACGTTAAAGAAATATTGAAGCAAACTTATTTTTCATTATCGTGGTGAACATAATATTACTTCTATAAGGAACATAATGGAAAGCATGGTAAATTTCTATCGTCATGCGAGTTTCTGTTCTTTGCAAATTAATTACTCGATGTTCCAAAAATCGTTGTATTCTTTTTTTAAATAATGCATTGATCAAATATTAAGAACAGAAAGTCACCAACCGGCATTCCAGGCGGAGGGTAATTATAAGAATTTCGAGAATGGAGTTCAAATAATCTGAACTTATAAATAGTTTATAGCTTATAAACTTATCAAATAAAGCCATAATGCACTAAAAATAATAAAAGCACTTGTAAATCCCGCTTCGGGATTCATCGTTATTAACATTGTATCAAGAAATTATTAAAAAGATGAATACAACGGTTCTTGGAATAACGCGTAATTAACATCAACGTTTGCAATTAAAAGAAAACTGCGACGTATTATAATACACATTCACCTCATATTCCATTATATTTATTTTAAAAGTAATATTACATCCTCTAGAACTACGAAAAAATAAGTCCATTTCAAAAATTTTGTTCATTTTGTTTTAACATTTTTTTTTTAGAATGGAATCAATATCTCAGAATTATAAAAATAAGAAACAAAAAAAGGTTTAAATTGAGTGAAAAAAAATCGAGCCTCGTCCAAACGAGACTCAAACTTAGGCAAACATATTCCTCCGTTTTCTCGCAAACTGTTTAGTGTTGCAACTTATGGCTTGTACAGTTTATGGTCCTAATGGGACCCCATGACTGTGTGAGGTTTAAAGAATATCGGGGTCCTGAACGTCTAGCCCTCTCGTGGTCAGTTGTTTTTTTTTTACGAAAAGCAATGGTAGAGGTGTCTAGATGTGGCCATTGGGTGTAGCTTGAATCTGTGCCTCTGCGATTTGCGATTAGTTCCAAAGAAAGATAATTTTATAACCTGTTTCGTATACAGTTTTATGTGGTACGCGAAGCTGTAATATTTTTTACCCGCAATCACGAATATCAAAGTGACCATTGAATTGAATAACTCTTTCAAAAGTTATTCACGGTCGAAGTTGAATGCATCGTAAATATCAAGATTTTTTCATTTTTCCGCTGAAACTATGAGACTTAGATCATTTCATTTTCTATAAAATCATATTATTAAATCAATTAAAAACTTCATAGTTTAATAGTTAACGGCTTTAAAGATTTTTTCTTTCGGAGGACAGTTTCGATTTCCGTAAAATTAACGCTTATATTGACCAAAAATATAAATAAAAAGATGCTAATTTTTATAGTTACTTTTAAAATGTTTATGGTTGATAAAATTGTAAAACAGAGGATAAAATTCTCTTCGTTCTGTTTATAATATTTTCTAAACGAACAAATTTGATTTATATCAAAGTTATGCAAACGATTTATCGATACCTTTTTCGTACTGTAAATAATCAATAAAACTCAAATAATAACTTTATCAAAATTGGCGTTTTGTTATTTATATTTTTGGTTATTATAACGATTAATTTCATGCAAATAGCAAGTTTTTTCCAAAAGATAAATGTATAAAGCCGTTAATTATTGAACTATAATTTTTGTTAAATTATGTAATGACAGGATTTTATAGGAAATAAAATGATGAACCTAAAAGGTCCCATGCCAATTTGTGATAAGTCTGATAGTTTTGCCGGAAAAATGATCCTCTCTCCAGTAATTCGATGACGACAGTGCCATTTTCAAGTCTTTTGGCGGAACCGGTTTGGTAAAAACTATCGAAAACTTTTCATAGTGATGTTAACCGGCGGAATCGTGGGTAATTTTGCGTTATTTTCGGCATTGTCGGGTTATTGGTGTTCCTCACTTACTTCCTGCAAATCGTCCATGGTGATGTTTACGTCGAAGTAGATGGACAAATCGTGCTCGGGAAAGAGGCTGTTTTTTGTAATGGGATGATAGCCCAATCCGCAAAGAGCGCCGATATATCGGCTTCGCGTCTTGTTACGTCGAAGTTCCATTTGCGGCGCGAACACGAGACAAAGAAGCGATGTGAGTCCGGGAATGTTTGGCATAAGAGTTGTATTCCGTAGATTGAGATTGAGTCCTGCGGGGCTCTGTCCTACGGAGCCGGCGACCAAGAGGCGTTCGTGCGGATCATCGGGGTTGGTGTCGAGAAGGACTGAATTTACGGACGTATTATCAATGGAGACTCTCTTGCCGAGGCCGGCTTTGGTCAGTGAAGAGAGACCGATCTCGAGGGGCGAAAAGGGTCCTCGCAAGTGTACGATTATGGGACACTCCGCGATATCAGGAGGTTCCGGATAAAGATCCGACGTGTATCCCTGGTCGTATTGAAGCTCTTCGTAATGTTGTCGCTGAGCTAACGACATGTGAGCGTAACGCTCGCGAAGCTCGTGATTGCATCGTGACAGATAATCCTCCTCCTTGACCTCGGCGAAACCTAACTCGACCAAATGATCGTTCACGTTTAACTGCTTATCTCTGATGACCCGTATGAGTTTCAGATGTACCACACTGTTCACCACGGAGTATACCTCGCCGAACAGGGAACAATCGCCACCCAGAATCTTCGGAAACTTAATTATCGCGGCCTGTGACCACTGGCCGGTTACACAACTCATTGGTGAAGGACGAATACCGGCGAGTATGCACTCAAATGAGAGCGCCGGAATGGATCTCATCTCGTGATCGTCCTCGTCTACCATGCGAAGATCGCAAACTCGCACGCGATCAACGGAACCGGTATCGATGAACAATAACTTCGCCAACAAATCGGACTTCAACTCAACTGACACCTTCTGCACCACCGCCCTGTAGTACTGCACCTCGTTGCCGTGGCTACGCGGCGCTAGGACCAAGGAACCGATTCTTGGTGCCGTCTTCAATTCCTTCGGCGGAGTTGACTTGCGCGAATCTATCACCGACTGGATACAGCGGAGTTTCTCGATCGTCTCCTCGTCGCGCAATCGCGCCCAAAAGTGGCCCGGTGTGATAACCTGGAAAATAAACCCTCCGAGTTTGTTTGTGTTGCAGGATTGTTTTACTTTTTGGTTTCCGTATCTACTAAGAAGCCTCCTGATTTAGTGATGACCGGCTTCAGCTATCAGAGGAGAGTACCTTACTATCACGCCTCCCCCCTGCGCCTATTCTTATAACTCTTACGTTTGAAAATCCGGAACAATTCACGTGAACGGTATACAGTGAGTATCTTGAAGTCAAGCTATTGCGGTTACTGCAGATCCATTAGTTTCGAGGAACATCGTTTCTTTTGTATATTAATATAGGAGAATTTGAACATTTTTATAGCGAAATCCTCTTTTGACTGACTCGTACAAAAAGGCTGGCGATCCCCGTTAGTAGAAACGTTGCGAACCGCTTCGGAATGACTAATCAGTTTCTCCGATGACAAGCGGAAAAACGTTCCCTGAATAAGGAATCTAAGAGGCAAAATCTGTATTTTGAGAAGTATTTACCCGTTGAATGACCAGTGGTATGTGAGCGATGTCAAGTGCCGGAAGTACCGGGAGTATTGTATTTTGGGGTCGTCGAAGTTTTTCGATGGGCCTTTCTTTGGGCAGGAAGACTTGCGGAGCGGGCTCGGTGATGCCAAGCTCCTCGGCTCTCTTAACGGCAGCTTCCGCATTCATTACGGGTATATCGAGAGAATTGCCAACGGAACGTAATTTGATCGCTTTGTAGACTGACATTGAGATTTCACCTGGTTCTTTCAGCGCTACGTATCCTCGTTTCTCTTCCCATCCCTCATCTCCCCTAGATTCGTTCTGGCAGAATTGTACGTAAATCTTCGAGGATTTGTCGAAACTGACGAGTATCTTCGCTACCTCCGAAGTGACACATTCCTCAAAGTATTCCTTAATTCGTAGGGCATAAAGCTGGCCCGGTTGATTGTTTGGCCAACCTTGAAGACACACGGTTTTCGTAGGATCGTAACCTCCCAGTATTCTGATCCCTGCCGTTTCGTCAACGTTGACGCATCTCGTGTAATAATTCGGGTAGAAAGCGCCTGCTATAACAATCTTGAGAACGTATGGAAACTCGTCATCATTCCAGATTACACGATCCGTGCCTACAGTCTCGGTAATACCGAGTTTATGAAGCCGCATCGTCACGTCCTGCACGAATGCCTCGATCTCGCGCAATATTCTTATCTGCAGGTGATGCGTTCGAGCCCAACGTTTCTCCGAGGCGTCGTTTCTCACCCGATTGTTAGCTTTTTCCGTCATCCATGTGTTGTACACGTTCAAAAACGCAATGCAATCGCTCGACGAATTTTCCGACCACGTGAGTTTGGCCGTATAAGCGCGTAACTTCTTCTGAAATTGGGCACTGAACATGTTCTTAACGGCCATACTAGCCCCGATTATAATCGCAGATCGAAAAACACTGAATATGTGGCCGAACATGATGAGCTTCGAGATGTGAATGTCGAGCGGAAGTGCCGCCATAACTCGACCCAGATCTGTCAAATGACCGTCCAAAGATGACACCTCGTCGTCCTTGTTCATCAGAGCACCGCTCTCTTTCAGCAAGAGTATTGTACGCGCGAGATTGCTAAGATCCGGTGGATCGAGGGAGAGTGCGAGGATCGCCTTCGGTTCACCCATCTCCAATATCTTGGCGTTTAGAACGACGTTCTCGAGCGGAGCTCGTAACATTTCCGGTGATCCCTCATCGAGTAATACGTTCTGCAAATTTTAAGCGTCCCCTCCACATGAAAAAACTAGTAACTTCGAAAGAAAATAAAGTACCTGTCTGATGACGCATTGAAGAAGGCGGTCGTAGTTTTTAGGTATGATTGGAGTATCGAATAAAAACTTGATTGCTTTTGAAGCGTATGAGAATTGGATTGTAGCTTATCGAATATTTAGGAAATATTTGGCTGAACTTACGTCCCGATGAAAATTCTCATGTTAAAAAGTATTGGAACGAAAGGTAGGTAAGTACAAAGAATTCTTACATCGTAGAAACGTTGCGGGACAAGTCGATAGACCCTGCCGTCCATTAGGCGCCCGGCACGTCCTGCGCGTTGTTCGCAGTTTGCTTTGCTCGCCCAACCGATTTCCAGGCACTGGAAATTCGTTCTCGGATCCGTGACCATTTGTTTCGTCAGGCAAAAATCTATTACTGTTGAATCACAATTTACAAATTAATGAAAGCCCAGCAGTGGTACGTTGTCTTGAAGCGCATATCGTTGGAATACAATGGAAATTTTTCGTTAACTTTTCATTTTTATTGTTATTTTCATTCTTCTTTCCCCTGTTTAGGTTGCGAAACCCTAATAAGGATTTTCAAAAATATTTCGATGATTTTTGCAGCCTGAATATGCTAAAAAAATGGGGGAATACGAAAGAAAATGTTCTCGTTGCATCCCAACCATGTGAACTTCAATACCATGATGTCAAAGTACCAGCAATGACAATTGCATCGGACTTGATGGCAGATGATTCTACAAAATGAGCTTGTTTTGGGCAAAGTGACACACGATTACATCGCTATGGAAATTACTTTAAAATTTTTGAAATTTTTCTTCAAAGTGCCGCGGTCGAATGACTCGAAGTTTTCAAGCTCGACGTCGAGTTGCAACAGAAAGAGGCTACACCTCCGTGTTATTCGGGACTTGGAAAAAATGCAGGCGCACCACAGAAAACTATATTCCAAACAGCTTAAGTGTATTACTAAGAGCTTACCTATATTCCAAACAGTGACGGGGCAAAAAATCGATTTTTTTTTGCATTTTCTCAAAGTATACATATTCAAGAATATGTGAAAAAATTTACGTTAAAACACTGAAAATTGAGCGAGTTAGAGACGATTTAGATAGAGAGACCTGTTTTCACTAAATCGCGATGATTTACGTACATTAAAACTTTCAATCGCGTTTTTCTCGAAACGATTTTTCTCGTTCTGGACGGAACCATAACTCTAGCTATAAATGTCAGATTTTCAATTAAAAAGGAAGAAATCCGTAATCGCAGTAGCCGTGCAGTGACGTTGTACGTAGCCATTTCTTTTTAATGTAGTATTTTTAAGCCCCCGAATATAAGTAAAAATAAGAAAAAAACATGTTTACATTCAACGGAAACTACTTATATAGATTAAAAAACTTTTATTTTTAAGGTTATTAATTCTAAGTTATTCTAAGTATTCTAAGGTTAATAATTAATTTTTTGTTTGAATGAAAATTTACACGAAATAAGTTCATCGTATGCTTTATAACATATATTTTTTCCAAATCTCAAATAAATAATCTAGTAGGCAAAGAAAATTCGGAAACAAACGACCCTTTTTGGCCCATCACAGTGGCGTCCTCCCTTAAGAAATGATAATTTTGGTATGTTAATGAAAATCGAAGCTCCTAGCTAAATTAGAAAGCCGCAGTGCGAGCCTGGGACGATCGCATACTGTGGAAAAATGACTGTGAGAGAAGTTCCGAAAGACATTGTGTAATTGCGGCTGATTGTGACAAAATGTGTGTTGCTCGCTCACATGGACCATCTAATACTATATGGGGGTATAGTAGTATGTGGGGCTGGGGTTGCAGCCAGCGGTAGGCAACGGTGTTGCATCGCTCAAAACTGTCGAAGTATTATACCAAGCGATGCGGGCCACGAAATCTCGAAGCGTGTGTCATTTCTTCTGAATTTCCACTCAGCGATAAGTATTCAAAGATGAACATCCGATGAAGCCTCACATACCATATTTGATATCCGGAACGGTGATACTGCTTTCGGCGATGTTGGTGGCCAAAATGATACGTCTTTGACCCTCGGGCGGGCTGTCGAAAACGTGTTGCTGTTCGTCGTTGGTGATCGACGAGTGTAAAACCACAACGTCCCAACGAAGCGACTCGTTCTCCTCGGACGTCAAGAGTGCGTGCATCTCCTCAATTTCCCAGATACCCGGCAAAAATATCAAGACTCCGTAACGATGGTCGCTTTCGTGATCGATCGTGTCAAACACGGCCAGTATACGAATACAGAAGTTCATCATGTCCTTAGCCACTTTTGGCTCGTCGGCTGTAACCTCGGGTATCTAATTCGGCGTGACAAAACACCATGTATCCTTCGTAAAACTTATCTACATTATAGTACTGTATACTAAAATACTTTAATTCTTGTTTTCTTCACGGTAATGACACAGTAGATCCAGCGCTAGTGAACGAGAAAAAGTTGTATCTTTTGCATTTGTAAATTGTATGTTTAAAATGGGCAAAAGATTTTTTTTAAGGTGGGCCTGTGTATCGTGTTTAGGGCACGAAGAAGCTGATTGATTATATCCCGACCTTGAAAAAACCTCCTGAGGAGTTACACCTAGTTAGTACAGGGAAAAAAGAGGATATTTGACTATTGTTTTTTACAGCCTTAACGCATTTTTTAACATTACGAATAATGTATCGTGTACCGAGCTTATTGTATACATTTTTTCATTAAAAAAACATTTTCAAGTATGGGAAATGTAGCTGATCTGCGGAAACATATTTTTTCGATTTCCTTTGTGGTGAGCACGGTATCGCCGGAACGCTACATGGGGAATTTTAAAAAAACCTCAATTCACGAATGTTGTATAGCATCTGCTAACGGATTTTGTTTTTTTTTTCATGGATCGTGCTGGCGTTGCATGCTCACAAAAAGGCATGTCGAAAGAATACATTTTTGATTATCAACTGCATCTCCAATATTTTAAAAATATTTTCCTATGAAAGAGATTGTGAAATAAATTAAATACGTGTACCTTTAAATGATATATTTTAATGATATATGTAAAAAATGCATCGACGTAGTAAAAAAAAAATGGTCGAATATCATGTGTTCCCCCCTGCCAATGAGGTGTAACTTGCTAAGGTGGCAAATAACTCGATTGTTTTTTACGAACTGATAATCTATTGATAATAAATTTCATATATATATATATATATATTATGCTGATAGCAATAATATTAGCAATAAAGTATTAATATTGATTTGGGTACTTTTTTATACAAGAGAACATTTCTTTTTCTATCTCAAATATTATTCGCAAGACCATCAGAAAAAATATGAGTATATCATAGAGAAAAAAAGCCAACTCTTATGCCTTGAAATAATATTAGGTATTAAAAAAATCAGAATTTCAACTTCTTAGCTTAAGTCTAAGGGGTAGCGCTGGATCATTTTTTCCATATGATTTACTTGGGAAGTTCGCCCTATACGTTCAAACTGGAATAACTCAACATCTAAATAATAATTCGTATGTCTGGTTAAAGATTCTTAAAGCTGATTTCTACCTCAGATGAGCTTTTTGTTGGATCCTCATATAATTATTTTTACATAAATTACAGTTGTTTCAAAGTTGCATGTATTTCTGTAATAAAATTGAAATAATTTTTCAAATAGCTATAAATTGGTCTAAAAATAACGATAGAGTTTGGAAGAAATGTTTTACAAATACAAAGAAGCAACCACTGAGACTTTAGTTAGAGAGCTCAAATTTGCCGTGATTTTTTAAATACCTAACACCATGGTTTAAAGTGGTTGTGGTGGTATCTTAACTTAGTTTCAGCTGCGGTACCACTGGAGACGCAGTGAAACAATCTTTCGTACAGTAGTTGGTGCGCAATGCAGTGCGCGACTAAGCTTCTACCCATTCAAGTATTGGTTCAAGGCAACGCTACTTGACAGGCGAGATCGTCGTAGCTACACACCTACTGTGCGTCCACTACTGTCCGATTAAAATCTAGTTACATTAGATTTCCAAAAATTAGGAAATCAGGAAAAATATATTGCAAAGTGACTGTATATTCGATAATTACTTTTATCGTCGTTGCTTAATTTTTGATCTAAATATTTGATGATTTCTATCCGACCGAGAAATGACGAATTTTCCTTATATAAATTTCTTCCGTGTTGCTGACGTGCTGCAACTTACCCGACCGATAGTAGTTATCTGACAGAGGTAGTGCACTTGAATGTTGAAAAAGTTACGCTTCGCGACGTCTATGATTGGGGCGGGAACAAGTTTACCGCCCATCGATATGGAAAAGTAGTTGGCGAATTTGTCAACGTTGAAGGTCGCCGACATGAGAACGACTTTGACGGATCGTGAATTGGTGCGCTGCAGTTTTCTGACAACCAACAGAAGGAAATCCATGTCCTGGTCGCGCTCGTGGACCTCATCAATAATCACGTGGGTATAGTCGAGCATGTTTTTCGTGTTGATCAACTTGTGAAGCAGGACTCCGGTCGTGCAATAAGTTAGGCGCGTATCTTGCGAACTGTTGTTCACCATTCCGACTTGATAGCCAACGAGAGAACCGACCGTCCAATTTCTCTCCTGACTCACACGCTTGGCGATGCTTATCGCAGCGATACGTCGCGGTTGAGTCACTGTCGAAAGATCCATCGTACATCTTCACTATTTCATGTACGTTATATTAGAGGTTGGTTCATAAGTAATGAGCGATTCGTCTAGACCTATATTATAGCTCATATAGCTCATCACTTATGTGCCTATTTAATAGAATCTTTAGAATAATGTGCGCGGTGTGGCTTTTGGGAGGGTACTCATTAGGATGCAGAAACGTTTAAAAGCCTTTTTTAAACTCGAAACTACTTTTTTCGAGACGGTCTGCACGACATCTTGAACAATTTTGAATATTTGTCAATGCCGTTTTATACTGGACTTTTTAAAAATAGATTCTCTGTGCCCTTTTCAGCAACCTTTTATACTTATATATTAAAAACGTTATTTTATACGAATTCAGTGTGAAATTGGATTCGAAAAAATTTGTTCTGTCTCCATAATGCGATCATCTGTTTTTATTTCTTTCGTCATTTGAAGATGTGGCCAACCAGACTATAACTATAAGATCTTTAGAAAAATGTTCTTGGACTTTTCGAATCCATCAACCTATGCGATAGTTATCATTCAGATTTTGGGAACGTGTATTTCCGACAGAGACATGAACAATGTATATGGACATGGATAATTTACTGCTAAATAATTTTGTTCAAATTTGTATAGTCTAAGTACCAATAAATAACGTATCCGGTATATTTTTATGGATTTTTGAGGATTCGCCTTTCAAAAAGATACCAAAAAACGTAATTTTTCGACCAGGCTGGAGATACGTAACTTATCGAAATGCGAAGTTCCGCTGCGTAGAATTTCAGAGAAAAGATGCTGCCATATATTGAAAAAGGTTTTGTACCTTCTTTTTGTAAACATTTTAAGGAATAAATTGTGAACTTTCACTAAAATGCATGGTTTTTTCAATGAACTCCACAATGCACATACCGGTTTTCAGCTTAACACAGTGGTTAATGAAAAAATTAATGAACAAAGAATGCAAAGACATTGGAAGCAGGTTCGATAGAAATGATGCTGGATGGACTGTGATCTTACCTACGATATTGCAGTGAACCTTTTTCTTGAAGCACGTGTCCAAAATGTATTGGGGTACCTGCGTGGTCTTTCCGCATCCAGTCGGCCCCTGTATAACCGTCACAAGATTTGTTTCAATCATGGAAACGATCTTGCTCTCCAACGCACTTATTGTTAAGTTTTTCGTGCTTCTGTGCGCGAAATTGTACGTCTTGTAGATTTTCATCAAATTTTCATTCTGCAAATCGTGATGAGACGGTGGTACAGTGCTCTGTGATATTTCCTCAAAGTCCTGTCCCGAAATTCCGGGAAGAGTGTGCAACGTTTTTTCATCCTGAGAACCGATACAAACTCGTTTTTACCGCAATCAGTCAGTACCAGTGTATTACGAGAGTGAAGGCAAAGAAGGGGTAATAGCGACCGTCGCTTTCTCTTTTGTTACTGAATAGTCTATATAAAGAAGATCGAGAAATGGTAGAGTTGTGGATTCAAAATATCCATAAATATCCGGAAGAGTGTATGCAAAAAAATTAATTCCTTCACAATTAGTCTTCCCACTATTAACTGAGATAAACATATACCGCGAGCATTTTTTCTTCTTCCTCTTTTACATATTCCTGCACGTAGTCCTTTCCTCCCATGACCGTTGAATTGAGAGACATGTTCAGCTGACTGTCGAGGGAAGACATGTCCATAGGATTGCAGGTTCTGTTGGACCGGAGAGGAACCGTGATAGCGCTAAAGGACTTTGTTCCCTCAAAAATATCTAAGAGATCCATGGTGACACGGCACGATCAAGGATCTTCTCAACGCCTAAGCAAAAAGCCCTGGATACTTCACAACAAAAGAGTACCGGAACTAAGAAGTTGTTGCAAAGTCTTGCAAAAAAAATGAGTACAACACGTTGCTTCTGAAAAATATTTAAATTGTGCATTAATGTATAATTGTGTATTGCAGCAAAGAATAAACGTGCGACAGATATTCAAATGAGAAATTAATATGCAGGAATTATTCAAATGGTGCTTGAATTTCTAAGAAATGTTTGAATAAAGCATCCGTTTGCAAGAAAAACATTGCATCAGTGTATGAATTTGCACCAAATCGCTAAGGCATAAATATTAAATAAAGGCATAAGTTTGAAAAAAAAAACGTTTGAAGTGCTCAAGTAGCAATTTTCAGAAAGTTGTCCAAAAGTCTAATTGGGTGCCAAATATCCGCCTGGAGGATGTTACCTTTAAGTTGACAATGTCCGAAAACATAACTGTCGGGAACATGCTAGCTTATAGGTAACTTCCAAGTGGCCATTTGGTACCCACTGGAAAGGCATTGGTGTTCCACAAATCGTTTGAAAATGGCACAAATTTTCGGAAATTATGCAAATTCACCAATTTTGTGTACGTGAATCTTTAAAATCGCACTGCTATTCAGAATCGACGCCGTCTACCCCGCATTGGCGACGTACGTGTGAATGAAAGTAATCCGCAAGTAGTCTACTTCTTTAGCGGGTTGAAAAAATTATGGCAATTTTCGTAATGTCGGCAGAATACGATCAATGGAATGCCAATATATGAGCATATTTTATGATAGTTGATAATCGACGAACACTCACCTAGACGCGATTCGCCGATCTTTTTACGGGTGATTCAACTTTTCTCAGCATGCGACGGCGTATGCTCCCGGTCGAGCGGATCGAAACAAAGAACCCGGCACTCGCGCCTATTCTTGCTCTTTGCATCCGCCCAGCTTCGAAGAACGATTGTCTTTGCTGATACGGAAACGTGTTTACGTTTCGATTCTGGCGCACTCGAGTCGCGCGTTTCTCACCGGATTCAATGCAGCATATATGTATACGTATTTACGAGTATGCTACGAACTACAGGAATCCCCGCCTATTAATCGCTTCTTTATCGACCGAGATTAACGCGCTTGTGTGCCCGAGAGTGTTATTTATTATTGCGGTGGAAGAGAAGTACACGTCAGGGATCTATCGATAAAGCAGCGAGTTAACACTGTAAAGCATGGTGCCTAAATACCAGGAGGTCCAGCGAGGCCTTTCAACTCGGCTCCTAAACGATGACGAGATCGATGGCGCTTGGGGTACTCTGGCGCCTATATGTATATAGATGTACGCTAAACATGGGTGCAATCGTGCGATTTAATCTAAGATTACAGCTGATGTATCTAACCCTCATTCGTGTTGAGGCCATGTGCCACACTGACCGAGCGGTCACGAGTGCGGGAGAGATAGCTGATTTTCAGATTCCCAGTGTTATCCTAAATGGTTGATTTTTTGGAAAAAAGAAAAGAAACACCTTCCGCTTTGTTGAACGACGAACAACGTCTTTCTCTTCGTTTGCCCGGAATGTGATTCGTCTGGGAGAGAACTTGGCAATTAGGATTTTTACCGACCGGACATGTGACCCATGTCCTTAAGGGATAACACCATGGACACTAGATAAGTCTCCATGGATAATACCACTCTAGGATTTTGGAAAAATCGTTTTTTTTGCTTCGAAAATACTTTGGGGTCATAAAAACAATATGCAATTGGTCCTGCGGCGATTTTTTTTTAAAGGTTTAACTATCGATTCTGCCGCAGCACCTCGAAGCGCGCGCTGAGCTGCTCCTACAACTTTAAACGCGTTTTTCTCGAAATCACTTTTTTCAAACTGGGAGGCCGGATTGCTCGAACACCTTCCCACAGAGATGAGTAGGGAGATATACAACTCTCCCGTTTTCGGCGTGCTTCGGGAATGACGCGAAATCGCGGCGGTGAGTTCGGGAATTGAATTTTGTGATCATCGGCTCTGTTGACAGAGATGAGTAGGGAGATGATCGCCTCCGTTGAGGTTGCACATTTTCTTGTAGCCGCGCGAGTCATGATGACTTCTCAAGTCGGTATCGCAGTCAGCGTGAACACCAGGGAGACTAGAGATAAGGAGTGGACACACAGTGCTTACGAAACGTCCGCAAAAATGCAGCGCATAAGGAGGCGCTGCGATCGTATGTGTCCGATCGAATAGCTCTTACTAGCCTTGTGCTCTTGCCGTGCTCTCGGTTGCTGTTGAGAGGACATTCGTGGTGGGGGACCGAACTATTGCGTCTACCTCGCCTATTTTGCTGTCTTTCTCATTGTTGCAAACTCATAATAGCAACTATTCATTAATGAAATTAAGCGGTGAACCGACTTAATAAACCAACTAAGAAAATAAAAACAGAACACAAATGTAGCCTTGACTGTCGTGGATTGGAAATATGTTTTAGAAAAGGGTATTCAGTTGATTTATTTTTATCACCGATGCGAATGAAAGTTTGAAAAAAATTGCCCTGTGCAAACAATATTACTCTTTATGTAGCTTGTGAATGCAACTGCACTGGAGAAAAAAAGGAACTTATCAAAAAATTGCAGTTGTATTTGCAAGGAAAATAACTTATAAGGTATGCTTCATCTTATGCTTATTACTCCAGGGAGAATGAAGCGTAAAAGGTTATGTTTCTCATGAACTGAACTACATGCATGAAAAAAGAAACTGAAGGATAACCCTAATGACGATTGATTGGGAGCAATATTAAAAATAATTCTACCTTAGGGTTTGAAGAAAACAATTTCGTGAAGATTTTCTCAATATTACAAAACACAATTATATTAAAAATGCGCCTCAAAGTAGAGCACAAAGCCATATCGAAATCAAATTCTTTTATAATTTGTGCGCATGTGTTACGTTTCGACTGTCATAATTATTTGAGGCGTTATCGTCAGGAGAGCTGCCAGTGGCACGATCTGGAACTATTGCAAGTCGGATTTTTTAAGATGCTGGAACTACGTGTTGGCCTATGCGGTGTCCACTACTTCTCTCTAGTCTCCCTGGTGAACACTAAGACTAGGGGTAACGACGTCTGCACACGGCGCGCCAGAGAGACTAGAGGTAAGGAGTGGACACACAGTGCTTACGAAACGTCCGCAAAAACGCAGCAAATAAGGAGGCGCTGCGATCGTATGTGTCCGATCGATTAGCTCCGTCTACTAGCCTCGTGCTCTTGGCGTGCTCTCGGTTGCTGTCGACAGCACATTCGTGATGGGGGACCTAACTGTTGCGTCTACTCCTCCTATTTCGCTGTCTTTCTCATTATTGCAAACTCATAATAGCAACTCATAATTAATAAAATTTAGCGGTTGACAAACTAAATAAACCAACTAAGAAAATAAAAACAGAACACAAACGTAGCCTTGACTGTCGTGGATTGGAAATATGTTTCAGAAAAGGGTATTCAGTTGATTTATTTTTTCACCCATGCGAATGAACGTTTGAAAAAAATTGCCCTATGCAAACAATATTACGCTTTATATGGCTTATAAATGCAACTGCACTGGAGAAAAAAAGGAATTTGTCAAAAAACTGCAGTTGTATTCGCAAGAAAAATAACTTTTAAATTATGCTCCATTTTATGCTTATTACTCCAGGGAGAATGAAGCGTTAAGGTTATGTTTCTCATCAACTGAACTACATGCATGAAAAAAAAAACTGATGGCTACCCTAATGACGGTTGATTGGGAGCAATATTGAAAATAATTCTACCTTGGGCTTTGAAGAAAACAATTTCGTGAAGATTTTCTCAATATTACAAAACACAATCATATTGAAAATGAGCCTCATAGCGGAGCACAAAGACACATCGGGTGGGGGTAAAAATGTCGAATGGGTAAATGTAGTATGGCAATGATTGCGAATCGACAGAATTATGAATGCTCAAAATAACGATGGTTTAGTAATTCGAAATTTTATCATTTGACTGATGAATAAATCGAATGATTATAAACCGAAAAATCGTTTATTACAGAGCTCATTTATCTGAAACCACATATTTAGATCGTCTGCAATTCGAGACGTATAAATTCAGATTCTAACAATATATATGATCCGTATCTCCGAAACCGAAAAAAGCGAGTATCTAATATTCATAATATCTTCTATAGCGAAAAGAAATATATCGAGAAGCAAAATAGCGATGGTCCGGAATAGCGAATGCCAAAATGGCGAACACGGTATGGAAGCGTCCCGCCGGATAGCTAACGCCATCTGCCATTTCTTTTGGAAGCACATACGGAGCGTTCGCCCGACTAACCTGTCGCTATAACATCGCCGTTTCACTTGGTTAGAAAATTAATACCCTACCTGAAATTTGTCAGCATTAGCGATTTTAATGAATAAGCGAGCGAAATACATTTTCACGTCTAGATTTTTCTCTCCGAAGAGACAATTGCATCGAAGAGGCTCTCTTCGATGCAATTGCTTATTCGATGCAATTGCCTGTTTGATGCAAATGCCTCGTCTATGCTATTGCCTCTTCGATACAATTTCCTCTTCGATGCAATTGCCTCTTCGATGCAATTGCCTCTTCGATGCAATTGCCTCTTCGATGCAATTGCCTCTTCGATGCAATTGCATCGAAGAGGCTCTCTTCGATGCAATTGCTTATTCGATGCAATTGCCTGTTTGATGCAAATGCCTCGTCTATGCTATTGCCTCTTCGATACAATTTCCTCTTCGATGCAATTGCCTCTTCGATGCAATTGCCTCTTTGATGCAATTGCCTCTTCGATGCAATTGCCTCTTCGATGCAATTTCCTCTCCGATACAATTTCCTTTTCGATGCAATTACTTCTTCGAGGCAATAGTCTCTTCGATGCAATTGCCTCTTCGATGCAATTGCCTCTTCGATGCAATTGCCTCTTCGATGCAATTGCCTCTTCGATGCAATTGCCTCTTAGATGCAATTGCCTCTTCGATGCAATTGCCTCTTTGATGCAATTGCCTCTTCGATGCGATTGTCTCTTTGACGCAATTGCCTCTTCGATGCAGTTGTCTCTTCCTTCGATGCAGTTGTCTCTTCCTTTAATGCAATTGCCTCTTCGATTTTCTCGTTGATATTAATTTGATTTTTGATGTAAGTTTGCTCTTTGATCGAAATTTTCACTTTGATAAAAAATTATCCGCCGGTAGAAATTTTCTCTTCCATACAAATTTTTTTTTTATACAAATTTCTTCTTCAGTAGGATTTTTCTTTTCACATCAATGTTCTCTTTGATGCACAGAGAATTGGGCCGGTATTGTATTGAAGAAAACATTCGTATTGAAGGGAACATTCTTACTCACGGCTATATTTGTATATGAATAAAAATATATATCAGAGAGATACCAGAGAGAATATTCGTAGGAAAAATAAAATTTGTGCCAAAGAAATTATTCGGACGGCAGAGACAATTTGGCAAATAAAAAAGAATTTTACGTAAAGTAAAACCAAAGTGGAAAAGTCCGAAATAGATTGCCAAGTTCAGCTTTTTCAATATAAAAATATGTAATCGGGAAGAAGGTTTAGCAAAACAACAATAAGCGCTTTTGTCAGATATTTATTTTTTTATGTTAGCCATGTCCTCCGTGGCGGCTCGGTTGTATTGGTCCGGCATATAGGGCATCGCCGCTCTCCCTGCACACTCCAAATCTGATTAGCGCAAGTTTCGCAGCTGCACAGGTGTCCACATGGCCAGAACAAATGCGTTGCCCTTGCAAGAAAACATATCTTGCATGCAACTGTAAAAGAAATTAAAAACAAGAAGTACACATAATTTAAACTGGATCGCCGATAATTAGAGCGAAGTGTATGCCAATAACGTCGATGTTTTAGGGAACCCAAGAGTTCGGAGTGAAACAAACTTAAACAAGTATTTTTGTAAAGCACTATATTAAGGGTCACGTTCACTCAAAAGAAAAGAAACGAGTTCGAGGTGGACGGACCTGCATCTTTTGATCAACCTCTATTTTATTAGCAATTATATCGTGGAGATGTTATCAAAAGGACGAAAATCGATCCAAAGAATCGTGAATGCCTTATTTCCCTCCAGCGCTTGTAAGAAATAGCAGCGATCTCGCGGGCCACATTGACTCAGAAGAGAAGCGGCCCTACGAATTGCGGGCCACGTTGACTCAGAAGAGAAGCTGCCCTACAACTCACCATTATTTCAAACAAGCACTAGTACCACCGCGGGCCACGTTGACTTCGAAAAGAAGCGGCCCTACGGATCGTTTACCTAATGGCAAGGGACTCTGTAGCCATTTAACTCTGTGGCGCTCTCATTTGAATGAATCAATGAATTTTAATTTCATTATTACGATGCATACACACGAACACTCGGTTATTTGGTTTTCTGTGTGCTCTTTTTTCCAAATATTTACGCTTTCATGCTAGTCGTAGAATTTTATCAATTACCTACTGACCAGAGAAGCCATGCGTATCCATTCCGTCTGCCACTATGTTATGAGCGATAATTTTAGAGATATTTCGAATGCAAATGTCAATCCAAAGAATTGTGTGACTGGCATTATGTTCCGCAAGCGTCTGTTAGAAATACCGGCGATTTCGCGGGCCACATTGACTCAGAAGAGAAGCGGCCCTACGAATCGCGGGCCACGTTAACTCCGAAGAGAAGCGGCCCTACGACTCACCGCTATTTTAAACCAACGCCAGTATCCCCGAGAGCCACATTAACTTCGAAAAGAAGCGGCTCTAGGGATTTCCTGTCTGATAACATGATGCGCTGTCATTCAACTCTGTGGAGCTCTGGTTTGAATAATACAAAAGAAAGTATTTAATTCCTTTAAACGTGTAATTAAACTCGATTCCTGACGAAATGTCCTGTCAGACTCGTATGAAATACAAAAGAGGCTCAAGCGTTCGCTCTAGCTTACTGATAAAGAGGGGTTAATAGGTAAAAAAAGCTTCCTGACCGGGGAAAAGTCACTGTCTTGAATATTGCTTAGATATGGCTTACTGATAAAAAAGATGGCGCCAGTATTTTGAATACTGCTTGGCTTTAGTTTCCCAAAATATCGACGTCATGTTGCATATGAGCCATTTCATACAACGTTCACATAAATAGATGACAGTACCACGATGCGTTTGTTAAACTCAGAAACGCGTTAGAAAGAGTCGTCCACGCAATATGAAATGACTCACGCAAAAAAAATATGTAGTCGTAACAACATCATTGCTATAAGAAAAATGATCTCCATTATTATTATTGTTTGTTCGCAGGATACACTTTTTTATATTGCGTCAGTCAGATTTTTATATTACGTCTGAGAATTGAATTTGAAAATGTATATCATGGGCATTTTTTTTTTAATTCAAAGATCCCAAAATAACAAAATGAAACTTTTTATTTCTTTGACTAAATACTTCAAACCTCTCAGTTTTCTAGTTACGCCATACGATTCCGTATTTCGGAAACCTGCATTTTTTAGGAAAACTATATCATTCTGCCAAAAAAATTGCAAAATTCATTTTAAAAAGTGGAATTAAAAATAACAGTGTCCTTTTCGGTATACCTAGTTTTTTTTCAAAATTAAGACACTTTTATATATGCACTACGCAACAACATTAAACAATATTTCAGCTGTGAATTGCGTGAAAAAATGGCCGTAAAGGGTAAAAGGCAAATCGAAGTTTAAAAGCTCTGCATTTGAAAGTTTTCTAAGGCAATTTTTTTGTTTAGAGGTCTATTTTTTATTAACCATTTAATAATTATGTCCCAGCAATCATTTACTATGTAATAATCATATCATCCTTCTAATAATCATGTATCAGTAATCATGTAATACCAGCAGAGAAACAATCTTCTAAATTATACTACTGCATTAAAAAGATTTGCGGCGGACGAACTTTTACTCATGGTTTCACCTAATAAATCATTCAGCTGATCCTTCCTAAATCGGATTGAATTTTATTTGTATATTTTCTTCGCAAAATACTGATTTTCCGCTTTCATATTACTTAGCATTTTTTCTGCTAAGATATTTCTTCCTTTCTTACAATACTACATGTTTTCTTTTTGTCTTAATCTCATCCACCCTTTCACAGCGGCCCCAACGGTTTCTTCCTTGGCTATCTTTCCGCACACACCAACTATTGCTTGAAAATGAAGACGTATGCCTTTTTGCATTGTTCACCCAACGTATATTTTTCTCATTTTTTGCCAGAATAACCACGATAAACGCCAAATGAGAAATGAAAATAATATTTTTTTCGTTTCTCATTAGATATAGGTTTTTTTAATCTTCTACTTTTCTTTCCTTCAATTGTTCGTTTTCAAGTTTTCAAATCCTTCTTCTATTTCGTCTATGCTTCTCATGAGCATTTATTGTTTTCCTTCAAAAAAGAAATATAGAAAGAGTGTTGAAGTATCTTCTATAATCATATTCCTTACAACTTTCTCCTTTCCTTTTACTTTGACGGATTTCCGTTTTTAACGGGTCTCATTTCCGCACATAAACTATTTTGTGACATTTTTATTTTCCTATCTCGAGTGTTTTTCTCCTTATAATCCCGATGTCACCTGCATTGGTTCAAGATGCACTTATTTCTTGCATTCTGCACACTTCAACATTGTACATTATTTCTCCTTTCACTATTGACCCTAACAAATCGAATCGTTCCTCTTATCGCATTTTTCACGTTTTCCGTGGCAGGTTTTTTTTCCATTCAATACATCAAGTAATTACTCTCGTTTGGTATATGAAATCATTCTCCAATGATTTCTAATACTTCTTTCTATTTGTTTTTGTTGCCGTTATAATATGTCCAAATCCTTGCCTTCTTTGCATAGAAGTGGACATGAACGTGCAGATATCCAAGATAAATATGAATCCAACTTAAAAAGCCAGATACACAAGAATTCATTTTTAGTGGAAACGCTTTTCAGCTAAAGGAAACTTTCAAAAGTCCTATTTTCCCACGCCGTTTTTTCTATTCTATTTTCCGTCAGAGCGTACTTTCGCTCTTCTGCTGTTGGATCATCATAAAATTATATATCAATTCCTCTTCTAACTTTTACGTTTTATCGCGTTCTTCTCTTTACCAAACCACCGCTTCCTGAGTTCTATTTGCCCTGCCTTACCTAACTGGAACGTTTAGTAATTTTTCGACAGACTTTGAGCTTCGATCTATTTTTTCATGCTACGACCATTTTTTTATAAACTTCAACCTTTCGAAAATAGAGTGAAACTTTGATGTATATTTTCATTTTTCTAATTAATCAATTTGATTGTGATGATAAAAGTTATATCCTGGTCGGATCGATATCCTGATTCGCCTTGCAAGTTGTACACATTTTTTTACCACCCTCGCGAAGTAAATAAGCAATGATGTTCTTACCATTGTTTTCGGCTGCCTCCAACTCGCTTCTCGCCTCCGCCAATTCTGCGCGCAGTTGACGCGCCTCGACGTCTTCTGTCGGTCCCTCCCGCAAACGCGTAACTGCTCTTCGTCTCATCACTGAAATTAAATATAATTCAAGCAATATTGTGGTATTTGTTATAACTGATACTTTTTTAGTGACATCTTTTATAATCATGAACCTTTTCTCCGCTTGTTGCGTTTTTTATTCTTCTCCGTCGTAGGCTCTACGAGAGTTATTCGTGCTTCTTCCCGTGTATCGATTGAGCGCCCTATTTACAATAAGACATGCCCTATTAGATTTGATAAGCATTCATTTAAAAAATTCGAATTGAACGATGCACTGCAAAGATTTCGTTGACGAGCAGTGTACTGTCTATGAGCTCATCAATCCTTGCAATCGCATCGTTTTGATTAGCAGTCAACGCAGTTAATTGCAGAAACTCAACCATTACCTGTTGGATTCCGCGTCGTCGGCGGTGACTCTCTACCTGAAGAAATGGTGTCGGGACCAGCCACCGAAGCACCGTCTTCTGCACGACAACATAAGCATACAAAAATTGCGATTGGTGAAAAAAAGTTTATGAATTTCCATATGATGAAAATTACCAATGTCGTCCGGTGGTTGCCACTGCCGTACGACCTCCTCGACCGACAGCGCATTTTGCTGGATGTCTCCTACACCAAAAAATTTTAATAAATTATTTACAACCAAGAGAAGGAATTAGTGAGATAACTAGATAAGCATCGCAAAAGATAATAATGAAGCGTAAATCAATTGTGGTAAAATTCCATTTTAAATACCATAAATTCATTAATCTTGTCATGGCTATTGAGTGATTCAATGAAGTGATATTCAATACTCTTTTCCCATTTACAAGTCAATCGACTCGTTTACGGATATTAACAAATTACCTGTTATATTTTCTGCCTCGTTTATATAATCATCGGCTGAAGCGCCGGACGTTCCGTCGTCTGAGTCGTTCTCTGAAGAAAGTAGATATATTTTTATTTAATACATATTACCTACTGCAACGCAAGGCTGTTTTGATAATGTTTATACATTTCGCATGAAATGCATTCACTGGATACTTGGTTTTTCTGTGTACAACAAATTGGTTTTCATTACCATTTTCTGGAGATTCTTCAACTTCTTCTGCGTTGTCCGCAAGCCAGTCAGGCCGTTCGTCGGTGAAGACTTCTCTGTCGTAGTCAGGATCGTCATCTAATTGCGTATAAAATAAAGCCATAAGCGGTTGTTTTTGTACTTATGTTATTGAAATTATTCCTAGAAAAGTTTTGCTAGGTAAACTAAGTGATGATAACTCTCCAAAGAAGGTTCGTAGGATTGGCAGAGTGTGGATTATAAGGTTTTACCCAATCGTATTTGTGCCGGGAGCTCAATCATTTCGGCCTCATCGATGCCATCCTGCCTTTCATGCGCGATCAGGGCTGCTACGTCCCCCTTCAACGCTGCCGCCTTCTCCATGAACTCCGCCGCCGTTATTTCATGGCGGTGCAGTTCCTGCCACGCTGAATGGAGTATAAGTTTGTATTCCGTTATTTTAATAGTAGGACATACATGAATAATAGACAAGAGGTTGAATCTTGGCGCAAGAAAACAATTAACACGCGGTTAAGATTAAGGTTCTTAATCAGTGTGGCTGCAGGCGCGGAGCCGCTACCGAGGATGTAGAGTTCAACAGGTAATGATTGAGTGTCTGCAATGAACTGTACTCATTGCTAATCAAAACGATACGACTTGATATTGAATCGCACAACCGATTCGATACTGCACCGATCGATTGTTATATTCACAATTTCACGAATATGTCGAATTACAAATATGACAAAACTGAGATCACACGCATATATTAATAAATATAAACAAATATTATGTAATGACTAAAAATAATATAATTATAGATATATGTATAATAAACGACTGTTGTATTAATGCCATTGATTCCGTTTGTTTCATTACAGATAACTGAAAAAAAAGCAAACCACGATCTGACGCATCTGAAACTTGATTGTGCCACCCGAAAATAAACGCGCGTTAATTTTTCTATTGAAAAGTGCTCTCCACCTATCAAAATGCATCTATATGAAAAAGTGTTAAAAAGCTTACCTTTCATCAAAGATTTTTGTTTGAAAACCGTTGTGTACCGTGCATGTTTGCTGATTTGAGTATTGTTTCGGAGACGTTGTATGTCCGCGCGAACGTCTTCTTGCAGATTGAGCAGCTTGTCTGTTGCACAAAATTGAATTTATATCGATAATTAAATTGAATAACATATTGTCACCTGTTATTTATATTTACAAACGAAATCCCAAGGACCGGGATGTCTGTCCATCCTATGTCCTAATCGGTTGTGGTATGACTCAATGATGTTGTTCGTTCGCCGACTCAGACCATAAACACTGAAGCCCTGCGGCTTAACCGTGCGCAGCCAATATCGGCTGTAATATTGGTGGAAGGCATTGAATCTGCGATTCATGTCTGCTGACAAATCGCCTCTTATTCTGCGGTACTGCACATCCACGAATTGCGCTGGCAAGTAGGCCAGTGCGAGGATTTTTTTAAAAAATCCTTTGGCTTCCGCGTCGGTCTGAATGATCCGTTGAAGGCCTAGGGACTTCGCTTTTCGATAGATGGCCTAAAAGTTGATAAATGTTTTTTCAGTTCCTCTTCCGTATTAACAAATGAACTGAACGATTGGTGCAGCATTAGTTGATGATCAATGAAAGTGTGTTGATTCATATTTAAGTACAAAACTAGTAGAACTTACCCGATCGTAATGGGTGTTGCACCCGGTACTATGTGCCGTTGAGAACACATTCGCAATGGCATTCCGCAAACCACGTTCAAAATCGCTCATTACGAGGACGATCGTGTTCAATGGTAGCACGTGTATTTTAATGTGCTGCAAAACAGCCATGTATGCGGCCTGGGTTTTTCGCGACATTACGACCCACGCGAACGGGAAGCCCTATATTGTGCAAAAATGAAATCAATTGGAAAAATGATTATAGATTTCTGGTTTTTTTACTGCAAGAATTAAATTTTGTATCGAGAGTCAACTAGCATCCACTTCGCTACGATTTTCTATAAATGATCGGTTTGCATGGTTCTAAATATCTGAGCATGCGCGTATCCTATATTTGAACGTGTGCACGTTAAAAATTCGACAGCATTAGCAAACAGGAGTTCCTCATGAAAACGGAAATTGGATGTCGAGTTATATTTTGTTATGAAACACGTGTTCAGTACGGGATTAAATAGGTTCAACTTGTGGATTCTTGACATTTCTTTCTTCTCATTCGATACAAATGGGAAACCATATCTCGGTTGAAAGAGCACCAACGAAAATGTCAAAGTGTGAGGAAATATTGCAAGGATTTCTTACATGGTTGAATTTTATCCCCATGATAGTCAATAATTGATGGGCTCCACGAATTTGGGGCGTTGACCGAAACGTTGCGTCGATCAACAATTTCGTGGCATCGGTCATTTCACCGCGGACGAAATTTTGGTCGAAAAATAATGCGTGATCCGCACCATTTTCGTCCGTTATTCTTTGGACCAAGAGCCGCCCCGTTTCGTGCTCTAGCATCCTTTCGTTTTCCGGATCCATCAGCCGGTTAACGAAGTCCGGAATGTTTTCCGGGTTGGATGGATAGCGTCTCCTTCTACACTTCTTCATGTAGCTTCGGAGACTCTCATAGGGCTTCACAATCGCAGCTTCGGCGTGACTGCATGTCAAAATCAACCCGTCGTAAAGATATATTGCAAAATTTCCAGAAAAATTGTTCAATAATAAAAACCTTATTACTCAATAAGACATAATTAAACTCATATTTTTTAAAGTTCTCACGGGCATTACACGATTGTGACATTGCTGACCACTTCTTTATTAATGTAGCATATGTCACAGGACATCCCTCTATTAAAGGCGTTTCTGGAATGTGGGGTGGAGTCTGGAATTTCGAGTCTATTCATATAAAGACGTACAGGTTTCAGATCAATCTCTTAATTATTATTTATCTTTACACGCGGACCAATCAAATCCTATGAACTCGGCGCACGTCGGTGAGCGAAACGCGCGGGTAGTGATGTAGCGATACGTGATAACCAACGTGCGCCGTCTCATTGGGTGCTGATAAAACCTGATCGATGCGCCTTTAAAAATGAATAATAATTCGGTAGCACATCTCGGACCCATATATCCTTAAAGCAATCGACTCAGCATATCCCCTATCCCACATTTGCACGATCGATTTCAAAAGAGGGACATCCTGTATAACACGCATTACGCGCCCTTTCATTTAGTCTGTGGCCCCAACCATTTTTTATTTTCGTATTTTTGTTCGTAACATTGTAACCCACGATAGACATTTCCTCAAGAATAAAAAATTATTTATCTTTTCACTTTAAACAGATACAGTTTTCAAAAAAACGCCGACGTTGGATGTTTCGAAAACATATAAACGCTGATAATTCTTTAACTAATTGGAATGTCGATAATTGTAATGTGTTATTATTTTATTGTAAACTATAATTGAATGGGAAAATACGATGAAACATGAAAATGATCAATTATTAATGTCAACGTCTTATTTTTGCTGCTGAAGTGAAAGCTACTTTTTTAAAATTTTCTACATCATTCTTTTCACTTCTGCTAGAACTCAATGAAAATATACATTTAGCATTTTTTACTTGTTTCTTTAAATTCATTTTTGTCATGTAAAAAACGATATCATTTTCGTAAAAATGTTTAATATCAATGATAAATGAAAGAAAAAAGAAAGTTGATTGATTCGATTTATACATTAGGCTATTCGACTAATAGTAAAAAATGAATACACCATTTTTTTTCTTTTTTCATTTCACGTTTTTCGCAACACTAAACATTTTTTTATAGAAAAAGTATTCATTGAAAGTAATTTGAAAGTATTATCAATAAATATTGAAAAAATTCAAATTTTGCCCAGTGTATATATCATTTTTTATTCTGCGCACCATTTATTCGATCCATGCCACATTGACGTATTTAATTTTCGAGTCCGTAATAAAAACCGTGCACAACCGTTCGCAGGAAAATATGAGGCATTCCAGTAACACCGCCAAACTGTAAACTTGGACCTAATGGGATTTTAAATACAAACAAAAATAACTCACACTAGTGCTAATGAATCGTACAAGGGTTTCAGCTTGTACCAGTGCTGGGAAAGAGCCTCTGCCAATGCTTCTTTAAACCGGGCAATAAGCTCCTCTCTGTGATCCGGTTGGCAAAATTCCGAATGGGGATTTAATTGATAAATCGTCCCGTTCACCATTTTGGCTGTACCACAGCAAATCGTCTTTTTTTGACATCTTAAGTAGCTGTGAAATAGAATCAAATTTTCAATTTCGTGCGATTCTTCGCTATAGCATTTTGTAGAAAAAAAAACAATATTTATTACATTCAGCACAAAGATTTTTTTTCATTTTTTTTGCATTGTTTGTATGGCTTCCGTTATCAGTAGGCATGCAGATTAATTTAAACTGCCTGGTAAAGAAGATGAAAAAATATAGAGTAATACGCAAATACTAGACACCACAGTTGTCCAGGGTAATCAAAGACGTCGATGTGTATATCTATCCGTTTTATGTCGATTCATTTATAAACAGAGATTTCCGTTTTAGAAAATTCGTAAAATAGATTTTCTAAAGTAAATACTATGAGACTGGGTCTGATGCGATGATCTCTCTCCCTCTCTCTCACTTTCTTTCTCCCTTTCTCTCTCTCTCTCTCTCCCTCTCTCTCTCTCTCTCTCTCTCGATATCGGTGTTCCATACAACGTTCCCTCTTACACTTGAGAGATAGCATGTATTTCCTTTATGCTCTTTAAAGACACGAGATAATTTAGTAGCGAGAAATAAAAAGAAAGGAGGCTCTTGTGGTTAATTCGTTTATTATTCACGCGTGCCACAACGCGAATAAGCGGGAAAGGTATCACCGAACTCAATTCGATACGCTCTGCGGTATGCAATGCAAGATTTAGTACTCAAATTTATTAGTCAGGTATTTGGATGTATTTCATTTTGTAAGTGGTTTATATGCAATAATTTGGAGTTCCTGGGGAAAAACGGCAATAGTGTAAAGCCAACGATATTGTGACAAATTTATTTATTATTGTGAAAATTTGAGCGTAGTCTTTATAAACTGTGTTACCATCTTTGGGTAAATCAAGTCTTTTTCATAAAAATTTTATTAGAAAAAAAAATGAAGAAAATGATTCTTTGATTTTTCGATTACCTTAGAATGTTTTGGAAACAAAAAACCTAGCGACAATATTGTAGATTTTTTCAACCTAACACGCTGAGAACTCCAAACCGCTTCGGTTTTTTTTGTTGTAATCTAAGCGTTAAAATTGTTGTTGTCTTCCAATAAATCGATGAAACGTCATTTTTCGCGGTTTGTTATTTTCCGAGGCATGAATCTTTTTTCAATCCATAATTGTCATTTTTTTGGTTAAAGCATATCTTTAAATGATTCATAATTGATTCTTTTTTTATATACGATATATAAAACAATAATTCCCTTACTATCGAAGTCAAAAGTGTCATTGTTATTCAATAATTTAGCGCGAAAAACATCAGCCATTTTAACATCATGATTTCAAATATTGCATTTTACAACACAGCGCGCTTCGAATAAAATACTGTGATGTTCGACATTTATACACGCTACGAGACACGTCGGTCGGATGCGTTCGCGCCGTAGCAAGCCAAAATGTAAACAAACAATGTATCGCCACGAGGTTCGACAGAGTTCTCTTTCTGTCTTTTCTTTCTCGGCAATGGGTCGTCTCGTATCGCTGAAGGTGAGGCGTGCGCGGATGGTTCCGCGTGAGTGTGAGAGGGAGCACTGTTCGGAACAGCGAATCGAATGAGAGAGAGCGGGAGAGCGAGAGCGAACGAGAGAAAGAGATAGAGAGACAGAGAGACAGACGAAGAGAGAGAATGCATAGCCTCTTCTTGAACAGGGCGAAGGTAGATCTTAGCTCTCCCGCGAAATGTTCAGCTATCTCTCTTGCACTCGCGTCATAACACCAAGCTTTCAAAAAGAGAAGAGGAAGGATCATGTTGAAACCCTGGTCAATTTAGCGCACGAAATTTTGTTTACGTAGCTAGAATGATGATTAATTTTAATTTTGAAATTTTTGAATATCTATCGATCATCATTTATTTACAGTGAAGACGAGACGGGCTAGATTAAAAGCAAAAAAATTCTCAGCACATTTTCTACTAAATGATGTTCGACCATGGAGAATATTCAATCAACAATGTTTTTGGGCAAAATTTTCTATCAAACTATCTATCAAAATTTTTATATCCCTTTCACCTCTTTTGGTAGCATGGTGGATCATTCAATCTGTAAACGTACCGGGTGAAAATTTTACAATTGTTTTAACTTACATGGTTATTCCATCGGAGGATTGTCCACTCTTCTGGTACACTCTTCCGTCCTGGATTTTTTCCGACGCCAGGATATGTCGCTGCGATCTGCGGCCACCAGGCATTTCCGAAAATTGTTTTGGGTATGCACAAGAAGTTTGCAGAACGAAAACAGTTTCGAGGGTTGAAAATATCACAACACAATTATACACTATATATATATACACACACACACACACACTATATATATACTATATATAAACTATAACTTTAATATACAGACTTAATATATACACTTAATAGTAATAAAAACTATGAATGTAACGATAAAGGAAAAACGTAGCAATAAAAAGTATTATTAATATCTATATATACTAGTGTATCTGAATATAATAGTGTAAAGGAAATCGTGATAAAATGCGGTCGCAAAGAAACGTGTCAACGAAAATACGGAAAACCGTGTCACACTCGCCACTGCGTTTCGTAATACTGGAAAAAGACAATAGTTCCGCGACGCGAAAAATGATGGAGGGGATATACAAAATGCTATTCGTCAAAGCGCGTGAACGACACCGCTGCTCGCGGCATACACGGGCAACAGCGAAAGGCTTGAAAATTATTTTGTTTTCGCGCTATTCTGATTCGACGTGAATCCGATTGACCTAATTCTTCGATATTATCATAGAATTGTTTAAAGTTTGATTGACTAACAATCCTTTAAAAACAACTTATGTAATCACGAAAAAAAAACAATTAATAACAAGAAGTTATGGCGGTATCGAATTCGAACGAAACACTAGTTCAAATCTCTTACCGGACTAATGGCCTCTGCACACGTCGAGCGACGAGCGATGAGCGATATCCAATGGCAACGTCACTCTCATAGAGCATTTCTGTCATACTCAAGCTCTCATTGGATATCGCTCATCGCTTGTCGCCCATCGCGCGCAGTGTGCAGAGGGCATAAGAGTTCAATAACTGATTCAAAAATAAAGATAATCAAATCTACCAAGCGGCATTTTAAAGAGAACAAATGTATCTTCATTTTGTTTTTTTAGAAAATTTTTTACTAAACATTTTTTTTTAGCCTAGTACGCTTATTTGAACGTGGATATTTTTCCTTTTTATTCTGCACGTTAGAAAAAATACCGCCCACCTTCAAGCGAATTTTCTCGCTTTTTTTTGCATGATAAACGACAGGGGTATAAAATCCTACAATTTCGGTTTATTCGGGTAGCGTTACTTAAGTAAAGAATTTTCTGGCATATTCTCTTGATAGTACTATGTTTTCAGGTAGTTGTTCGAATCTTTATCACTACAGTCCTGGGTGTAAGAGTAATTTCAAAATTTTATCTCCGCAGCACTATCGCTGAAAATGGTTTCAATATTTTCACCTTCGCAGCGCAGTGGTTGGAGATATCATCAACATTACATCTTTGCAATCTGTGTTTGAATGGTATTTCAAGAAATGGCTAGTCTCCGAAGCTGTATCTGTTGGGATACTTACAGAACTGCACATTTGCAGCGCTGCATCTCAGAACATCATCGAAAAATTTGTTTTTGCAGCGAAGAGTCTCGAATAATAAAACTATCTGTCCAGTGCTCCGTGTAAGAATATTTTGAAAAGTATTTCGCAGCAGTACTGTGGCAACAGTTAAGAGTTTTTTTTTCTTCGCAGCACCTTATCTATGGATGTTCTGAAAATTGCATCTTCGCAGTCTGGGTCTAGGAGTATAAAACTTTATCTGCGCAGTAAGGCATCTAAGATTATTTTTTAAAGTTTATCCCAGCAGCAATGTGCCGAAGACTGTTTTCAATATTTGTATCTCCCCAGCGTCTGTATCTAAAGATTTTCTGTTAATTGCATCTTCGCAGTCTGCGTCTGAAAAAAAATTTGTACAAGCAATGTGTTTGGTACGCTGCATGTGTATGGGTATTTACGCTGTGGTGCTGTATACATTTAGGTCTTTGTTATCATCAAACGTTTTGTCGCTGCAGTACTGCGCTTAACAGTATTCTCGAAATTCAATCTCCTCAGTAGTCTGCTTAAGAATATTTTTAAAATTTTGTGTGGGAGTATTTTTTTCGTTGCATTCGCAGTCTGTGCCTGAAAGAAACGTTTGGAAACGATATTTTTGCAACATTATGTCTGCGAGAGAATTCACAAAATATGACATTTGAAGCGCTGTGTTTGAGCGTATTTAGCGTTTAAGAGTACGTCCAACATTTTTATCTTTCTAGTGCTGTAGCCTTAAGAGTATTTACATATATAAGATTTATTCTAAGGAACTTCTAAGGATATGGAAGTTCACCCTTGCAATGCTATTCAGCTTCGTTAAACCTCATAAGCATCGAATGTGGAATTAAAGAAATTCCCTCCACCATAAAAAGGAAACTAATCGCTAACAAAGCGGAAATAAATTAATAGCATATTAGATGAAAGGCGAGAAAATGTCGAAATCTATATCAACATGAGCTTGTACTGTATAGAATTCTTATCGTAAAGGCATTACGGTATAAATTCGAAGTGCCTGACATTTCCGTCTTCGTTGTATGGTGTATGCTATACACACTGCTCTTACGTTAACATCGCGACTAGTTTGAAAATTGTGGTCATTTACCTACCTGCATGTGATATTTATGTCGCTTATATATCAATGCTAAAAATAGTTATCGAATAGCAAAATTTGTCTTACCTCGATGAACTGATAATTCTCGATCGTCACTGTTAGTGTGATTTTGAATATTTTGTAGATTACACT
Source organism: Ophion costatus (assembly GCA_951751655.1). Classification (NCBI taxonomy): domain Eukaryota; kingdom Metazoa; phylum Arthropoda; class Insecta; order Hymenoptera; family Ichneumonidae; genus Ophion; species Ophion costatus. Next base: position 17,266,417 of record OX632356.1, on the reverse strand, counting down.
TTAGAAGATTGAACATTCAGCATAGCACCACGTATGAAAACATCGATTATGATTACATATGTAAAATGGATTGTGTCTCATGATATTTCAGCGTTCAGATCATACGGCTGGAGTGATTTGGGCGCCATGATACGAAAACGTAAAAGGGCTCATCTAAACAAATGTCTCCATTTTTGCTATCCATTATTTAAAAACGCAAGCACATTCTATGAGCGTATTTTATACGTTTAAACATCCTCTATTGGTGTTTGCGGTTACAAATAAAAATAGTAGTGGATTTGGGGAAAGAAAATAATAGAAGGCAAAGCACAAAAGTAGTAGAAAGTAAGCGGAAAAGGGAAATATCTGATGACTGTATACGAAGGTTTATAGTGCATGTCACAAAACTGTTATAATGCCCATTGGCGCCATCAGTAGCAATGTTTGAGCTGGATCGCTTAATTTATTATGTAAAGTTAAATTCTCACAGGTGAAGCTTCGCTTCTCCTTCAAATAACTCCGCGGAATGATATCATCAGTTACTCCGTTTATCCCATCAAAGATTGCAACCGATCTTCAGGGTAAAATTCTCTTATAACGCCCTTTTATCCAGGCGCCATCAGATTTATTTAACGTTCCACCTTCTTGCCTAATAAATTTACCTCCCATGTTATGAGCAATCACTATACCGTCGAATTCAAATGAAAAAAAAACAACATAAGTAATTTCGATCTCCATTCGGCGGTCTGCTAGGAGATGTTTCAGGGTGCATATAAATAATCTTATGGAGAGCCAAATTTTCTATGAGAAGTATCCTTATGAATTTAAACAGGTAAAAATGCAATATAATTAGAAATTGGTTTGAAAACATTATAATCTGTTTACGAAAAAATTCTGGTAAACATGCGAATGTATTGTATTTCTTTCAATAGTCTTAAAAATAGTTACTTTTTGCCATTTAAATATGTAAAAGAGATAAAACGGCTTATCAAAAATCCAAGCTGGAAGTATGCTATCTACATCGATTGTCGCGATCCCCAAGCTCCTTCGGCTCCACCGGTAACTGGGCGTTCTTTTTTACCCATACGGATATCCAAAAAAAAACTTCCATTTTTACATTTGTTGCCATTAGTATACTCAATTAAGCGTAAGTACCTATTTTGAAAATTGGTTTTTGCCATTTGGCAAAAAACAGTGGTTACCTTTTTTAAATAGTCGTTAGCAATATACATACATATTTCGAAAATCACTATTCAAGAGGTCGTTTTTTTAAGCGTTGTTGCAGTGGCAACCCAGTACATTTTTTTCAACTGCTAAGCGCTAAAATTGAGCCACATAATAATAAATACACATTCAGGAAAATATTTATTTCTTATGGCTTCCTCGTAATATTTATGAAAAAAAATATTGAAATATGGTGGACCAACTATTCGAGAGTATATAATAAACAAAATTGTCTACTTACTCTTATCCACATCAATGAAATGGATTCAATGGGACGATTTTTCGAAAAATACCTCATCTTGAAGATAGTGAGACTTCCGGAGGTAATTTTAAAAAAAAATTTCATTTGATAAGTTGATCTTTTAACAATCTTCCCCTCAAGACGATGTGCCTCAAGGCGCAACAAGTTCCTTTTTTTTTGGAAAAAACAATATTTCCAGCGATTTGTGAGTATCTTTAATCCCGCTACTTCTTTCGGATTCATGGCCCAGTCGGTGAGAGCCTCTGCCTCAGTAGTCCGGTCAAAAAGGCCTAGAGTTGACCAATTTTTCCGACCGCAATGTGAAATATGTATTCTTATGGTATTCGCCGAGAGGCATCCGCATTTCAAGGAATTTTTACAAACTCTATAATCGTTGTATATTTATTTCTTTTTCGATTTTTGACAAACTATGTGTCGTGAAAAATAGTTGTATCGGGATTGATAAAAAAAGAATGTTAATGCTGTAACAGTCTACTTTTTATAGCTTCTGGTCAAATATTTTCCGGAGCTACGGTCAGCATGTAATGCTACAATATAGGGGGAAAAAAAATCGTTTAAAATATTTTTCTGTTTCTTTTTCAAGCCATATTTTCACACGGACCGAATATTTTGTTTATGCAGCTTCAATTCCCTTTTTTTAAATCTCTAAACCATTATTTTTCAATGAGATATCAAACTTTCAATGCACAAGGATCCTTTTGTGTAAATTCAACGATATCTCAGCAACCAATAGTAGTACTGAGAATGTAAATGCAGTTTCGGAAACGAGAATAAATTTCTTTAACGATCTTCAAGTCTTTTATGGTGAACACTTTTTTTCAATTGACACAGATTTAAAGAAACAGGAAAATCGAATTGTTATAAATGTGATATTTCAATTCAACTTTGAAGTTACACTTAGTCGCAGTATGATTTAATTTATCGAATTTAAATTCGAATTATTTGTTAGTGTTGCTAATTCTTGTCATGCAGCTTTCATCACTGCAGCGCTGAATAAAAATGCATTATTTCTTTCTTATAACGTAATAAAAATTAGAATTGTGTCTACACCAAATCTAATTCCACGTTTGGTGTATCTCTTTCACTGTATTTTGAAATCATTTTATGTATAGACATAAAATTAATTCAAAATATTGAATCCTGACTAAATAAAAATGGTTGCAGAAACTATATCTTTCTGTTGAAATTAAATATTGGTTTTTTTTTACTTAAGGTTCGAAATATTTGATAATAACTAGCAAAACGGCGTAACGTAAGTATCCAGATGCGATTTGGAAACGCCGCGCTTATACGCGATGTATATCGATATATAGAACGTTCGACGCTCGAACTGCGAAAACCGAAAAATGCTCTCTAGCGCGTGAGAAATTAGAAAGAGAGAAAAGACGGTTTCTTGATTCTCGGTAACTCGGTTTCGGTAACTCTTGATTCTCTGCGTTATTAATGTATACAAAAAAATGTATCGCGCACTCTGATTGCTTATTTCTTTAGTTTATACGTTAATTTAAATATAATAATACAGTAGAACCTCGGTTATCCGAACCTCGATCATCCGAACCCTCAATTATCACGAAATGCCCTCTGAAAAAGGATTAATTCGTAATTTTTTATTGATTTTTGTCCGTTCTCTACGAGACGATTTATTCCGTAACGTAACTCTTTCAAATGATTTATCCCACAAATATTTTTCGTGTTACCAAAAATTGAACGCAAAACGTATCACATACCAGTGACTTCCGTTACAATATTATAGAGTCGATCGACTGAGTGTTGAAAATCTACTGTTCGCCACGACTCTGGTGAATTACAATGTTCGTCGGTGCTACGAAAAATTCTGTCTCGAATTCGGCGAGGTGGAATTAATTCAGTTGCCGATATATAATAATGAAGTAGACTATATTTTTATAAGTAGATATGTGCAACAAAAAGAGTTTTTAAGGGGTTATATACAATTAAAATTTGCGAGAAATCGATTTTTGAAATCTTTTTTTTTCGTAATGTACATAGATTTAAGTACACGGAAAATGTCTTGTCTATCCGGCGAATATTCTCGAAGTTACACGCACATTTGTAATGATGTGTCAGAGCATTCGAAAGTGCTTTTGAAACTTTCAACGCGTTTTTCTCAAAACTGTGTTTTTAAAGTCGGTGAGAAAGATTTCTCGGTAATGCAAAAACCGATCAATCTCAAATATTAACACAATTTTTTCAAGTATATTTGTTTAGTAATCATTCGAAGTTTTTTTCTCACTGATAAATATTTTTCATTTTATAAACAATTTGAGGCCTAAATTTTTTTCAAATTAACGTCTTCACGTTTTATTGCCGATTGTAATTTTATCGAAGATTACCAAACACTGAATATTTATTTGAAATTTGATTATTGCAATTTCGGTGAAATAATTTCTATAGTAATTCTTAGTGTGACGGCAAAATGGTTGAAAGACAGAAATCAGAATTTTTTATTTAATTTTTTTACTGTTAAATAATTCCATGTGTAATCCATAATTCTTCATTTCAATTTTACTCGTTCGTTTCGTTTAATTTCCTCGTACATTTTTTTAAAGATACTGTGATTTTCCTACCATTCAGACCAATTTCAACCAATAATATTTTACGTTTAGTTGAAATTGCTTCTGTTTCATTGCAAAATACTGAATTTTCCTTGTCCCTTTTTTGTTCGATTTTTGTGAAAGAATTTTTAATCATTCTTGGTGTGACTGCAACGACAGGTAATCCGAAATAAACATTTTTAGTTTATAGTTTTACTCTTCAATAATTCCAATTAAAGTCCATAATTCATCATTTCAATTTTCTCGTTTTTTCCTTCAATTTCCTTGTAGATTAAGAATAAATATACGTTCTTCCTGTGGTGTTAAAAAAAAACGTTTTAAGTTTACCATTACAAATACTGCATTCTACTAGTCCCACTTTTGTCCGATTTCGCTGAAAGAATTTTAGAGGTCTCTCTTGGTGTGCAAAAACGATTTACAAACAGAAACCTGAATTTTGCATATTTCTCATTCGTAATTCAAATTTAAATTCATAATTCATCATTTCAATATTACTCGTTCGTTTCATGCAATTTTTTCATTATTTTTTAAATAGCTGGTCGTACTATAATTTTCCAGGAATTGTCTGAAAATGCTAAAAACTACCATTTGGACTATTAACATTTTATGGTCAATTATAATTCTGTACCATTACAAAATACAGAATATTTATACTGAAAAACCTTTTATATTTTACATTCTACTCATTCGTAATTCCATTTTTATTTCCTAATTCGTCATCTCAATTTGACGCGTTTGTTTGGTTAAAATTCCTTATAATTTTTTTTCTAAGACATTCTTACTGTGATTTACAAAAATTCTCTAAATATCCGAAAACAGCAATTCAGACTATTAATATTTTATGGTCAATTGTAATTACTTCTGTACCATCCCAAAATACTGAATATTCACACTAAAGTTTATTTGTCCCTTTTTTGTTAAGTTTCCTCAGAAAAAAGTGCATGATAACGCCAAGCGTCATCAAAATTAGAACCAAAAGGTCTCGTATTTATCGGTATCATCGTTCATGGAAAAATGCGATCTTTACCTCGATTATCTTGTCATTTTCTCACAGTCCGCTCTCGGGCATATAAAAAAAAATCTTTTTTTTGTTTTCTTTTTCGCGTTTACCTCCTCTTATGACCTTCTGAATCCACCTCTCGGAGATTCCATCATTTCGACGGATCGTCCTAGAGTTTTGAGACTTTTTGCTCCTTGGCTAGATTCATTTTGTTTGCTTTTTGCTTCTCGTCACTGTCGTTTTTCCCCCTTTCTTTCAATAAAACACATTCGAACGTCGTTCTCTCGAATTTTTTTCCGTAATTTCGCGATTGGGAATCTAACAAGTTATTACCCTTTTTATTAACCCTTAACAGTCATCGGGGGTCGAATCAACCCCAGCCGTTTTTCGACCTGCAATACCTTCCAGAAATTTTGAGAAAATGGGACATGTTTTTTTTTTATAATCTTCAATGGTAAGTAATAACAGAAAAAATTGTGAACTTGGG